>CM076569.1:179490360-179782054 GCA_034641835.2 Pinus albicaulis | reverse complement strand
TCATGGGAAAAGAAAAGGCAAAGATGAGGTTATTTTTGGAAGAAGGGGGAAAAGGAAAATGGTGCTTACAGCAGTATTCTTTCTTGGGAATCAGCAGGATTTATGAGCTAAAGAGGGGAAAAGCAGTGACGATTATCGAAAGGATAGGATATTATCAAAAGAATTTAATCATCAACAATTTTAGCAATGAAATTGTTTCTTGAAGGCTATCCAAAATCATTTAGCCACCACTTGATATGAAAAAATTTATAGGTGGCTAACATTGGATCCACTTGGGGATGGTGCCTTCTTGAAAGAATCAAGAACTTCAGACTTGCATTCTCTGGGAGGCTGACCTGTGCCTCATCCATTGGCTGCCTTTATTTTTGTGGATGATATTCTTTTGCTCTGAAACATATTAGCATTCATGGATTAACAATGGAAATTCATGAATACAATATTTTTACCTACCCAATCCTACTGATCTAACATTTTTTCTTCATTAGAGTGCACTTGGATTGGAAAACTCTTTTACAACATTTTATTCTTTTGAAAGTAGGAAACCTAATCTATTTCTACCCCTTATTTCTCCATGGACTCAGATTAAACAGTTGAGTCCATATGATTCTCTACCTAATCTATTATCTGTTGGGATTAAACTGTCCAATAGACTTTATTCTCTAAATTCTACAACAGAAATTTAAAAGCATTCAAGTTAGGATTGAATAGTCTAACCTGATACTAGTCTATGGCATGAAAACAAGTTGCACATAGATATTTATTTTGCAGAAAATTAAATTGAAATGGAAGACTTAAGATCTAATTTTTCAAAGCATTTCCTTCCTCTTTTCACAACTCTATTTTGACTTTTTTTTTAGCTATCTTTCCTTTGAAAACTGGTTCAGATTTCGAGTTAATTGGAACCAAATTTACATCTTTCTTGACTCAGAATTTGAAATAGAATTGAGTCATTCTCTTTGGAAACTTAGATTCAGATTTTGAGCATGTTTGAACCTTTAATTTCTATCCTAATCTCTCTATTGATAAGCCAAGATTAAATAGTTTGGCAAATCGAACTCACTATCCTATCAGTAGAAAATTTAAAACTAATTAGTCGAGATTAGACTGTTTGAATAACTAGAAGTGTGTTCTTTAGGAGTGGCATTTGAGCTTGCACACTTTCAGATTTGTTTCTCTTTTTTGGTATGGGGCTATACCTTTCTTGTTTTCGCAGTCTGCCCTATTTTCTTTCTTTCTATTGTTTTTTGTATTTTTATTTTTATAACCTTGAGACTATGATATTTATAATGAAAAAATGAAATGCTTTAAAACTCAAGACTCTTGGCAGAAGTAATGATTGAGCATTCTTCCATTGACAGGACCTCCATATAGATCTTCTCCATTCAATTCTTTCAGGAAAAATGCATTGTGACCCCTCTGAGCATGAATAACATAGGGACCTTTCCACAAGTTCTCAAATTTGCCATGTTTTCCCTTTTATTCTCTCCTTGTATCCCACTTAAGAACAACATTTCCAACTTGGAAATTTTCTGCCTTAGTTCTCTTATCAAAAAACTTCTTCATATTTTCTTGGACCAACTGTGTTCTCTCATAAACTTCTTCTCTGGTCTGCTGTAAATGGATGGTTTGATTGATTCTCTCTGCATATCATTCTCTTCAACCTGCACTTATTGAAGGAGCTTCATGACTGGCACTCCCAATGAGGTGGGAAAAACTACGTCCATGCCATAAAATAGCTGATAGGGGGACATATTTATTGATTTCTTTGTAGTTAACCTATCAGCCCATAAGGCATGAACCAGTTTACTATGCCATGATTTCTGATTTTGTTCCAACAGTTTTTAATGATATTGATGAGGCTCCTGTTGGAAGATTCAGCTAATCCATTTCCTTGGGGATAGTAAGTAGTGGAATGGCCCAAGGTTATGTGGTATTTGTAACAGAAATCAAACATATTTTTAGATTTAAAAGCAGCAGCATTGTCTGTTATGATTTTTCTAGGACAACCAAATATGGATAGGATATTTGTTTCAAGAAACTTGATAATGACAGAGTCATTATCATTTATGAATGGTATAGCTTCTATCCACTTGGTAAAGAAGTCAGTGGCCGTGAGGATCCACTTATGTTGAGCTGAGGAGGATGGGTGGATTTCCCCAATGAAGTCCAGCACCCATTGTTGAAAAGGTGCCTCAAATATGATAGGATGTAAGGGTAAGGGAAGAAGTTTTCTTTTGCCATCAAAGATTTGACACTTATGGCAAGATATGACCAACTTTTGAGTGTATGGGAAAAGGGTAGGCCAATAGTAACCTAATCTAAGAATTTTGTTTGTTGTGGCCTTCCAGTAGAGGTGTCCTCCACATTCCCCATCATGCAACTCATGCATGATTTTTCCTGCATCATCTTCAAGTAAACATTTAAGCAAAATTCCAACAACATTTTTCCAATATAATACCCCATCTAAGATGCAAAAAATCAAAGCCTTTTTCTTCAAAAATCTAGCTTTAGTTTTAGACAAAGAAGGAGGGGAATTTAAATATAAAAGCACATAAATAATGTCAGCATACCAAGGAGAATTTAGAAATGTTTCTTCAATAAAAGGAGCAGTAGATTCTTCTATTTCTTCCAACACATCTACCATATTCATGTCTAGGGCTTGGAAGTTAGACTCGGCCATAAGTTTTGCTAATCCTTGCCCTTTAACTAGTTTGGTGGGCCTGATCTCTAAGTCATACTCAAGAATAGTTGCAATCCATTTTCCCCTTTTACCATCAGGGTCTTCACTTAGAATGTCCTTGAAAATAGTATGTGGAACAAAAGAAATTATGTGAGAGTGTAAAATATAGACCCTAAAGTCTTTGAAAGCTTTCACTAATGCTAAGGCTTTCTTCTCCATGATGTTATATTTGAGAGGAGCATCTCTTAAGGCCCTACTAAAGAAAGATATTATTTTTTCTTGCCCCAAGTCATTCTTTTGAAGTAATACTGCATCTATTGTATGCTCAGATGCGAAAGAAAATATATAAAAGTATTTGGTGAAATCTGGACTAATCAGGACTGGGGTTTGAGTAAGAGCTTGTTTGACCAGTTCGAATGATTGCTTAGCTGGTAAAGTCCATTTTACACCGACATCTTTCTTAAGCATGTTTGTAATGTTTTTCAATAGCTCAGCAAGATTAGGGATAAACCTTCTCAGAAAATTAATCTTCTCGATGAAAGATTGCAACTCTTTGAGGCTTCTTGGATGACTGATTTGTAATATTCCATCTATCCTTGTAGGGTATATTTTGATTCCCTCTTTCGAAATTATATGTCCAAGAAGTTTACCTTCTTGGAGACCAAAAAGTGTTTTCTTGGGATTCAATGATAATATAGATTTCCTACACTTCTCAAAAACGTTTCTCAGGTGAATCAGATGTTCTTCATCATTTTTTGAGAAAATGGTTATGTCATCAAGGTAAATTATTATGAAATAGCCAATGTCTTCAGAAAAGGCTATGTCCATGGACCTTTGGAAAGTGGCCCCTGCATTCATTAATCTGAAAGGCATTTTGACATACATAAAGGTGCCCCAAGGTGTAGTAAAAGCAGTCTTTATTTGATCACTTGGGAGTACTAACACCTGGTTGTAACCCAAGAACCCATCTAAGAGGGATATCCTTCTTGACCCAACTACCCTTTGAAGTATATGGTCCATCTTGGGAAAGGGGTAGTTGTCTTTTAAAGAGGCTCTATTTAAATTTTTGAAGTCAATACAGAGCCTGATTTCCCCTGTTTTCTTTCTAACAGAAACTAAGTTTGATACCCACTCTGAAAATCTAATGGGTACTATGATCCCAGCATCATGCATTTTTTCAATTTCTGCCTTAACTAAAGGTAATAAAACATGGTTTATTCTTCTTAGTTTTTGTTTAAAGGGCTTTTTATTTTCCTTTAGGGGAATATTGTGCTCGATGATGCTGGTATCATATGATTTTAAATCTTTGTATCCCCAAGAAAACACATCTTTAAACTCTTTGAACAGCTCTATGTATTGCAATTTTATGTGAGCTAGGAGAGTGCTGGATAGTTTGATCATCTTGGGTTCTGCTAGAATGCCTATGTTATGTTCTTCTACATTTGTTTCCGCAGGCTCCATTCTCGGTTCTTTGGCTACATCGTTAAAATCAAAAAGGTGTTCTAAAGGTGTGAGACCTCTTGGGATTTTATCATTTTTGCATTGTAAAACTTCCAAGTCTTCTTGGCCTGCGTTGTCAATTATCTCTACTTCAAAAGGATTCTCATAATGATTTTTATCAGCAGTATATGTCATTTCAACTTCTGGGATTTGTTCAATACACAAAATTTTTTCTTTATGGTTGGTTTCTAATATTGGTATGCTGAAATCATTTTCTGATTTCAAGAAATCATCTATGTGTTTGTCAAAGTCAAACACTTGCCAATGATCTTCATTATTAGGCACAACAGGCCTGTTTTTTACCTTTACGCTGAGCTGTTCATTTATGTCAGGTATTTGGTATTTGCTGGCATTGAAGGTGAGTTCATTTGCTAGATGATTCGGTGCTCTAGGGATGAAAGTGAGTTCATATTTTTCAAAGGTTTTCAATAAATCAAGGGCAGCGTTCCAATATTCCCTAAGCCTTGGATTTCTAGCTGAGTATTCTCCTTTGATTTGTTTTATGATAAGTTCATAATCCCCTAGGATGGATATATTTTGGGCTTCTAACTGTTTAAGCAATTGTAAGCTTAGGAGAAGTGCTTCATACTCAAAAATATTGTTAGTAACTGGGAGATCTAACTTATATGAAAAACTTTGATTTGTATTTTGAATCCAAACACCTGCCCCTGCGCTTGTTTTATTACAGGATCCATCGAAGTTTATTGTCCAAAGTATATTTGCCTCATTTTCATTTTCTTGTTGTTGTCGATTGTCAATGTTTTGAATTTTATTCGAGGGAAGATTTGATTGTTCTGGTGACCTGATTGGGTCTATGTTTTCCTTATCTTTTTTGGTGATTTCATCTTCATTACATAAGATAAAGGAATCTAAACTTGATTGAATTTAATAGATTGGAGAGTTGTTTGGTTTGTCTATGTTGCTCACCATGTACTTCATGTGAGATTCCCTGTATAATATTTTGTTTTGGTTAAAAACAGGGATGGTGGCATAAGACATGTCCATTTGAAAGCTTCCCTAAAGTTTGGCTCCCTAAGGTCTTGATAAGAGTACGCCATACTTAGGGGGAATGTCAGCTACAACTATATCCATTACTAGACTCTTAGCAGGGATTTGAGCTAAATTAACACATAAATCTTTGATTAAACCTAAACATTTGACTCTGCTTGAGTCAAAGGAATACAAATATTTGTATGGTTTAGTAATTTCTAAGCCTAAGCTTTCCATTACTACCTTGGGCATTAGATTGTGTGAAGCTCCAGAATCTAACATGGCATTATGTAAGATTTTCTCATGTATGTTCAAACTAACATAGAAGGGAGGGACAACCCCTTCTTGGTATTTCCCTTCAACTTTTGGACCAAACAACAACTCAGTCTTGTCATCTGTCAAGTTCAAGGTGTCATTATCGCTTCCTAAGTTTAAAGCTTTCAAAACTTGGTTTTTGTACACTTCTTGGGTTACTAGTTCAGCTAAGGGAATGGTAATTTTTATCTTAGAAATCTCTCCCTCAAGACTGAAAGGAACAATTGACTTGTTCATATTTACATCTGTCTTTTCAATTTAATTCTTTGCAGCAATTTTGATTTGTTGAACCGTTTTTGGACTGGTAGTTGGGACAATTTTATTAGGACCACTAGCTGAAGTGCTAGGGGTACTCTGTTCAACATTTGGCTGGACACTTTTGCCTTTGTTTATGTCTGGTTTCTTGATCAAAATGTTGGTTTTTTCTGCTGTCCTTTTGGGTTGAGTTTCTGTGTTTTTCTTGATAGCAGTATCAGTGTTCTTATCCTTTGAATTATCTAAGCGCCCCTTGCTCCTAAGATCATATTGTTTATGCACCTCCAGGATTGCATTTTCAAAACCCAATCTATAGTCATCAGAATCTTCATAGGTGTTTGTATTTTGATCATAAGAGAAAAAACCTTGTTCTTCCTCAGTGAGGAAAACATCATCCCCACTGTTTGATCCAATCAAGTTTACATGAGATTCTCCCAACCTTTCCAACTCCCTATCTTCCTCATATTGATCTACATAGTTCTGTTGGAAGGGAGGTCTAATCTGTTGGTCGCTTTCCTTTTGCTTATCTTGATTGTTTTCTCTTCTATAATTCTGATTTCTATTTCTATATTGGTTATTTTGAGGTTCTCTTCACTAGTACAAAATGGCTAATTAGTTACTAAAAAAATGACTAAAATTTGCATATAAATGACTATTTTTCAGTCGGTGACCAATAGTAGCTAATTTACAGTATCTTATAACGCAACCAACTTTTGGTCGTTTTTAGCTTAGTCATTAATTGGTTATCTCAATTTTTTTGTCTAGTTGTATATTTAGTCATTAATTTGGTCATTAATTTAGTCACTGATTTAGTAATTGATTTTATCATTAATTTAGTTGTTGGTTTGGTCATTAATTTGGCCATTGTTTTGGTCATTGATTTAATCCTTGATTTGGTCATTAATTCTCACAATTAATAACCAAATATACAACAAAATATATTACTATACGATCACCCGACAAAACCAATTAATGACCAAAGAAATATGACGAAAATTTTGGTAGTGTTATAAGATACTGTAAATTAGCTACTAATAGTCATATATAGGCAAATTTTAGTCATCGTTTGAAATCAATTAATGACTGAAAAAATATGACTAAATTTTAGTCGTGTTATAAGATACTGTAAATTAGCTACTAATAGTCGTATATATGCAAAATTTAGTCGTCATTTGTGGTCACAAATTTATCATTTGTAGTAGTCATTTATTCATTATATAAACAACTAATTTAGTAGTATATATTTATTTCATTTACTTTCACTAATAATCATTATAAATGACTAATTTAATTGTATATTCATTTTATTTGTATTCTTCATTAATCAATATAAGCTACTATTTTAATAGTTTTAGATTGATTTTATGTGTTCATTATTAATCAACATAAATTAACTAGTATGAATTTGCAACTAAATTTAAAAAAAATGTCATACAAATTATATGTGCATCTAATATGAAAACCCAAAGTTACATATGTTAATTACAATACCAAGTAATATCAAGTGCAACTATAAATAATTCCAACCACATAAATTATATTATATAAAATGTCAAGTATTACAATATGAGTTTCCAACTTAATATTGGTTGGAGTACAATTCCCAGATAAAATATTGTTGATCATTTCAAAGAATTATCATTATCTTTCCAAGGAATTCAAAGTGAATTCACCAACTCTAAAAACTTGACCATCAATCTTTATGTGTGTATCTTATGTGAGATATTGGCTCTACGAGTACCACTAGACCAATACACTTCTCTCTCTTTGTCACTCTAGTGTTATTGTTCCCCTCTTTCTTCAATCATTGCTTCTTACCATCAATACTAAGTGCATTTTCTGCAAAAAGAAAACAAAAAAAGTTACAATGCAAAGTATAAGACATGAAAGTTGATGAACACTGGAATATAAACTAAAGTAGACTATAAAGGATTTATAAGATATATACCTCAACATCAGCAATATTTTTAATGTCATTTTCCCCATAAAAGCAATAAACTCGAACAAGTTTTCTTTAATTGGGAAATAGTGGCCACTATGTGCCCAGATGACCTGTATAAACAAAGAAATTAAAACGTCACAAATAAACACAACAAAGCTAGCAATTTCTAATAAGAATGTCTCATGCTTCATTTTTGCAGTTGTATCATTTCCTCTAGTTATCTCTAAGTAGTGACACTTCAACAATAAAACTGGTTAGTAGAAATCTAATGGGCGCAACAAAGTATTGCTGACATGAGATTACCAACAAGAAACTAAAAAAGAATAAGACAAGACTTTGTAAATTGTGATACTAACCAGGAATATAGCTTCAATATAGTAATCTTCAATTATCAACGTACTATTCCAAGGGAAAAGGAATCCAATTCCCATAAGCCAAAAAATTATGTATTCCCATTGTTTTCCCTGTAATTAATTGAGCAAAATTAGCACACGCAATTTCCATTTAGAATCTCTAAAATGATTCTATAAATATTCAAAGAAAACTTGATGTTACTCAGTCATTTTTCTCTAACGCGGACAAAACTGAATATGCTAACTTGTTTTTGAGCTGGAGAGTTCTGCAATTCATAGTGTCCAAAATCATTGTTTATTTTCGTGATTGTTTTTTTTAATGATTAGGGAACTGGCCTATATTTGATCAAAAAACATATTTTTCAAAATATATTCCATTTTTCTAATTCAAAGCTAGATTTCATTACAGTTTATGATATTCAAAAAAACTAGAATCGTTTTCCTTTAACAAGTCATTGTTGTAATATACTACTAAACAGACAACTACGTAATGAAGTTATTAGTGGTGGAATACTAAAAAATCATAAATACAGGCAAGAAATAACACCACTATGTCCTAGACATGCCGAGTCTTTATCCTCTTGGTTGGAAATATTACTTCATGAAAACAACATATTTGACAAAGAGAACTTTTCTAAAACTAACTAACGCCCGTGTATCCAACAACATTGACATTTCTATTGGCATGCCCTCAAAATGTGTGAAAGTATCAAACAAGTGTAGTGCACTCCTCTGGAAGGTTAAAGTTTGGCAATGGAATATGTTGTCCCTTAGTCTAAACAGGTTTTGACTTGCCTTTGATAACTTAGAGAGAATGGGAATCCAATATAGAACAATGACAGAAATATTTTATTCATTCACACTTACCTAGATCCTAAACAAGCATTGGACAGCTATACAAATCCAAGAATGTCTCACATTCCACCAGGAAACAAAATTTTTTGATTTTGATTGTAACCCTTGAGGGTTTCTCAAATTTGTAAACAAGTAACATCATAAATATTTTTCCTTAGTTTTCAAACCTTCTTCTATGTGGAGCTTGAGAAAATATGTGCATACACATATCACAATATAGCATGTTGTGGAGTACATTTACATGAAACCAATCATTCAAATTTTTATATTCTATCAAGATTGAGGCATGTGTTAAATGCCCAATATTTTCATTTCTGCACAATGGTGTCATTAATAATTTGAAGGTTCTTGGCTTGCTAGTGTGATCTAATTATTGCTTTGTGCAAGATGTTTTTTCACTCCTATTTTTAAAATTTTAATGTTTATGAATAGTATATAGATACAATGGATGATTCGAATAATAAAAGAGGCAATTATTTTTCCATCAATAGAATTCAAGTATTTGCATATGGTATAAATTCAGTAGTTCTATTGGTGGTACTTAGGGTCAACCTAAACGTTTATTTCGCATGCATCAAAATAAGTACAAAGTGATAATAGGAAGGACTCATGCGAACTTTTCTAATCGTACATGTTGAATCTGCAAGTGTTAATGTTGTTGTGCTCAATTTCTTATTGGGTTACCTATCAACTAACAAAGTTTGTACAAAGTTTTGAAATTATACTAAATAAGATGGACCTGAGGGACTAAAGAACGAAAGCACAAGAAAATACTTGACTAAGATCTATAGGTGATACATACATATATATATATATATATATATATATAAAGTCATGGGCCTAGTTCTTACAATGAACTTTCCTAGAGTCTTACACCATAACTACTTTCCCATGTTAAACCATCGTTTTGCGTCATTATCAAGCCTTCTTTAGACAGTCCATTAGCCTCTGACTTAAATTATCTAGAAATATGATGGAATGATATCTTCAAGGACTGTGACTTGATTGTCTTCAACTACTTTAGAATGGGTTGCAAAACAAATTATTCCATCCTAAACCTCCATTCAACCAATTGATAACCAAGGAATCCCCAAAGACCTAGAATTCAGTCACCTCTCCTCTATTGCTACTGTTAACAAAAAATTTAGTGCCTTTATTTCATCAGAAATGTTAGAGTTTGTACCAATAAATGCTTTAATTTTTGAAGATATGAGTATAATAGAATCACTATGGTATAGGATACCTCCTACAACATATTCTGCTTGTTGACCTTGACTGACACTGTTGAAAATTGAAATAACACCATTCCCACTCTGAACAATAGAAATATGGATCAATTTCCTTCATTTACCAGTGTTAGGGGTTTTTTTACTTTGAAAGCTCAGTCATGACTTGGAGACATACTGAAACAATGGCTAATACTTACCTTGAAAGATGTCAAAGTTTCTGGCAAGCCAAATACATCAAAACACTATAAGACACAATGCCTTACAACCCTTTAAGTCTTTATTCAAAGCCTAGTATTTAAAATTGAATACGATATCGCTCATAGGTATATATGCATCTAGTCACTTAGTTTTTTGAATATTTTTGAACTTCTAAAGCTTCTTCCACTACCAAGGTGCATGCTCTTGCTTGTCATTTTCTGTTTCCATTCCTTGCTATGAGATAATGGTACTATCCATAGTAAATGAACTTTTGCTTCAAAAGTAGTCAAAAAGACTTTTAATTATACCATGATCATAGAAATAATTCACCATTGTTGTATTACATTCTTCGTTGTTGCACTGAGCAATCCTATATCATCACGATGTTGATTGTGAACTACAAAAACCTTCACAAGAGTCACATAATATGATCACATTGCAGACACAACCTTATTCATATTTTCAAAGTCCAAGAGATCAAATGACATCCTTTTAACTTTTGGGGCTTGAGATGTTTCTCCTACACTTACAGAGCCTCCAATGTCATCCTCTGATGCATTTGCATGTCGCCCAAGCTGACCAAGACACATTCTTGAAATCCCTTCGATGCCATGGTCTATTTTTTTCTTGTTTCTATAACAAAAATATATTAGGGTTCAATGGACTAATGAGAAGCAATCCCATTCCTCATAGACATTGGGTTCACATGTCGAACAACTGAAAATGTGTTAGTGTCATTGCCAACTTCTGTAGCTACTGCATTTGGTGCAAAATTTTCAATTGCAGGTCCTTTCCAACATCTTTATTCACATCTAATTTTGAATCACTAACAAGAGATTTATACCAAACTATTTCTTTGTACACCATCGCTACATGCTTCAATATGTTTGCATCCCCAGAACCAATTTCAGGCATAATTATTGTTTTGATTTTCAGTAAATGTGTTGAAAAGGAAAAAATACCATCTAGAATTTAAATTCATCTCAAATTTCATATGTGTTTTGCTACCTCAATGTCTGCGAGCTTTGTTCTAGCCTACAAATCCATGAATTCATTTGCAGGTTTCATGTGTTCTCTCAAAGTAGTACAAACAACCGTTGTAAGAGGAGATGAGTGTTGTCGTGAAAATTTCTTAAATGCAACAACAATATTCTGGGCACCTTGAAATGACAATGGTAAGAGGCATAAATCAAACAGTTGAAGCATAGCCTCTATACCCTTTTTCTCAATAAACACCCATGTATCTATATTATGCAGAATATTCTCTAAGAGACATGTAGCATTGCTTATACAATCTAGGAGAAAGAATTCCATGTTTGAAGACAATTTTTCAGCATAAGTACCAACCCCTAACTCAGATGTCACCATCGATGATTCATCTCCATCCACTGAACTAATTGTTTGTTGTTCTAAATCAGTCTTCATGGGAATAGGCACATAAGAGCTGGAATTTTTTTGCAACAGGGGAGACACTTCAACACCAAATCCAAGTTTTGCAATAGTATTTAATATTTCAATCAATACATCCACCCCATGCCCCCTCAAATAAGGAGCATGTCGTATCATCTCATCCAAGGCAGATGATAAGGAACTAAGAGTGTCACTTGCCAAAGCCCGTAAGTAGGCTTTTGATGTAAAAAAATCACAAAAGATCTTAGAGCACCACAATCATTAATAGCTTGAAGTCTGAGGTTATTAAGTCACAAACCATCTAAGCATTGTGGTATATAATCTACTACATCTGCAGAAGGGAGGATACCAACCACGATGAAATCCAAAAAATCAGTAGGCAGACCAACAACATCTAGAGCAGAATAGCAAGTTGTATCTTTGTAAATAAGATCACTTGTGACTATAGTTGCAAATGAAAAGACCCCAACACCAAATTCCTTTGATCTTATGAATATATTGCACAAGAAAAATGGCAAAGAACTCTTCAAATCTTATAGTTTGGTAGTATTTCTAGGAGCATATGTGCCAAGAGATAGAGCCCAAGGCAAAGCCTTCATAATAATTATTCTATGATAAGGAAACAATGTGTCAGGCTAATAAGTTTTCATTTCCTCTGACCTAGCAACATTTTTAAGAGGAGACTTGCCCTTGGAACCTGATTGTGATTCTCCACTCTGCTTCCTTTCTCCTCAAGATGGCAGACTTCAAATGTGTTATGGTGTTGTCCAAGGCTCCAAAACCCCTAAAGGAGGTTTCAGTAGGATTACTATTATCCATAAAAGGCTCAAGAACATGCACAATAGATGTTACCAAGTGTATATGTTGTGGATCCAAATATTTGAGAAGAGCGAGCAAAGTTGGCATTAAACCCACATCCCATAATGCAGTGCATCCAAAAGAAGAAGAAACTATAGTTGTTACAAGAGAAAGTAGTGCTTCTACTAAAGATATCGAACAATAGGATGATTCATTGGAAACTTATTTCCATTGAGCTCAGGGGGATATTGGATATTGTTGATGCAATATTGAATATAGTTTATAAGAGAAATATTATTACAAAGGCTTACCAAAACTCCACTCCCAATCCTTCTAAAATGGAGTTGACATTTCAATGTTTATTTTCATTAGATCTTGTTGTGGATTGACCAACTCCATAATTGAATCTTTATTAGGGCCGAGAAGGTCATTCTCTTGATACAAGCACTACCAATTCATCTAATATCAATTATTTTCATCTCACATGTATCCCCAATAGAGGATGCCTTTCTT
The DNA here is from genome assembly GCA_034641835.2 of Pinus albicaulis. Lineage (NCBI taxonomy): Eukaryota > Viridiplantae > Streptophyta > Pinopsida > Pinales > Pinaceae > Pinus > Pinus albicaulis. The sequence continues at coordinate 179,769,016 of CM076569.1, read as the reverse complement.
GTTGAATGTGAGAGCATGAAGGTGGCGCAACTATCGAAGGCAATCACCCTGCGTCTCCAACTCCAAATGGACTGCGTGCCAGATCCCAATTTTTCTTTCATGTTCCACCTAGCCAAGCCCACAATTGCTTTCCATGCTAACCAATTACTCTAGGAAATTCAAATAAGTGAGCTTGAGACCTGGAATTTGGTGTGCTAAATTTTCTTAGACCTAGCAACTGGAAAATTTAGTTTCTAGTAAATTTACTTGTTGTAGATTATTTAAAGTTTCATCTTACTAAATAAAAATCACTATTGGGATTTAACAAGTAAATAAAATAAAATCAGCGATTGCAAATTGTACACCAATCACACACATGCATACAAAGAAAATATGCACATCAAAATTTGGTGTTCATTAAATAATATCTTATCGTACAAGGTTTTCCTTACTAGAAACATGGTCCTTTGTGGAAAATTACAATCTCCAACAACTATAGAAATTTTTGGGGCACCTGTGCAGGTTGTACTACCCAGATTCTCCTAAGAAACCACACGACTTGCCATCTGATCAACCTGCAGTGCAGCCTTTCTGTCACCTGTGCGATTGTTTACACCCTTGCCCACAACACGTGAAATAGTTTACTACTTCAAGTGGCATTTGCGACTGCTCTGCTCACTTTGCACAGCACATGTGTCCCTAATGTAACACACATTATTGTTTTGAACCCTCCACACAACTCGTGTTTCTCTCTCAGGATGAGTATGGACGCATTGTGCCATTGTTGTTGGATGATCTACAGACTTTTGTTGTACAACCTTATTGGGAATGATCCTTGCTGCAGAAATCACTCTATTGCATTGCAGATTTCAAAACATATCACTTGGATGAAATTCCCTTTTCATACAATCACATGTCTAGAGTCTAGACACTCAAATCTATTTGGAAGTACCTGTCTGGTGCTACTATCATAAACAGGGGGAGGATGAAGGAGATTATATCACACAAAGAAAAATCCCCTTGCACTTTCCCCACTTGCTGACATCCTACAGGTCAAAACAGAACCTGCCATGGAGCATCACCCTCTAGACCCCTTGACACTCATATGGTAGCAAAAATAGACACTTGAGTGGGAAGCTTGATCAAACCAATCCCCTTGACATCCTTGGGGATAGTAACACATCCCAAGGGGCCAATGGAAGACCTTTTTGTTTTATTGATACCATGGTTACAATCCCAAAATTTGCTCCACTATTGATATCGAGCCTTGCTATGCAACCAACAAGCCACATAATATATTTGCAAGTCTAGTAGGATTGTGCAACCATGGTCAACTTCCTCGTAAAGGGAAGGTCTCGATGATGCTAAACAGGAATTTTCCTTTGTAGTTGCTGAAGTTACCAATTCTACATGGATATTGGCAAAAGATCTAGACTAAAGGGAATACACAAATATATAACAACCATCCAGGGTGGGGTAAATGTCCAAGCTAAGGGATTCTAGTTAGGAAGAGAGTCCAACCCCACCAGGAAAAAAATAGTTTTTTATTCACTAAACACATCACTTGATGCCAGGTTGATTATGTCTAAACAAGCGTGAGTATCATCAACTAAACTTATATAAGCACTATTTGGTATATAAAAGCTAATGTATTAGTGAAAAATGTGTTCTCCATAGTCACACATCTAGGTCCAAACTCCACATGAGTCAACATCTGAATAAAGAAACTCCAATCCACTCAATCAAAGGCTTTGTCAAATGCAATTTCAAAGAAAAGGGGTTGCTGGCTAGTTTTTGTGCACATTAGAACGTTTTACATGTTGAAAACATGGTATTTATATTACTTATTTGTACAAAAAACTTGTGTTATCGTTAGACAACCTTCCACGGCATTTCCTCGATCCTTAGAGTCTCTGTATTAGCCATGATCTTGTGTGCCACATTAAGCAGTGTAATTGGATGCCAATCATCAATTGTGTTGGTGGCTACTTTTTTGGGAATGTGTTTGCCAAATGACAAAAAATGTCACTAATCATGGCTCATGGCCTTGTAAAATTCACACAGAATGCTATCTAGATTCTATACCCAGAGACTTGCCATTCTTCATGTAGCTAAGTACTACAAAATCCTCCTCTTTTGAGAAGTCATATTTCTTCAACCTGCTCTAGTGACCAATAAAAACCTTATGAAGATTGACCCTACAATAAGAATTTTTTGCAGCCACTACATGATCCATCATAGTGTAAGGAGAAAATTATTTTGAAATTGAAATTTGAACATAATGTCAATTGGAGCACCAAAACAAGAACCATTTGCATGGAGTAATCCAAGATCCTGTTCATTGCCACTTTTATTTTCAAAAAGTCAAAATAGAATTTTGAGCCCTCATATCCCTTATTAATCCGCTGCAGCCTAAAACAAACTCAGACACCCTTGGAAATATATTCCCCTCTGGTTTACCTCCCTTTGAACCATTATGTCCTACCATGCATCCTCACCATAGAGGGACACATTATGGAGATCCACTTCAATAGCAATGCAGACCTACTGAAGTTTACCTTGCTGCAACTCCTTTCTGCCTTTTGTGGGCCATCATCCTACCCCAACCTCTCATGGATTTGACAATACAACATCTTTGTTTATAGCTTATGATCCAAGTAGATTGAAATGCATTTTTTACTATTTCTCTAATGGAATTATGCAATGTCCCTAGGTAATTTTTGGCCTTGGGGTCAATCCTTATCTAGGATTTTCCAATCATGAAAATAATCATAACAGCAGTGCACATTTATCAACTCATATAATAGTAAGTACCCTTCTATATAATTCACTAATTCACTAATGATATAAGATATATTTAACAGTCATTTGTTTCTTCAGCAAACCACCACAAGTTAGGGCTAACTGCCTAAGGAACAGTAGACCTATAAAACCAATATTCCACCAATATAATTCTGACTGTAATGTCAATATTCAATAGATAAATATTCCAACTGTAACCCACACTAACACTATCCAAGTTTAGTTGGTAATATACTAATTAATAGCTCACTGTCTGATTGTGCTGCCTCCAAACTTGTTTGCTGTTAGGAAGAGCTTGTGACAACCCTTTCTTAGTGGAGTTTCAATTTGCAGTTGAAGTAGTCTCCTAACCTGGTCAAATGGCTGGTTAGATATTATGATAGTCCCCTTTTTATCCAAATTTCACCTGCGGTTGGAGAGTTGATCCTGTTGCTACATCATGTCAACAAACTATAGGTTCTGGAGGCCTGCTTGGGATGTTTAGTAATTGTTGGCCTGTAATTGGAGGCCTGTAATTGTTGGGGAGTGGTTTCAAAGCTTCATGTGATCACAGACTCCTGAAAGAGATATATTCTACGGCCCTAAATACACTCAGGAGGAAGGCCGCCTACAGGTGATGCCCTAAATGAATCAAACTGGGCCCTAAAAGCCACCTAGTAACCTACTGATCTCCTGTTTGGTTGAGAACAACCTCGCTACCTCCTGTTTGGCTTTAGTGCCTCAGAAAGGACCCCTCACAACCTTACCTTTCCTTAACAAATGGTCTGAGCTTGGGTGCACCATAGACAGATCACAGAGAGAAGATCTTGCTACCCAGAAAAACTAATGGTGGCCAGGCATCCCATAGAAAGACCTCTACTGTCTTGAACATGACTTATTGACCAAGAATAACCACTAAGAATCTATTTCCCTACTTTCCAAAACGAATCATACATGCTTCAAAATATTATGTTGTAAGAGGTGTAACGAGTGGTTATTGTATGGCATGTTACAACTTTGAATCTATCTTTCAAAGCCATTAATATAAATCTCTGTTTTAATCTTTAATTTTTTTGTTTCTTGTGTTCATTGGAATAATGCTCTATTTGGGAGCAAATGGATGGTTCAAGAAGCATGTAGAACTGTGGGATATTATCTGTCTAACAATCCCTTCCTACTTATAGAAGTGACACAGTTAGGAAACGTTTCATGAGATGAACACTTTGTTCAATTTGGAAGAAATTTATGTATTTACTATTTAGATCAAGTTTAACTATGTAATTGTTGCCCAACATTGCCATTTTTAGGTAAGATGTGGGAAGTCTTTAAGTTGGGGTCAAGGAGTGTTAAGTGTTATTTGTTTTGTAGGCAATAAAATCTTATTTGACTACTTTTTGGCTCATGGATGTAATAACTGTAATTCTTAATGAAATATCTGTGCCATTTGCCCCTAAAATATTGTTTTTAAATTGCATGTCCCCTATTTATATATATTTAACAACAAATTTTGCTGTACTAATTACTATGTAAGTGAAACCTTCATTCAAGGGTTTGATAAAAAAAGTTATGTATTCATGATCATTTTTCTTTTCTTCACTTCCATGTTATATTTTATCATCATTTGAAGTGATAAACAATTTTAAACTTGGGTAAATAAAAAAAGTGTAAATAAAAATAAAATTGGGTTTTGACCCTATGGGGATTTGACCCCAATTGTAGGGTAATAAATTTCATTATCATTAGCTTTACTCATCTACTCTGAATTATGGGATGGTTTTTTTTATTATCTATTCATTTCCCTAGCTTCTCTACCCATAGATCCAACACTTAAAAGTGCCTCTACACTTGTGGGTGGCCCCCAAGGGGTGGTTTAGCTTATTATTTTCCACGTATTACTACATTTCTCAGATCTAGAGGTGCATAAAAAAAAGTTACTTTATCATCTACAACCATTTACTAAAGTCTATAGCAAGTTATTCACCTCCCAATTTCTAAGGGCTCCTATCAGTCAACTTGGTGCTATTCGAAGAGTTATGTCTAGTATTTTGAGTGTCTTTATGCTTGTTGATTTGCATTTTTCTGTAGTCATATTTCATTTGTATATTTACTCTCATGAAGACCTTGACAAGACCACTATTTTGGGTGGTTAAACCACCAACTGATTTGAACAAGACCTACCCACTTATGATCCAATTTCAAACCAATCCATTTGAAACTAGGCAACCCATAGAGCACCAAAATGCATAAAAACCAAAAACAAAATAACATAAAAATGCACCCCCTCTCTTAAAGCCTAATCCTCAAAATTCTCAAGTTCAAATTGGATCTGCAATAGCCAAAAAAATACCAGAATGTATCAAACCAATGGAATGCTTTAACTCTAGCCTTTCTCATAGTTGGACAATACCTAGCATGGAAGTTGGGTTCAAGCCCATGGGTCAAAATTGGCACAGATGCAATAGTTGTGATTGGGGACACTGTCTTTCTGCTAGAGATACTTATTGTTCAAATTCCAGAGACACATCAATGCACACTTAATAGAAATGTTGTTGTCAATTGAATGAAAATTTGGAGATAGGGATGGGTCCAAGCATAGAATTTGGGACATGAAAGAAAGCAAGGCCCACATTCGTTTAAGTGATTCGAATGATGAAATTTCTTGGTCCTATAAAACCTCAAGTGGACATTATTTAACTAAGTTTGGGTATTATCTGGCAATGCAAAACCTAGAAACATCAACAAAAAAATGGTGGTTCAAGAAGTTGTGAATGAAGGGAATTTCGTCCTCATTTTATTTATACTAATTACTCAGCCCGACAATATTGGGTAGACTGTAGAACAAAGAATAAACCAATTCCATATCCTCTACCCACTGTGGGAAGAAGAAATATGGAACCTATCATAGGAAGCTTGCCCATTCCAATGAGGAATGTCAACATTTAGGCCAAAAGAGCTCCAAAAGGAAAAATACTTCATTTATAAGAATTATTGAGAGGTTGGAGACTTAGAGGTTGATGTCAAAAATCCCAGCTACATTGACCCACACTTGATGCTAATGCATAAAGATATCCTTGCCAACAACAAGGAAGCTCATTGTGCATAGAACTGCCAAATCAAGCACAAACTAGCATATATGGTCATTGATAATGACAACCAAAATAGCCTTTTCTTGCTTCAATTGGAAAAGTAACTTAAGTTACAAACCTCAACTCATCCCAACTCACATTACCTTGGATGGGTCAAAGATGCACATTAGCTTGTGATAATCGGTTGAAAAAGATCAAACTGTTACTAAAAGATGGCAATATTTTGCCTAATATCTCATATGTTGTTACAAACAAAGATGAGAAGACTCATGAAAATAAGATGATGATAACAAGTTTAACTAATTGCACAAGTGTAAGTAATATAAGTGGAATTTAAAAAATTAAGTGGTTGTGAGGGTAATACAGCTATGGGCATTCCTAGAAACACATTTGGCAGCTCAAAATTGCATTCCAAGTTTGATCAGAACATAAATATAACACCTACACTGCATTTTGATGTCGATGATGAGTGTGGCAGAGATAAAGAGAGGTCTATTCCTAAGACAGATTGTGAAGTGCAAACAATGGGATGCTTCATTCTAGCCAGTACTCATTTTGAGGCAAGTGTTAATGACCACCCTGTTGAAGAAGACAAAGAACAGTTTCCTACAAGTTTTTCGGCCTGCTCAGCTGGCTTTCTACACTTGGACATTTCTCTTCATTTGATTCACCCATATTAGTAGGAGGGTAGGAAACAACTTTCTACCAATATTGCAATCACCTGAGAAGACTTAGCACGTGATGACAGGGGTATCATGCCATGCATTTTTGATACACTGGAAAATTGAAATTCAGCCAACATATGAAAAAATCTTCAGTGCAAATGGAGATAATGGATGAAACTATAGTTCTAGTTTCTCTGAGAATGAGATTAATAATAAACTCATTAATGAAGGGAAAGCTTGAAGATCCCCTAAGGTTCAAGAGACCAACAGTCCTATATGCGATTTTGAATATGGTAGAAACTTTGGCACACATAATGATGAGCATCTCCAATCAACATTACCTATTAAGTTCGAATATAACAGTGCAAGATCCTATATTTTTTGCTTTGACATCTATCCTACATATGACATGGATTCTAATGAGGAATAAAAGAATGTTGATCATATCATCAAGTTGTTTTGTGAACCATATGAGAAAAAGGAAGAAAGGTCAATTCCATTTGTTGAAGGAATCCTTATTGAAGATGAATGGTCTTGTCATATTGGAAGAACTAACCGATATCCAGGAATACAAGAAGATGTCCGCAAACCCATAATTGATTTACATAGTAAGCACAATCATTTCCAGGTTTGTATCTTATTGTTCATAGTTATGATAATTTATCTTCAAAGGAGGTTGTTCTCCTAACTACAAATTATATTCGGTTAGCTATAATTTCCCATACAAAACAGCCCCTTGTCAGCAACACTGATGTTCATGGCCAAGATAAAAATGTTCCTCTGTTTGATCCAGAAACATTGGAACCAAAGTCTCAATATTTCCTTCGACCATAATGACCCAAGGAGACCAGATCTTTATAATTATGGAGAGCCAGAAATGGACCTCTCTCCCAACTCAAGGTAGAGTCTCAAAAGGCCCAAAATATACCCTCTCCACAAAATTATTTTGTGGGTTGTTCCCTAGTATTAAAAATAAGTTAGATTTTCTTCTATTTCCTCCTCAGGGAATTTTATGCAAATTGGTTCCAAGATTGAAGCCAAGTTACATAAGACCATTCAATTATTTTGGATGAAGGGAATTTCATCCTCATTTTCTTTCTAATAATTACTCAGCCCAACAATATTGGGTAGAAAAAAGGAGAAACCAATACCATATCTCTACCCACTGTGGCAAGAAGAAATATGGCACCTATCATAGGAAGCTTGCCCATTCCAATGAGGAATGTCAAAAATTTACGCCAAAAGAGCTCCAAAAGGAAAAATACTTCTTTTATAAGAATTATTCAGAGGTTGGAGGCTTAAAGGTTCATGTCAACAATCCCAACTATATTGACCCACACTTGATACTAATGCCCCAAGATAGCCTTGCCAGCAACAAGAAAGCTCTTTGTACATAAAACTGTCAAATCAAGCACAAACTAGCATATATGGTCATTGATAATGGCAACCAAAATAACCTTTTCTTGCTTCAATTGGAAAAGGAACTTAAGTTACCAACCTCAACTCATCCCAATTCACATTACCTTGGATGGGTCAAAGATGCACATTAGCTTGTGCTAATCAGTTGACAATAGATCAAACTGTTACTAAAAGATGGCAAGATTTTGCCCAATATCTTATATGTTCTTACAAACAAAGATGAGAAGACTTACGAAAATAAGATGATGATAACAAGTGTAACTAATTGCACAAGTGTAAGTAATATAAGTGTCATTTTAAAAATAAAAAGAAGACTACAAATGAGGAATGCCACAAATTCAGATATATTGTAGTACATAAAATCCAAAATATAATGAAGTCAATTGTTGGAGAAATCAATGGGGTCATTGGTAGTTGTTTGTCTCCTAAACATGAGAGTTGCAGTTAGATGTTTACAAATACACTGTGATACATTCCCACTTGCCACTTGTCACCTAGTATTATTCTCACCTCTTCCTCCTTGCTTACAAGGAATTGTTCCCTAAATTAGCAAAATGGAAGCCACGTGTTTGACATTGAAATGGGTGGCTATGATATATCTTTGGGTGATGAATGTGTAAGAACACTAGTAACTAGTTTTTTGAGTTAATAATTCCAGCAAGTAACTAGATTTGATCTGTTTGCTTAGATAGTTGGTTTTAGGATAATTTAACATCCCAGTTGTATCTTTATTAAGTAGATTTGTAATCTGATAGGTGGTAAATTTCCAGGATGGTGGTTTCAAAGAAATTTTAACACATACTATCAGATTGGACATTTTGATAACATGCATTTTCATTAGTTTTCATGACTTCCACTAATTTTCCATTGCTCATTTTGTTGGTTAACTAGAGGATGGCTAGAAGATAATGGCTTTAGAGCACTTACATGTCTTAATTTTCAAATTCTGTAATTTAAGTGTCAACGAAATCCAACTTAATATTTAGTATTGCCCAAGCCACATGCCTAAAATTGGGCATGGTAAAATTCATGAGTTCATATCTTTGGCATAATTTCAATTCTTCAAACAATTATTCTGCTCACATCCTATGAATAACTACAAAATGGAAATTCCTACATCCTAGCAATATCAGTATGCGTACATGATATTGTTTACCACGTGCCTATCATGAGTCCTTTAATGATTATCTGTAGCCATTTTCACATAGATACCAACAGAGAAAACAGTTTGACATGGCATTCACAGCACTGCTTTCAATAATTGGAAATTTCTACAATTAAATAAGGTATTCCACACTATATTATTTTCTGGAAATTTAAAGATCAAAAATATATAGTTAAGGTAGTAGAGAAATAATGTTCCCAGAAATAAAAAATATCTAGTTCATCTAGAGAGGAAAAAAGTATACGAGAAGCCTCAACAGATTTCTACAAATTGCAATACTGAAAGTAGTATGACTGTACCTTAGTCCCAGCTTTTCGCTCAAGTATCTTCTTTGACACAGCCCCAGCTGCTACTCTTCCAATTGTTTCCCGTGCCAAAGATCTGCCACCTTCCTGCATTTTATAGAAATGCATTTATAACACATAAATCACTAAGTTGTATCTTCAAAAGCAAGAAGCATTTAAAGAGAGGCATACTACTCAGCAAATAGGTATTCTTAAGCATACCTGAACTGAACGAACACCATATTTGAAGTCATATGTGGCATCCGCATGAGATGGTCGATAGGCTAATGACATTTCACTGTAATCCTGTCAAGTTCAATAAAATGCAATCAAGAAAGAGTGGATTTGGAATTTCAAAAGATCGTGTGCTGTAAACAACTATCTCAATTACTTTGTAAAACACAATGACGAAATTTATGACAAAATCCTGTTCTCCATTCAGAGTATAAACTCTGTAAACAAGCGCTCATGATTTTAGTAGATGTAATCATCATAGAGTGAACTGTCCCCCAGAACTTTTATGATTTATCCAATTACTTATCACATACTATTACTATAATGACATATGGTTAGACTTACGAGGACCACATATTATTCCTAGAGGTCATAATCATGTTTAAAATTCATCTATTGTTATACAAATTTGTTCATGAATAAAGTTGTCATTATGAAAATGTCACTTCCAGGTTATATAGTACCATCATTCTGAACTCCTCAGCTAACTAGCCATAACAAATATTGTTTCAAATCATAAGGTGTTTCTGCCTCTCATTTGCTTTAAGGATCAAGAATGCTTGATTCATAGTCAATCTTGAATAAGGTTGTTTCCATTATAGACTTACACAATCTTTATTCTCTTATTGTAACAATACCCATGATGACTGAAGGTGTTGCTATCACTACTTTGCATGCTGCGCTTTTCAAAATCAAATGATCTGCTTCAGACACCCTAAAAATTATGAAGGAGAGGTCCTTGACTAGATCATGACGGTCATGATGGGGTTTGAACATTGTTCAATATATTAGCTTTTCTACCTTTTATAGGAAGAATGTCCTGTAATGTGAAGAAATGCGAAACTTATATTCTTGAAAGGATCTGTGAATTGGATGCCACCTATGTTGCCAGGAAACGTGGGTGCGGGTGCGGGTGCAGGGACGGGGACAGGGACGGGGACGGAATTTTTTGAAATAGGGTGCGTGGGTTCGTCTGGGTATTTTTATATTAATATATATTATAAATTATAATTTGTATATCATATATCATATATAATACTATATTTTGGACCTAGTTGCCCAAAATTAACAACTTTCCAGCTAGGCAGTTTGTCAGACATATCACATGTTCTTTGTTGTAGGTGAGTTCTCTTGTTTCAGTTCAGATTGGCCTTTAAAATTAGTGGCATAAAATCATAGATATCCCACAACAGAGATGTATTCATGCATTAAAGTCAGTAATACAAATATTATTCCAGTAACACCATGCCATAACAAAATCTGCCACTTTCCACTAACATTTTCAACTCAGAATTTTACATTGAAATACTATTTATTGTGAGACTAAAACAGTGAGCTGATACAGTAGATAGGACGCATAGAACCTGGTTACTTTGGGTTGATATGATGACAACATCCTCTTCAGCACTTTATATTAGATTTCAACAACCCAGAATATGTGAAAGTTGTGGTCTTTCTGAGTAGTATATTTCTAAAGATGAAGACAAACAGCACTAATGGGTGTATATACAAAATATCAGTGCACTATGACAGCCCTCCAACTGTGGTCTGTGATATACGCTACCCATAAATGCATGTACAGGTTCACATTTGATATCAGCTCTTGTGGTTCCAAGCAGAACTGATCCTAGAGGTAGTACGCTGCCCAGAATGTGTTTCCAACAATGATGAGTGCACAAGAGTGGCTTATCAGATATCTCCTTCAATAAAATCTCCAGAACTAGTGGACAGCAGGAAATCAAAGGCTTAAGCTTAAGCTATGCATTATACTCAGACTCACGTCCCACCAGAGAATAAAATACCTTGACTGTAACTAATTTTGAACTCCCACAAAGCTACACACAACCCTGCCACTGATACACAACCCATTAATTAGGTACTCGGTTTGGCTAGGGCATTAGATAGACCCCACGGTCCATATGTCCAGCTCTGTCACCAATATGCAGTCCTAAACAACAAGGAAACTCGTCCAGCATTAAAATAAAGAGAGTATCTCTCACTGGTATTCGAGCTGCTCCACAAAAAGGGTGAATCGAACTATTGGGATCTTCAGACTACCACTATGATGAGAATAGCCACTCAAAACTACAAATTCAACCTCTATTTAACAGTGGAATTCATCTTCATAGGCCCATATTTGGATTTATGTGCTCAGACTATCATGAGATCTTTCAACCTGCTAAATGAAATAGAAAGCACCAAATAAGCGTATAAAATCAACCGATAACACTGGAATACCTCAATATTTCTCAAAAATCTTGTTCTCCATTGAAGCTCCAAACTTTTTATAATTTATTTTCTTAAATTATAATTTATTTTTAATATTTATTAAAATTTAATTAATTTTTTTAATTTTTAATCATTTAAAAAAATTTATATATTTGAAAAAAATGTTCATGAAGAACCTTGAAGAACCCGAAATTCGGGTTCTAAGTACCCAAACGATGGGTTCTTCATACCAAAAGAACCCAAGAACCCGATTTTTTTTTTTGAAGAACCCGGTTCTTATGAGAAGAACCCGGTTCGTTTGGGTTCTTCTGAGAAGAACCCGTAACCAAATCTGGTACTTGGGTTCGGGAACCCCACCCCCGGGTGCGAGAACCCGTGCAACGTAGGATGCCGCTAATCTGACCTATACCCAGCCTTACACTTACTTCAACTGATGATAATTCCTTCAAATGAGAAAAGATAGAAATAAAACTAAGTTGATGTACCTCTGATGTCCTGAAGACGTATGTTGTCTGCCTTGTCATTATGAAGATCAAAATTTTGGAGATGTCACAATAGGTTACTGCTCACAATTCAAGTCCTTGGAGAGCAAATATTTGAGATGGTCTTACTAGGAACTGAGTCTTGATCAAGACTTCTATTGTAAACCCTTGGACTAGAGAAGTCTTCTTGCAAGTTTGAACTCATTCTACATCAGATGCATACTTAGACAACTAGCCTTTCAAATAGTAAAATATTCATGCATGAAACTTAAGTGAGATATGCCAATGACACTTCTATTCTTTAGGCCCTAGTCCTAATAACAAATATTTATCATACTTATGTTTAATAGTCTTGTTCAAAGAGTAGAGGAGGGGCCACATCTTTCCAACAACTGCTTATGAGAACATTAAACAACATCAAACTGTAATCTGGTTCAGAAATTCAAATCAAATTTAAGAGAAATCAGGCCAAATAAATCTCGGTCTATATTGAGGTTGTTTCAAGTGAACAATCCGCAAGACAGGTCATTTTGTTATAGGGCAAAAGAGAGTGATTAAGCAAATCCTCAAACTCGGATAGAAGCACCTTTGTACCTAGATTTGTAATCTTCCATTAAAAATCAGATAAGAATGGTTTGCAATCTTTGAAACTTGGATCAACATGAGCTGAAGTCATTCTTAAAACTTGGATAAGCATGTAGTCTTATCAACGTATATCTATGACTCATATAGCCAGGTGTCAAATAGTTGTCAACAAATGCCTGTAGACTGAGCCCTTAGAGTCTTTAATACACCTTCATGTATCCAACGAATCCCACACCATAATAGTACTATCACTTCTCCAAAAGTCGAAATATTTCAGAGCATACCCACTTGAAGTGACAGAGATACAAAACGAAGAATCCAAGATCAAACAAAACCTTTTATCCTTAAGGAGGTCCAAAGGACTGCTTCAGGACTACAGGCAAGTTTAGCATTTCATTCTTATAGTGGTACTACAACAATACTCCTTGTTTTTTAGAGTATAAGAATCAAGTCAATACTAGGCCTCTTGTTTGATTTGGCCAGAATTCGATGAACTCAATTCGTGTTAAAAATTTCGAGCTGCCTCTTATTCTAAGATACAAATAACTACTAGACTCCTATGCAAAATCATGTCACTATGAAAACTCAACGTTTACTAAAAAATTTCATAGTCGATGTAAGGATCCCAGAGGAAAAATATCTCCTGTGCTATCTCTCATTTCAGCTACATACCTAATGAGTCATGCTTTCAAGGTAGAATATCTCACTTCTCAATTGTATTGCATTATCTTCTTGCTTGGGCTTGTCCTCACCTATGCTCTGATATACATGGATTGCAATTATGGCATACACCATGGAAATTTTGTAACAAGCCACAGGGCTTAAATGTGTCAACAACTAAACCTTTAATGCTATATAGTAACATTGCACTACTGCCAATGCCTTGAAGGAGTTACAACTCTACTAGATTTCACCCTCAATACCTCTACTAGATGTCTCCATCATAACCAGTTCGTTTGATAAATAGCTGAGCAGTGCTCAGCTGCAGCTAGACATCTTCATTCTCTTATTGTAACAGTACCCATGATGCCTGGAGATGTTTCTATCACTACTTTTCATGTTGCAGGGATAAATAATGTCTATATAGTATAAGATCAACCATGTTGTGCAGTCCCTTTGTTCTTTGAGTTATGAGACTGATAAATTTGATTACACCCATTGCAAATGAAATTATTGGGCTTCTTTCCATTTTGACGTAAATAAAGTATTCTTCCTTCATATTTGTTTGTCCAAGGAAGCTTCCCTGTAGAGTCCAGATCTGCCTATCTGTTCTATTAGACTCAGACATAAATCCCATCAAACCCTTCTTCAAAACAATGTTACACGAGGCAGCAAATGGTAGGATTTGCTGAAAACAAACCTGGATTGGCCAAACCCACCACCACTAAAGGTCCTTCTGAAATGGAAGGCAACAAAGCAACAGAGCCATTAGGACAAGAAAATGGTCATCAAGTTCTAGGTGACATTGGGAATGTTGTTTCTGCCATGCCCCAAAGGAATCCACGTGCTGTTGGTTCTACAGAATTTTTTTCTGTTCAATTGTCTAGTGACAAGGAAATATGTTGCCACATTAGCAAACAATCGACATCTTGTATAGGATTCCCAACCTGTGAATAGACCTGATGAGAATCTTAGGGTGGGAGCGAAGAAAAAAAGGCACTCTCATTTACAGGGAACAATAAACATCAAATTGTGCATGAAATTGATATGGAAGATCATATGACATTAGAACCGACTATAACTTATGTGGTTCAGAATGAGGAAAGCTATGAAGTGGAAATGGTAGATTCAGTTGATCCGATGTCAAACATCGACGAGTCTAATGCAGGAGACCCAATGGCTGTTTCATAATATATACAAGACATTTACAGTTTGTATAAAACTAGGGAGAATTTTAGTTGTGTTCCGCATGACTACATGTCCCAGTAATCAGACATAAATGAGAGAATGAGGGCTATCCTGATTTTCTGGCTCATTGAGTTGCACATGAAGTTTGAGCTCATGGATGAAACTCTATTTTTGACTGTCAACATTGTTGATAGACAAATTTCAAGACAGAAAGTGATGAGAAAGCATTTGCAGCTTTTAGGTGTCACCGCCATGCTTTTGGCATGCAAGTATGAGGAGGCCTCTGTTCATGTGGTTGATAACTTCGTTCTTATCTCTAAAAATGCGTACACTAAAGGATAAGTTTTACAAATGGAGAGATTGATACTTATTACTCTACACTTCAATATGGCAGTGCCAAATCCTTATGTCTTCATGAAGAGATTGTTGAAGGTAGCTCAATCTGATGAAGAGACAAAGAGATTGTCCTTTTTCTGCATGGAGCTATTCCTGGTGGAGTACGCTATGTTGAGATATCAACACTCCATGCTTGCGGCGGCCGCAGTTTATACTGCACAATGTATCCTGAAAATAATTCCATGTTGGAATGGAAGTATTGAATGCAACTTTGGGAATCTGCCAAGATGATGGTGCATTATCATCAGAAGGCAGGGGAAGGGAAGCTTATTAATGTTCACAATAAATACTCTACCTCCAAATATGACCGTGTAGCCAAGATAGAACCAGCTATCTTTATTAGAGACATGGTCCTCTAGGATACTGACAGATTAACAATCATTTTATAGCATGGTTTACTAACTATGCAAGCACATGTCATGTCTTTTATTAGGTTTTTATTTTATGGATACGTATTGTAGTTGGAGTTCATATGCTAAATTAAGCTTTGAAGTGATCATGATGACATCCTAATTCTTTGATGGACAAGAAGAGCACTGGATTAAGTTTAGTACCATCAGAATTTCCAATAACTGCTAAAACAAATAAATTGATGGTGTCTCAAGGGCTGGCTCAAAGCACTAAATCTTCCTCTGACCCTCAAGCTACTACAGGTATATCTGGTGGAGCACCTAGTAGTGGGACTAGTAGCAATCTGAATACACAAAATGGATCCATTGTATCGAGTACAAGTAGAGGGTCGGCCATAGTGCCAAGTTCTCTATTGCCTACTGATGTTTCTGTTGTATTACAAAGTCCCTATTGGATTCGTATCATTTATCGCAAGAAGTTTGTAGTTGATATGTGCTGCTTTTCTAGTGATCAAGTATGGCTGCAACCAACTATACCACCTAAGGGTGGTGCTCCTGAAGGAGACTCAATGCTCTATCCACAATTTCAGCAAGTTATCGTGAGGTATGTTGATGTCAGATTAAATACTATGGAAACTCATCTTAATCCACATTTAGGGGTCCCAGGAACTTCAGATAATTCAAGTATGAATGTTGGGCAGTCTTCCATTGGCAGTGCCAATGAATTAGGCACCATTTCTCCTAGAATTTCTCAAGCAGCACCATTAACCCGAAGGGAAGACACTATATTAAATAGAGTAACTAACATAAAAAATGTGTTGGAAACGCAATGTCTGGCGGCACATAAAGCAGGAATGAATTTGGTTGAGTTTCCTAAGACTACAGGAACTGATCTTCTAGTGGATGAGGATGAAGAGAGGTCTATCTATGTTCAACTTGGGAATGATAGTGGTTATGGAGGTGGTTGGGTCCCTCTTGCTTCTCTTAAAAAAACATTGTGCGGCATTGCGAAGTATCTTGGAATTCTATGGTCATTTTACTAGTTACTAGACATTTTGCGCTCGAATTTGAAAGCAGATGGAGAATTGGTTGATTACTTATTCTGTGATCCAGCTTTTATTTTTCGTGTCAGGGGCCATGTGTATGAACTATGAAGTAATTTTTCCTGATTTAGGAGGACAAAATAACCTTCCAATTCAACTTCGTATGCAAGGTATAAGTGTGGAGAATTATAACATGTACATGCTAGCACAGCAGCAACAAAAACCACTACCACAAAAGCAAACAAATAGGCAAGATGAACTAAACTTTCAGGAAATTGATGAACTATGTGACTTTTTTAGCAGGGGCCATGAGTATGAAGTAAGTTTTCCTGATTTAGGAGGACAAAATAAAATTCCAATTCAACTTCATATGCAAGGTCTGAGTGTGTATAATTATAACCTGTACACACTAGTGCAGTAGCAACACCAACCACTACCACGAAAGAAAACAAATAGCCAAGATGAACTAAAATCTCAGGAAATTGGTGAACTATGTGACTTTTTTAGCAGGCGAGTTGTATCGGAACCATATGATGCATTTAAAATTGCTTCCTTTGTCACTTTTTTATTGATGCCAATATAAGTTCTTCGAGAATTTTTTAAGCTCATTACATGGAAGCAAGGGATAGCTCAAGATCAGGGTGCTGATACAGTTCCCTCAGAAAGGCCCCGTGTTGAATTATGCTTAGACAATCACTTACAGATGAATTCTTACACATTAATGTCTCTAGACAATGCAAATCTAGATTTTTCAGATAAAGAAGCCAGTGCTCTGTCAAAGAGAAACATTCATTGTGATCGCCCACACAATGCAGTGGATTTTAAGCTCATTTTTTTCCTTGATCCTGCTTATTTTTCTCGTGTAGATGCTACTAGTGGTGCAGGTGGGTTGCTTCAATGTGTTTCCTTAAGATTAAAATATGCTTTTGGTGAAAATCTAAACATGTCTCTTCTAAGCATGGAAGTTAGTCATCGTGGATGTGCCAGTGGGCCTTGTACTGGGGATTGGGAGAGCTATAAATAGAGAGTAGCTAAAGAAGTGAAAATTTTTGGACGTGGAAGTGGAGTTTGTGGGAGTTCAATGGATGTTAGTCAAGGAAGACTGCAATCTGTGGCTGAAACAATAAAGCATTACTTTCAATCTTCTTTTCTTCATCTCTGATAGGGTGCAACCGATAACACCTTCTGTAGGTGGCTTCACAACTTGAGTTTTTACTATTGTACTATTGACTTGTCCCTGGCTTCTTTCCTATCGTCCACACAATCTATTGGATTTTTGGTTTACTGTAGTCCTTGATACTGCTTCTGTTCATGATGTAAATTCTAGCAGTGTAGCTTGGTTTCTTCACCGTGTTCCTAGAAGGTTGAAATATGCATTTGGTGAAAATCCTAATTTATTTTCGAGTGGAGATTGCTAGAAGTGAAAGTGGAATAGGTGGGAGTTCAGTGGAAATTTGTTAAGAAAACTGCACATTGTAGTTGAAACTTCCAACACTCCTAGCGATCTTCTTTGATTCAGCACCAAAAGGTGTACATGGTAGCACTCCCTTTAGGTGGCTTTGGAGCTTGATCTCTTATTATTTTACTATAGCCCTGTCTGTGGCTTCTTCATCTTCATCATGCACCATTCGGTGAACTGTGGATAATGTCGTAGAGTCTACCTCTGTGAAAAGGCTTGACAAAAGATGAAGGATCTTTGGCAGAAACAATCCATCTGCCTAAAGATACCATTACATAATGCATTCTAATTTTGTTCCATCTAATATCTCTTATTTATAGCATGGTCAAATATTTCAGATGCAGCTTTGACTAAAAACAACTGCATTCTTTTAACCAAATTGTTGGCAATGCCAACTTTCTTGCAACTTTGTTCCTGTACAGAAAAATGATTCACTTTAGCCTGTAAGTTGATTTTGATGTGTATTAGACAATCCTTCTGTCTCCTGTGTGATTTAAGTTGGTTATGAGATTCTGTATCTATTACAAGTCGAAAATTCTTGTCAAAGTTGTATTATTCCTTGTATCTTCATAATCTTTAGTAGATGACCACCATGTGACAATCTAGTAATGACTAATAGACATGGAAACTCACCAACTATCACAGTTATGATTGCAAGCAGATCTGCCAGACTACCATAGGAGAACTTGATGGATATGTTACTTTGAAAATAAATCTAGTAAAAAAGAGGTCTCGAAAATAAAATTTGAGCATTATAAAAATAATAATATCTTCAAATACTTGTCATGTTTATATCAAACATATTTTGTAGAGAAACTATGTATTGATTTCTATAAATGTTGAAAAACTGAGACATGGGTTTCAAGTGTTTGTCCGTCTTTTTGTCTAGCTCTGTGAAGTTTGCAATAATTCTTTTGTTTTCATGAGAATAATTGTGCAAGAATATGACAGAACACTTCTGGAGTCAAAGGCAATTGATTAGAAATTTTAACTCAATGGTGCTGCAGAAAATGGTGTCCAAGGATGGTGGGAAAATGATAAATAAAATCCCTAACTTATAAATACAACACTGATGGTAAAAAGATAAATAGGATCACTAATTTTCGGTGTCCAAGGATAGTGGAAAATGATAATGATAAACAGGATCACTAAATTGTAAATGTCACTAATGGTCATGAGGGACCTTAAGCATCTCAATAAGAAGTCCTTAAAATGGTAAAATTTTATGTCTTAAAAGTAGTCCCTGGGAAACCATTGGAGAGGTGATGAATATTTTTAAAATGCACGAGTGATTGATTATTATCAACTGAATCCTAGACTTCATGCTTGAGCCTCTATTGAGCTATAACAAGGAACATAAACCCTTGGCATTTCTTGTGTAGCAACCCTTGGTCATCGTAGACGATTTGACCCAATGACTTGGAACCAGTGTCTTTATTCTGCTTTTGGAAATCTCTAAGGGGCTATTTTGATAGGATCTTGGAAGGTGAGTTTATCATGCTTGGTTTTGTCATGATGGTAGCTTTTGCAATGGCATTGAACGAGGCTTGCTTGGTCTCTTGGATAGTTGCTTGTAGTTTCTTCAAGGCCTCCTTTGTTGTCAAACATTGGTAACTAAGAAGTCATTTCGGTGAACCTCTCCTCTTACCAATTACCTAGCTAAATGAATTTACTTCATAATTGCAAGAGTTACAAGATGCTCTTGTATAATTCTTACCTCATGTTGGTGAAAGAGTCTTGGCGTTTGGCTAGCTCTTTTTCCAGCTCATGTGATTTTTGCATCTAATATCAACTTTCCTCTTGGATCTATCTATTTAAGTCTCTTAAGTATTCAAGCCTCTCCCCATTCAAAGCTTTTCCCATGCTAGGTGTCCTTCAAATCAAAGTGCTAAGAAGTCTTGACATGAAGAAGTTTTGAGGCATCTTAATTTTGACTGTGGTAACAACTAAATTCAGATTATAGCAGCATCAAAAAAATGGACTTAGGCACTTCATGTTACTTGGAGTCTTGAGACAGTTCTTTTGGAGTATCACTCAGAGACTATTTGGAGCACTCCCAAAGTCATCATCTATAATAGTCACTAAACATTTTAGAAGCAACATTTGGATTTGACACAGAGAATTCTTTGGAGCAGTATTGTTGAAGTTTATTAAAGCACTTCCTTTAGAACATCCTTGCTGAAGATTGTAGAAGCATCATTTGGATAGTCTCATTAAAAAAAAAAACCTTTGGAGTAGTCTTGGAAATTTGTTAAGGAAACTGCACGTTGTGGCTGAAACTTCCAGCACTCCTAGCGATCTTCTTTGCTTCAGCTCCAAAACGTGTAAATGGTAACACTCTCTTTAGGTGGCTTCACAGCTTGAGTTCTTATTATTTTACTATAACCATGTTTTTGGCTTCTTCATCTTCATCATGCAACATTCGGTGAACTGTGGATAATGTCATAGAGTCTACTTCCATGAAACAGCTTGACAAAAGAGGAAGGATCTTTGGTAGAAACAATCCATCTGCCTGAAGATACCATTACATAATGCATTCTAATTTTGTTCCATCTAATATATCCTATTTATAGCATGGTCAAATATTTCAGATGCAGCTTTGACTAACAACAACTGCATTCTTTTAGCCAAATTGTCGGCAATGTGAACTTTCCTGCAACCTTGTTCCTGTACAGAAAAATGATTCACTTTGGCCTGTACGTTGATTTTGATGTGTATTATACAATCCTAATTCTTCAATCTTCTATTACTGACTGAGAATGACACTGGTAGGTGGTGGTCTAATCTCTTTATCTATTAGAAAAATAAGTGAGCATGCTCATCCTCCTCCATTGGAGTGATTAGGGATCAAATTTAATATTTAATAAATCTCTGTAAACCAAAAGATACATGCAAAGCTTCCAGAGGGACGATTGGTGCAGGATCAACTTCTTCTCACTCACGTTACAAGTTGCCAACACCTGGCTAAGAAAAGGTATTTCACAGCTGTTGGACTTATGGTTTTAAGTCAGATCATTTTGGTAGGCTCAGGATATGAGGCGAATTGGTTGTAAATTCAACAACCAAAGCATTGTTAGTAGTTCAATAGTTTCTACTCCGCTGGTTGTGATTTGAGATAATAACGATAATGATTCAGAGTAACCATTTTCATAATTAAAAAAAACCATCCAATCAACCTTAAAACCAATACCCTGTCATGTAAACAAATTTTTAAAACATCGCTTTAAGATTTCATTTTGTAGGACCAAATTGCAAAACCCATTACCACGAAATCATTAAAGCAAAAATCCCAAACATAAGACATTCCATAAATCTTGAGAAAATCTCTTAGAGAGTGCATAATTTAATCCAAGCTCTAGTAAATTTCCCTTCATCATAAACTCTAACAGAATGTTATGCATTAGAATATAACTAATCTCCAACAAAATAAAAGTAGTAGGGGTTTCCACATATAATCTCATCAGCAGGAAATCATTTAAAGAAAAAACGCAAACATGTGACATTCAAGACAGCTTGAGAAAAATTCTTTGAGAATGCATAATTTAATCAAACCTTAATTAAATTTTTCCCTCATTCCAAACTCTAACAGAGTGCCATGCATTAGAATATATTTAACCTAAAACTGATCTGTAACAAAATAAAAATAGCAGCGATTTCCATGAATATCAATTGGGATTTTGTACTTATAACAACCAACCGCCATGTAAACCTAAGAAAACCAGAGGGGGCGTTGATCAAAGCTAGCCCAACATGATACGACCATAGGTTTATGAATAGAAACCAATAGAAGTGGAGACAAATGTAGAATACTAACCAATTCGGTGACAGGAACGGGAAACCCATGTTGGGCGTCGCCTTGTGTTTTTCTTTTGCATTGCCGCAGGTCTGCAAAAGAGATGCATAGGTATTGAAATCGACTAAGATTCCCTTCTGGTGCATTTGATGGAGTACACCCAGCACTTCGTTCCACTGGCCTCGCTTGCACTTGCTGCAAGATGTTGATGATGCAGGTACCAAGGTCAACAACGTTACCGATTCTGAATCAATGTGTTTTGTGGGCATTTTCATGGAAATCCTCATTGGCGGGAAAATGAAATTCCAAACGAAAAAGGCCAATGTAAAATGAATATTATTTAAATATAATAAATATTTTTAATTTTTAGAATATTATTTGAATATAATAAATATTTCAATTTTTTTTTTCGTTATTAAAAGTTATAAATGTTTTGATGTTTTTAAAAAAGAAAGGCAATTGTATTTATAAGTTATTTTGTTTTCTCCTAGATAGTGTTAATAAAAAATAGATGTTAATAACCAACCTAATACATCACCAATCTAAGTTGACCATCTTGACAAAATATTGGTTTTTTCAATGAACTAAAATTCCCTTAATGAACATGACCAAATGTGCATGATGTTGAACAAGTAAACCAACATGGCATACCTTTAAAAATGGTAACAATGTGTGGAATTTGTGGATTGGGAAAACCAAACTAATATACCTATGATAATCAGAATCGACCATACGTGCCTATTGTGATCAACCCTTCACGAGTTCTGTTGATTTCATGCAAAATTAAGCATGTCACGCAACACTTAGACTAAGTTTGATACATATACAAATTAAGTTTGTATTTACTTGTTAGAATTGTGTTAAATTGTTTCCCTTTTAAATGTCACAGGTTTGAATCCAAGGGAAATTGAGGTATGTATACCTTAATGGATTAAATAGTTAAATCATTGCATGAAGGGCATCCATTGTCCCGCGAACAAGGGGGTTTCACATGCCAATTTAGCATATACCTATATTATAACTTTATATTAAATACTATTATTACTTTCTTGTGTTACTATGAGTGCTTTTAATAAATATACAATTAAGTAGATTACCCCTTCACTAATTAGTGAAGTATTTAATATTGGATGAGAGAGTTGTAAGGTTGAAATTTCTGTACCTCATGTTAATTTGGGTATTAGTATCATTTCAATGAAAAATTGGATTTCATACATATCCATGGATCCATTAAAGCCATTTACACATGCCAACCAAAGACATTCAATAGTTGGGTTAGAACTAGCGGTAGGGAGGAGTTCACTATCATATGCATCCAAGGGTTTCCATACTAGAGAAATTAGGGTATGTGTTTGATTTATGGGCTAATGTTTGAATGATATGAGGAGACGAGTTAGTGCAAGTCCTTCTTATGGTAAGGCCCTGCACCTCTTCCTTTATTTCTTAAAGGAAAATTGAAAGAAGTGATTACAAATATATGATACATATAATGCTTAAACCATTCACAACATCGCGACATTAAACATTTACACAAGATGCAACTTATTTCATGTTCAATAGATTTTTTCCTTTAAAAATTAAATATACGGTGCCATGATATAATATATTGATTCACCAACATTGACCACCAAACAAATGACCTAAACGACAAATGTTATGTATGGTGAATATCATCCACCATAAATTATGATTATTAGCCACTCTAACACCCCTAAGTTTATGGTCACTCATTGAACATGACTCCAAGAGTTATTTCGAGCTTCTTAAACTTATTCTTTCCCAAAAGACTGACAAGGATGCCTCATTACAGTAGCATTTTTTTTTGTGTCTTTCGTCAAATTCTCTACAACCACGTTTTTATGTTATCCTCAATTGACATTTCAATTCCACGTGTTTTCTTATTGCATGTTTCAAAGGGTTTCCCTCATTCTCATGGCAAACACAAAGTCGCATTCATGGGTCCTTCTGTGTTTTGGGGACCATATCATTACTTGCAGTGGTTTCTCTCTAAATCAACACATGGCAAGCGCGGTATGCGATCAACCAAAACATATTAGAACCTAAAAGGCCATCAATTTCGAGTTAATCCCTACCCTACACCATGGCAAAATTTTTGGTTTGAATAAATCTTGTCAATGAATAACATCATTGTGAATAAAAAGGTAATACAGTTTGGCTTGGCATCTGCTTCTTACATTAGGGGGTTTAATGGGTTATGGGTTAAGGGTTTAGAGTTTAGGGTTTAGGGGTTAAATGGGTTAGGGGTTTAGAGGATTAGGGGGTTAGGGGATTTAGCAGTTAAGGATTTTACGAGTTAGGGGATAGGGGTTAATGGGGTTACGTTTAGGGGGTTAAATGGGTTACGGTTTTAGGGGTTTAGGGGGTTAAATGGGTTAGGGGCCAAGAATTAGGGTTTAAGGGTGAGGGGTTTAGGTTTTATAGGTTTATGGTTTAGGGGGTTAAATGGGTTAGGGGTTTAAGGTTTTAGGGGGTTAAATGGGTTAGGGGTTAAGGGTTTAGGGGTTAGGGGTTAAGGGTTTAGAGGTTTAGGGTTTATGGGTTGAATGGGTTAAGGGTTGGGAATTAGTGTTGAAGGGGTTAAGGGTTAAGATGATAGTTTCGTTGGTCTTTGTTTGTGCACAATAGTTATTTATTCTTTATGTCTCAGTGTAACAATTTTTTAGGTATTGTTGATTGTTGCCATGTCTTCTCTATCAATTATTTTCTAGTATTTGTTAGCCATTTATTTACATTTATCGATGAAAATGTCTACTGCAATTAAACCAAATGTATGTTCAATCTCCAGTTTCAAATCAGCCACAGTGTTGTCACATAATTTGAGTCCAGAGAATGGACATCTGATGAAGTCTCAATAACCACACTGCACCTCATGACTGCTACAGAAAAGCTTAAGTTTGAGTGTCCCACATTCATGAGAAATTTGGTGATTATACTCTTGCTCCACCTAATTGTGTCCTGGAAATACCCTTGTTTGTTGCAAAAAAATCCTAATGTTGTTGACCTTGTCCCTTAACAAACCAAGGAAACAGATGAGACTGAGAAGAATGGAAAGCACTACAAAGTTAGAGAGAGTACAAAATACTAGGATGATTTAAAGGATAAGCTTGAATAATGTAACAGTGATGAAACAACTGAAATTTGTCCCAAACAAATAGTTGATAATGTGAAACCTTCTTCTGTACCAGTTAAGCAAGATTACATTCATGTGAGAGCAAGAAGAGGCCAAGCAACCAATAAGAATAGCTTGGCAGAGAGGGTATGGTTCACTCTTTTTAATGAAATATTAGATCTGCATTTTGTATATCGAAGATTAACCATTTTAATCTTGCCAACATGGGGGAATTAACCCGATCATAGGTCCCAACTAGACCTACTCTCGTTTGGAATGGATAGTCTCAATGAGTTTTAAGGACCGTTATAAGGGTTAGGGGAATAATGAGTTATTGGTTAAGGGATTAGGGATTAGGGGCTTAGGGCTTAGGGTTATGGATTACGGGAATAATGAGTTAGTGGTTAAGGGGTTAAGGATTCATGGGTTAGGGGTTATGGGATTTAGGCACATTTAGGGGTTAGGGGAATAATGAGTTAGAGGTTAAGGGATCAAGGATTGGGGTTAGGGGAATAATGAGTTAGTGATTAGGGGGTTAGGGTTTTAGGGGTTAGTGGTTAGGGGATTTAGGCACATTTAGGGGTTAGGGGAATAATGAGTTAGTGGTTAAGGGATTAGGGATTGGGGGCTTATGGGTCAGGGGATTTAGGTGCAGTTAGGGGTTAGGTGAATAATGAGTTAGTGGTTAAGCTAGGATTAGGGATTAGGGGGCTTTGGGGTTAGGGGATTTAACAGTTAAGGATTTTAGGGGTTAGGGGTGAGGAGTTAATGGGTTATGGGTTGAGAGTTACTTGCTTCACTTTAGAAATTCGTGTGAAAAATAATTGTGCATTGGAGTTCGGAGCTGGTGAGAGGATAAGGCAAGGGAAGATGAGGGAGGCCAACATTAGACTCCTAAATATGGTTTAGTGCTGGTCTTAATGGTGGCCTATGAAGAGGAAGCGTAAACGTCGCAGGAAGGTTTACGGAGGGAGTGCACGTGGTTTAATGTGTGTGCTTGTCGTGGGAATTCACTAGTGTAGTGTGTTCAATCGGTCCCTGTTGCTCAGTTTCTTAGCCATTGACTACGTCTGGTTTGAGGATAGGAAGTTGAAGGGAAGTGAGATCACTCGTTTCCATTTTTCTTGGCTTTTCGTGAGCCTATTTTTTCATGATAAGAGAGGAAGCTAGAATTTGTAGTCTAGGAAACCTCGAGGGTGGTGGCAGAAAACTAGTTTCTTTTCCAAATTTCGTGCCCTCCAGCGTCGGTGTGACGGTGTCTGGTGGATTGGTGTGTGGTCTCTATGTGGAGAATTTGGAGACTGGTCACTGCCCTGGGGGAGTTACACTCAAGCATCAGCTACTTTTTCATCATTTGTTGTTGAATTTCCTATGTTAGTTTGGTGGGTGATAGTATTTGCTTTTGCTGGTGGTGGAAGTATTTATCTGGTAGTGAGAGGTATCTTTGTGCTTCCTTGTGGTAGTGGGAGAAGACATTTGGCTCCCTTGCTGTTGGTGTTAGTTTTCTATAGTGGGGGGTCTGGTATCTCGACTCTACACACAACAGGGTTCCTCGACCTTGGCGAATTATGAAACCCCTGGTGTGGTGTGGGTGTTCTCTCTCCCCTGTCATCCATGGCCCTGTGGGGGTGGCAGACTCATAAATAATCATGGCAGCTCCACGCTAGGGTGGAAAGACTGCGAGGCATGCGCGACTTGCTAGTGTGGGTGCACATGGGGGTGGTGGAGGAGGTAAGTGGGGGGATAACATAGGTGGGGGTTTGAGGGTTAAAAAACAGAGTCATCAGAGCGGAGGAGGTCATGGTGGCAAGGGGAATCATGGGTTTGATTAATTTGAGGTAAATGAGGGGCAGGTTAACCAACATTTTTTCCTAGAGAACAATCGTGCACTTATCAACAACCTTATGGAAAGAGTGGACAAAACTGAGAGATTATGTCATGAGGAGCATGCAGAGCAGATGGAAACATTGGACTGAATGCACTATTTACAGTGCCAAGTCCAGGAGAGATACTGGTAGCTGTTTGGCGAGGCCAAAATCAACTCATTGAGAAAGTATAATAGCTAGAGACTTGGTTGGCGCACTTTGAAGGGCACGGTCAGTGTGACTTCTATCCTCCACTGCATCTAGGAACAACCCCGGACAACCCTGCATCCATAACGTTGGATGAATAGTATGCTATTTGGTGTTCTTTATGTTTTATATGTGTTTTTTTGTCTTTTGCCCAATCATTTATGGACAATGCCCCTAGTCCCTCTTTTTCATTTTTTTTGCATATGGTGCAATTTTTTGTCAACAAACCAAGTCGAGGTGAGATCACCTTCTTTGTAACTAGCTATATGTACTCCTTTTTTCCTACATGAATATAACATTGACTTACAAAAAAACAAAGGTTCATACATCATTAAAAATTTAATTAAGTTTCATACTTAAATTAACAAATGTTCATACCTATTTACTAAATAGGTCTATAAATATATATTGTAGGTTTATCTATTTATTATTTATCAAATGTAAATATGATGATTTAATACTAGATTTAAATGAACT
Organism: Pinus albicaulis; assembly: GCA_034641835.2. Classification (NCBI taxonomy): domain Eukaryota; kingdom Viridiplantae; phylum Streptophyta; class Pinopsida; order Pinales; family Pinaceae; genus Pinus; species Pinus albicaulis. The sequence continues at coordinate 179,741,539 of CM076569.1, read as the reverse complement.
CACATGTTTAACATAAGAAATGTTATATTTATCTAGTTATTAAATGTAAATATGAAAATTTAACCTTGGATTTAAAACAACTCACACTTTTAACATAAATCAATGAAGTTTAAAAATTAAACTTTATGGCCAAATATTAAATACAAATATTATAAATATTAGTTTGGCTATCTAATTAATATTACCTTTACTAAAATTATAATGAAGGCATTAGTGTAAAGTTGATAGATGATACATGCAATTATGTTAATTGTAGATGAATCCATCTGCACTGCTAAACTTTAGAGACCAAAGGGTATTCATAATTTTAACACTGTAAATTCATAGACCCCTTTGTCTCTAAATTTTAACACTGCAAATGGATCCAGAGACACCGGCTATAGTGAAATGTAACACTTCGGTACCAAAATTGAAATTTTCCATATATGGAGTGACACAATTAAAAATCACTGACATAAATGACTAATTCATACACTTTTTGTACTTGTTATTTGGCCATATTTTTATTCTTAGACTATAATAGTCATTTACATTAATCATTATTAATTTTTTCACTTATTATCTAGTCATATATTTTAATCCTAGACTAAATTAGTCATTTAAGTTAGTCACTTTTACTTTAGTCACTTATTATCTAGTCATATATTTTATCCCTAGACTAAATTAGTAGTTTAAGTTAGTCGCTTTTAGTTTAGTCACTTATTATCTAGTCGTATATTTTATTTCAAGACTAAATTAGTCATTTTTAGTTCGGTCACTTAAAATTGCTCAAATTTAGTAGTAATTCACTTGAAATAATTGCGGTGACTAACATTTTTAGTCTCCTAGTCATTAATTTCATCATTTTTTACTAGTGCTTGGTGGCACTCTCTCATTCAAATTGATCTTTTCAAGCATCCTCTCCATCACCTTCACTAGGTTGTCAATTTTTGTGTCAAAAGTTTAGGATGAGGGTAGTAGGTCATCTTTATAAGTTACCCTCTTCTCCAAACTCAACCTATTTATTTTCTCGATTATGTTTTCATCTACGCTCACAGCTCCTTTTTGCATGTCCTCTAAGGTTACGTAATCCCTCCTCCTTAACTGATAATTCATTTCAGCATCAAAGCCTTCGGGATACCTTACCAAGGCCATGCCTTGAGGAGGTTTCATGTGATGTGGAAGAGCATTGTAAACACTATTGAACCTAGCAGAGTAATCATGAACACTCTCCCCTTGATTTCTCTTGAGGCTGCTATACTCTTCTAGTATTTGGAGAGGATTCCTTTTTAGTTCCCATTTGTTGATAAATGTTTGATGCAAGGCAGGGAGATCATTTATGCTATTAGGAGGTAAGTTTTTAAACCATTTCTTTACATATCCTCCTAAACTTTGGGCGAAGATCCTCATCTTCATAGTTTCTTCTTCTATCTCCATGTAATCGAATGCATCTTCCATCATATCTACATGATGTTGAGCTGTTGTAGACTCTTTTCTAGTGAAGTGAGGGATTTTGGATTGGCAATCATTTGGTAAGGGAAGTAGAGGTTGTGGTAACACTAATGGGGCATACCATGCTGCCATGGGTGGAAATAACGGTGGATTTACAAGAGTAAAAGTGGGCTGAACAGGAGTGTTTTGCACAGTGGTATTATAGATTGGAGTGGAAGAAACACTTGGGCCAGCCAACTGATTTTGAGCAGATTTGTTATGGAAAAGGCTAAAGTGATGAAGAAGTTGGGAATCAGGAGGAGTGGAAGGTGAAGCTTCTCTACTAAAGCTCTGTTGCAAATATGCAATGTCAAGATCAGTTTGGTTTAAATCACCTTGAGATCTAGTTCGAAAGATGTTCTGTGTATGATGTAAATCAAAGTGTGAATCCTCTAAGACAACCAGGTTTTTAGGGACGGAATTTGTTCTTAAGAGGCTCCTCTTAGCAGCTGATTTTCCAAAGTTAGAAGTCTGCCACAGAATTCTCTTAGGATTGTGAATGATTAAAGGAGGATTTGGGTCTAGATGGGATCTAGTGTTGATCCTATGTGAAGCCAGACTGTTTTTCAAAACTGAGAGAGGTTGAGGTTTTAGGGACTGTTTTTTGGGAATTTTACCTCTCACGATGTCTTATCTAGTATGGGACTAAGCTCATAAAATTATTCAAGGCTGGTTAACATATTCCTAAAGAAACCTGGAGACCTAGATGAGTAATAGGCCTACTGGGGCTAGTGGATTCGCCAGGTGGAAACTTTTTAGCTTTTATGAAGATAAAATATTGGATGGTTCCACCACCATGCTTATTGTGAAGCCAAACTGAGATGTTTTTGGGTTTTTCTGAGTTATTTCGGTCTTATAGGTTAAGAGAGTGTTCTAAGTCTAATTTTGCACTTAGCTAAGGTGTCAAAACATACAGAGTTCACTCTTATGGCTTGGTAACTGATTCCTTCAAGGTTTGATAAGGTTCTAAGAGAATCCTAAGGGTTACGTAGTTTGTCAATGATTCAAAACAAGTCCTATCATGGTTAACATTACGCTTGGTAGTGCTTGAAGAAGGTTACTTATGTTATACTGGACAGTGAGTGTTTTGTTTTGAAAATTTTACTCAAGGTCCCGCCGTGATCGCCATTATGTTGGGGTCACGTGTTTTGATAGTTTGGCAAATCAAAAGACAAGGCAACATCAGAACCAATCTTTAGAGTTACAAGATCTAGTCCTCCTGTTCTCAGAGAGGGATCTCTCAAATGTTTGTTTGCAAAGGTTTATCGTTTGTGCTTAGAGTATGGATTTTAGACTAGTTATTAAGTACAGGTGTTTGTTTGTTTGTTTGGCTGGATTGATACATCAGAATATGAAAGATCTAGGAAAGGTAGGTAGAAAGAGGAAGTAGTAGCTTCATTGGGAAATGGAGTCAAAAATAGGTCAGGACAAACTAATCAATGGATATGGGATATCAGAGGGAAAATCTAACTTGGCCACAGGATCCTTTGGTTTTTGGAATGAGATGGACATCAATGATTTGGAAAGAGAAGTTTAATTCTCAACAAAGGGAATTTTGAAAACACAATTTGAACAATAAAGAGCCATTTGATAGACAGGGCTAACCATGAATTCCACAAATCACACCTTTAAGCAAACAATTATTTCAAAAACAAATTTTAAAATGAAATCTAAGATTCGGGGAACACCCTATTTCCTCAAATATTTTATTTCAAACGACTTAGAAAACATAAAATATTCACTAATAATTGCAGTCATAGAAGAGGGAACACCTAACACATCTATGATTACAACTACAAAGACCTTCAAGACAACCTGTTTAAGCAAGGACAAAGGGCAAGATCGAAACAGACCTCCTTTACTCATTGTAAACAGAAACTTCAAAGGGAGACTTCAATAACAGTTTTTAAGTGGCAGCAGACAAGCAGGGAGAACCATAAATCATGCTTAAACCAACTATTCGAACTATTAAGGAAATAAACAAGCATGAAGACTAAAGAGAGAGATTAAAGACTCTAAAATACTTCAGCAGAAGAAAACATGAAACAATGAAGGATGAACAGGTCTAAGGTGCTTCCAAGAGTCATTTATTAGCCTAAAACTTTCAACCTACTATAGTAAGAAATTATAGAACATAATGAAAATAGGGGAAAAACATTTAAACAGTTTAGAATACTTCACCAACAGCCAAGCTCATGGATCCAATGATAGAGCCTTCTCAGTAACAAGTATGCAACAACATCATCAGGGCTTCTAGGACTTCAATTTCTTCTTCAACTTCAACAGACTATGTATTATTTCAGAGAGCTCCAATATTACAACTAGTGATCAACCAACAACCAAACCCTCTCTCATCTTCTCCAATAGTATTTATAGAAGAATGAGGAGGTGAGATCTGATAAAAGATATCTAAAGATAATTAATACACACTTAAATGGTTTTTCGGCCTTTGGGGGCTCAATGAAGAAGCTTACATAGGTGTCTTCTGTATTAAATGATTTACATAAAGATTAAAGCTCGGCGGGAGCTCTTTTTGACCTTTGAGGCTCTGTGTGATGTCAAAGTGAATCTGGTGATATTTTTTCATTAAGTTTGTTTGTAGATTTTACTCTTTGGCTACGTTGTGAGGTAGATATCTAATCCTGATCAATAACTTTGGCCTGCATTTGAATGCTTTGAGGCACAGGTGGCACTGTGGTCGCTAGGAGGAATCAATTTGCCTCAGATGTGGCAGTGGAGGCTTTCTGTCCGATGATCCTTTATGATTTTTCTTTTAACTGTGTTTTAATTTGGGATTAGGCTTTTTATAAACCATCTTAGATGTAATCCCCACAGATCTATCTTCAATCTTCTGTCCTGATATATTTTTTCTTCGGCACTGATACTCTCTCACTGTGCTTGATTTAATGTGTTTTGCTGGTATGCAGGGCTGCGCAAGGGTGATATGGCATCAATGCTTCATGAAAAATTGACGAAACATGGATTTGAAACCTGCAAGTGATTTCCTTTGATGAATCAAATGCAGGATGATTGTCACCCTCTGCCTCTGAATTTTCTTCAAATTATAGCGGAAAAAAACCTTTAAACCCTGCAAAAATACAAAAACGTTATGAAATCCTGCATGTATAGGTTAACTTCTTCGGAAGGACATGTGGAGTTAGTGTGGCTGTTGGATGGCATCATCCAACGGTCGAGATTGATTAGAGGAGGTCAGAGGAGAGCAGAGGGGGAAATTAAATCAGAGCCTTCGATCACACAGAGATCGACAGTTGGGATCGAGGGTGACTGAATAACGTGAAAGGGTCACATTATTCGAAAAAATAAATAAAAAGCGGAGACAAAAGGTTTAACACCTTTGTTTTGGAGAGAAATGATGGAAAAATGAGTGGGGAGCTCGGGACAAACGTGAGCCATCGGATGAGATCGGCCCACGCGATCAACGGCATAGAACAGGGGCCAAAAAACCTTAGAAACATGCCCAGACATCAAACCCTTAATAAAATCTAGATGAATAAAACCCCTGGTCCAGAAATGCTGACTGGATGAGGAATCAGGGTGATGAAGTGTGGGTCATCGTTCTGCAGATCAGATCGACGACATAGATGCTTTAACACTACGTCGTACCCTGGTTATTGCACAGGCGTCTTCGAAGAACGATCACCGTCCGATGAGCGGCCTCAGATCGAATGGTGTATGTCAATATCGCGCTGGGCCCATGTCCGAACTTTAACGTGCGATGAGGGCGGTATTACGGAATGGATCAGAGCCACATGTCGGCCGGTGAATGGAATCGTTTCCGATCGGGGAAAGCCACCTCGCTCTCAAAAGAGATGCGATGGATTCCGCCCAGTTTTGAAATAGTGAGTGGCTGGCGGGGACCACCGGGTTGATAGACTATGTGCCATCGATCTGCAGATTAGATCGACGGTGGAGAGTGACTAGAACTTTAAATCGGCGGAAAACCTTAGGACATAAGAAAAACGAAAAATTTATATAAGCGAAATTTTATACTTTCAGGGGCAAAATATTAATATTCAATATGGCTTGGCGCCCGTCTACGGGGCCTTTGGGCGCATGGAAGATAATATGACTGAGGGAGATAGAACGGAGGGCTAATTGGCGTCGGGGTTTTTAATAAAGGGAAAGGCTTGCATTCTGTGTTTTCCCCCGATTGTGATAAGCGCCCAAATGTCTCAGCGCCTGGTTCCAGTACCAGTGCGTATGGGAGGGAAGGGTTAAAGACTTAGCCCAAGGGGGCTTAAGTCTATAATATATAAAAAATATGATTTTTATAGATTTCTAATGGTTTACAAAGGAGTTTAAGGATTTCGATAAGGCGAGAAAGGGTCTTAAACCTTATCAAAGGGAATTTGATGAAGGGAAAAGGGGAAAAACATGAAAATGAAGGATTTCATGGGAAAAGAAAAGGAAAAGATGAGGTTAGTTTTGGAAGAAGGGGGAAAAGGAAAATGGTGCTTGCAACAGTATTCTCTCTTGGAAATTAGCAATATTTATGAGCTGAAAAGGGGAAAAGTAGTGAAGATTATCCAAAGGATAGGATATTATCAAAAGACTTTAAGCATCAACAATTTTAGCAATGAAATTGTTTCTTGAAGGCTATCCAAAATCGTTTAGCCACCACTTGATATGGCACAATTTATAGGTGGCTAACAGGTATAACACAAACCACCTCCACAATCTCTTTGATCTGTCTGACTGGTACGACGATGGAAGGTGGAAGGGTTGGAGTCTGGCTAATAGGACCCTCCCTCACCATCTAGTGGATCAGCAAACCACTCTCCCCTCCCTTCTTCAGGTCTACACACCTCTTCACAGGAATAAAAAGGACTCAAAAATTTGGCTTTACTCTGAAATAGGATACTAGGTTAAGAAAAACTACCACCATCTCAGAATGGAACCCCCAGTGCAACAAGATTCCAGGCCATGGAAAGCCATATGGAATAAGGATAGTCTTCCCAAGATCAATTTTTTCTATTGTCAAGCAACCTACAAAAAAATACTTACTGCAAAGAATCTCCAAAGAAGGGGCATCATTGGGCCATCTAGATGTGATTTATGCCAAGTGGAAGAAGAGATAATAGAACATTTATTCTTCCATTGTGACTATACCAAGATGATGTGGAAAATTTCCTACTCTGAAGTAATACAGATCACGATTCTAGCCCACCCCTTTCTAGGCATGTTCCATTCATGGAAACATGCTTGCTCGAGCTCCCTTTGGTCCAAAATGATTGCGAGGCACTTATGCACATCTCTCCCCAAGTTCTTATGTTGGGAAACCTGGCTCACCAGAAACATATCCATCTTCCAGAACAAGCTCCCCACAACCCTCCAAATAGGAATCAGAGCCCGCTAACTGCTCTTAGAAGTTCTATCCCACCATTAGTGGAAGCAAGGAGATTTGGAAGGACTAATGGATGAAAAAATGAGTTGGATCAATATCACCACCACCAATGGAAAAAATCCAAGTTCCACTACCAAAACACAAGGAGGAGAGCCCTATAAACTCCTCTTCACTCAGGAAGATATGGACAAGGCTTAGTAGCATAGGGAAGACGGTGCTATTTTTTTATGGTGCCTCGAAAGGCAATCCTGGGTCAGTAGGAGTGGGAGGGGTGCTGCAAAGTCCTAAAGGAACAATCAGAATAGAGTTCACCTAAGGAATCATAAAGAAAACAAATATTCACGCTAAATTAATGGATCTCTGGAAAGGGCTAGAGCTATATCTAAGGAATAATATTAGAGACATCCACATTATTGGAGACTCAGCTTGGGAAATTAGGAACGTACTAGCCCTAAAAAAAGGAAAAATGAAGCACAAACCCAGGATTTAGTGTTGTATAGAAAGTCTTTTCCATTTTAAAAATATGACTCTCTGTCATGTGAAATGGGATTTTAATAGGCTGGTAGACAAACAAGAAAATCAGGGAGTCGGGCTACCCCCAAGTCATCTCAAACTAAGGGGAGCAATTGAGATCCACAACCTCCCCTAGAGACAATGGAAACTAACCCCAATAGGACCAAGGGAAATTTCCGTAAGATCCAAGAGATTTTGAACACCCACGACATACATCATAGCTTCCACTCTCTTGTCGCCACTCAGAGTGAGTCGTATTAGCATGACATATGGTGGAGCTGGCTCACCCCTCTTGTACCCTTCCATCACATGGCCGACGATGTGGCAGGTCACATCAAACCAGTGGCGGGAAGAATTACAGGTGTCATGGATACAGAGAACATCATCAGTATGAATCGGGTCCAAATGCAAGCATGCGAGAGGGATACCGTTTTCAGAGTAATGAATTTTCTCAAGAGAAATTACGATGAAGGCAGGCTGAGAGATTATGCCATGCTGATCCTACGAAACAAGAGAATGGATGGCTTCACCAAAAGTGAAGCAAATGAAAACCTCTAGCATATCTTGGTAGATGGTAAATTGTTGATCATTGTCTTATATTTTTATGATTTTATTTTAAAAGGTGATAAGTCACTCATCATATCTTGCGAGGAGGAATTTGAAAGAGAGTTTGAAATGAAGGACATGAGTCTCATGCGCTACTTCCTAATATTGGAATTCTCGTAAGGTGATGGGGAACAGTTTTTTTCTTAGGGAAAGTATGCCAACGAGATACTTCATAGGTTCCACGTGGACACTTGCAAACCCATGGAGACACCTCTAGCGACCAACTGGAGGAAAGAGGATGCCACTTCAAGTGAGGAAGTGAATGCCATTGTTTACTGACATTTTGTGGGTTAACTAATGTATATTGTGAACATACGGCCATATATGTACTATGCAGTGAACTAGCTAAGCCAGGCTATGGTTAGGCCAATCAAATTATTTTGGAAGGAATCTAAGCATGTTTTACGGTACCTTAGAGGAACTACCTAGTTTAGAATATGGTACATATGGACAGAGGGAGTGGATTTATGTGGCTTCACATATGTATATCGGGTGGGGATTCCATTAGACCGAAAGAGTACATAAGGTGGAATTTCAGTGTTGGTTGCACAATGGTTTCTTGGTACAACAAGAGTCAAAGATTTGTGGCACTCATCTTGGTAGAAGTATAATACATGAATTCTAGTCAAGCAACATGTGAGGTGATCTGGATGAGAAAGATACTTGTTGGATTGTTTGGTCAAATGATGGATCCAACTCTGATCTACTGTGATAATCAAAGTTGCATCAAGCTCTTTGAGAATCCTATTTTTCAAGATTGATCCAAGCATATAGATATCCAATATCACAATTTACGGGACTGTGTGTAGAGGTGGATAATATTGTTGCAGTACATCAAAGGAACAATATGTTGACATTTTGACGAAGGCCTTGTCAAGAGGGAAGTTAGAGTTCCATAGGTGTAGGATATGGTTGTTTGATAATCCCTTTCTTGATGAGAGGGAGTGTTGAAAATTGCAACAAGAAATTCTCAATTTGATTTTTCTTTGATTAAATTGAGAAAATTTGATTTTCCACATTAGCAAACAACTTGGATGATGTTAAATTGTACGACATGGCTTGTGTCACCCAGTTTACTCATTTGATTTGGAGGATTTAGAGCTCAGTTAAGCATGCGTGATTTCTAATTTCTAGAAATCAATCTAAGGTTGTTTTGAGTTAAAATAGTTCCAATTGTTGTAGGAACTAGTTTATGGTCAATTCATGCAGTGGGACTTCAGTAAAAATAAGGGATCATCTAGTTAACTAATCAATCAACCCATAATAGCTAATGTGTGAAGATAATTCAAGTTACCTAGTGGAGGTGGAGATTCCAAGGCAGTGTACAATCATTTGTAGACTAGTCTTGAGTGTAAAGGTGTTGCATGTAGTTAGATGATCAACCTAAGGGATTACGCAATTTAATTTGAATAATTTTCTGAATAATAGGGGACTAGGTACTCAAGGAACAACGCAAGGAAATATGAGCTCAAGTAGAGGTAAAATTGACTAAGTTTGGGTCAGAGGCCTTCAGTGACTAGAGAGATAGGTTATGCACTTGCAGGGTGTGCTCAGTTGAGCAAAGAAATTGTAATACATATTTATTCATTTGGTTAATGCAAGAAGACAATGGGGTTTCTGGTAGATTTCTTTCCCCAGATAAAAATACTTGTTTCCTGTGTGCTATTTCTTCTTGCATGTCTACGATTTTTGCTATAAGTCGTGAATTAATTGTCTACAAATAAGTAGAGTTGGTTTGTGCCTTGTGATTTTTATTAAAACTTCAAGAGTAGTTGCAAATATACAACCTATTTTCTACACATAATTATTTGGAATCCATGTTTAAAAAATGATGGTTTTTGTGGCCGAAAATTTGACATGCTTCAGTATTATTTGCCAAGGTTCTGGGTAGGAATTACATCTTCGTGCAATTTTTAGCAGCTGGAACAATAAGACAAAAAATTAGGTCTGTTAAAGATTGTATTAATCCCAAGCAACTTAAAGGTGTTTACAAGATTGACTGCTCATGCGAGAAAAGTTATATTGGTGAAACCGTGTGCTCTCCTCAAAAACGTCTTAAAGGGCATGGTGCTGATATTAAACATGATCGATCTCGCACCTCGGCCCTTGCTGATCACTACTAAAAAGCTAAGCATCATTTACATCTTGAGGATGCCAAAATCATTGCCAGGGAGGAACACTATCATAGAAGAAAAATTAGAGAAGCACTCAAGATTATAAAACACCCTCATAAAATTAACATAGATGGAGAATTCGAAATATGTGACAGTTGGTGGCCTCTAATTTGACAAATGTGCTCCTACGGTTCACCCTCATCCAAGGTATAGTATCTCAAGTTTGCTTCTCTTCCTAAAAATTTGTAGGGTTTGTTAGTTACTTTTAATAATTATCCTTGTTAATTAATTTTTATTTTTTAATAAGAATCAATTAATTAAGAATTATTATTAATATCTATAGTTAGATTTGAGACTTTTGTGACCCATAGATTAGATAAATGTATTTTCGTATTAATCACATTGTTAGGATTTGGTCGACGTTTCGAACCGACTAATGTGGTTCATCCTCAGGACAAGGTATCTATAGTTTAAAAAAAAATATAATTATAATTAATCTTTCATTATTAGATTAATTAGGATTGAAATAAAAAAAACATTTGATTATAAAATTAATTAATAATTATTATAAATTATAAAACTTATTTTATTAACAATTAAATTTTTTTAATAATTAGGGTTTGATTGATGCTTAATAGCTAATCGAATTAGTTACTTTTAATAATTCTCATTACTAATTAATTTTTATTTTTATTAATAAAAATTAATTAATTAAGAATTATTTTTAGTGTCTATACCTTTTAAATAATTATTATTGTAATTAAAAATAATTAAAAAAATTTAATATCTAATATGAGATTCATTAAGATTAAGATAAAAATTTGATTATAGAATTAATTAATAATAATTATAAATAATAAAACTTATTTTATTAACATTTATTTACTTTTTGAATAAATATATGTTAATATTGATTAGGTGAACTATTATTTATTATTATTTTATTAATTAATTTTATAAATAAATCTAGTTTTTATTATTACTGCCATCTAGGAGATTATAGATTATATTATATATTTCTCGCTTAATTTAAAATATTAAGAATCAATTATATTATTTTATTAGATAATTTAAATAATTACTCAATAAGTTTTAAAATTTGTTTAAGAACATTTAGGTTTTATCAAATTAATTAATTATTGCTAATGAAATTAAAATAAAATAATAACATCTAGGTTTTATCATTATAAATAATTAATTAATATAATTATTACTTAATCTCTTTAATAATTTACTCTAGAAACATTTTATTATAAAAAAATTTAGTATAAAAAATTATTTATTTATAAAATATATAAAAATTTGTTATAAATTATATAAAATATAAAAAAATTAAATTTGTTAAAATTTATTAAAATAGATTAGTTATCTTTTTTAGAATAAATTTAGTAAAATAGATTAGTTAGGTTTTTAAAATTTATTAGAATAGATTAGTTATTAAAATAGAATAAAATTATTAATATTATTAAAGAAACAAAAAATTATTAATTAAAATTTGTTAATTAAAATAAATAAATTTTTAATTAGTTGGTTCTTGTCAGCTATTTTTCTCTCCTTATCACTATATTAATCTTGACCTTCTTGCCTTCTTTCATTCTTCATTCAAAATCTTGTCCTGAAGATGGATCCCCGTTGGGATTCTAAACATCGACCATTGTTTCTTAACACTGTGGATAATCTGGAAATTTTTGCAATAAACGATAACCACATAAGCTTTAAAACCATAATTATTTGATTTCAATATCCCTAAAGTGTTCAATATTTTGTATGAATTGTTGGTAGAAAAAATTAGGATTACTTGCATAAGAATTAACATGGTTAGTGGTTATTTATTTGTTGAGAATGGTTTAGAGGTGTTGTCAACTTATTTGTTAGACTCAATTTGTACTAGAATGAAGAGCATATTGAATAACAATACATTAATTATGCAATTGTTAAATAAAATAAGTACATATATTGTATATGTAAAACCATATGAATCCAAACCATTAGGCTTCATGTATGCAAATTTTGTTCATTAATTTATATTATAAAAAATTTTGAAATATTTCACTAAGCTTAAGCAAAAAAAAATTCTATGGGAAAAATTAGAAAAATTTAATTGCGAAAATGTTCTTTATGAGTAAAAAAATATTATCCAATTCGAATCATTCAATTTGTAATTGTAATGAAGGTTGGGCATGCATTTCTGTCAAGTAGTCCGAAATTGTCTCGCTTCATTAAAATGCATGCATAGGCTTCGTTTCTTGGCAAATATAGTTGATTCGCATTGTATTATGTTTATTTACTAAGTAAAGACATTATGCCTTTTTCTTGATACTTTGAAATTCTAGAGGTGGAGTTGATAATTTTTGGACACTCGAAACCTTATTTTTGTACTATTTTGTCCAATGAGATAAGACTATGTAGATTATATTCCTAGTGATATTGATATATACAATATTATTATGCAACTATTTTGTTTTGATGTTGCTAAATCTATATCTCTTCTAAGCTTTATGCTTGGTAGAATTGAAGTTATAGCTTAAGGAAATGCTTGATAACAGATACATTAGGCGAAGTGTGTCGTCGTGGGGTACACTAGTACTGTTTGTGAAGATTAAGGATGGTACTCTCAAGTTGTGTATTGATTACAGGAAGTTGAAAAAGTTAACGATTAAGAGCAAGTATCCTTTGCTTCAAATTGGTGAATTATGCCATCAGTTTAATGGAGCATCACTACTCTCAAAGATTGATTTGAAATCAAGATATCATTAGGTACACATCAAAGAAGAGGACATCTATAATACTGATTTCCAAACTAGGTACAGAAATGATTAGAAAGTGTATAAAGAAAGGCTCAATTTGACTTTAGCCTTAGTCAAATTGAGTAAATTGAATTTCCACATCAACAGGACAACTTGGTGGCAGTTAACTTGTGTGACATGGCCCTTGTCTACTAGTTAGCTCAGTAAATTCAATTTATAGGCTTGGAGTTCAATGATGCATGTGTTGATTTCTAAATTTTATCAATATAGTTCAGTTATTTTCAGTTGTACTCTGTTAACTAACCTCTAACTATTGATAGAGTTGATTGAAGGTAAATTGTGAGGTGAGATAACAGTCTAACTCGGATATCTACCAATTAACTGATCAATTGTCCAAAAATAAATCTTGCATGCATAGAATTCAAAATTCATAGTTGGAGTGGAGGAATTAAGGCTAATGTATAATTATTTGTATACTAGCGGAGTGTACAAAAATTTTCATGCAGGAAGTTGAGCAATCATTGGGAATTGCACAAGGAAATAGGGACCTTTCCTATTGTTTAGGAGCTATAATTTTCTCATAATTGGGCAAGGAAATATGAGGCTAGAGGAGGCATAAATTGGATAAGTGTTGGTTGTAGGGTCTCATTCAGTAGAGAGAAAAACTATTCTTTTGCAGATTGTGCTCAAAGCTGGATCAAGAAATTGTAATAGTTTATCTATTCAACTAATTAGTGCAAAGAGGCTTGAAGGGTTTTTCCGAGTTGGGTTCCCCTTGAAATAAATGTGTACTCATCATTTTTCTTGTTGCATTTCTTTGCATGTTGTTCTAAATTGTGATTTACATTCCCTGGAATAGTAAAGTAGAATTGTGTCTCTTATTTTTCAGTTTAAAATCTTGAGCAATTACAATTTCTATCAAATGTTTATCTGGTATCAAAGCCCTAAAAGCATAGTAGAACCAGTATTCGAACTTATTCCTCAATAATTTCGAATTTTCATCTTCATTGTAGAATATTTTCTTCATATTCGGAAGAATTTCTTTCAACTTACTAATGAGTTGTTTGAGGGTAGAGTTATGGATCCCTAATTCATGGAAGATCCATAAGACCATATGTGCAAACTTCTTAATGGAGCTAGAAGGCTTCTAGTGGGAAAATATTTGATCCAATTTTTAGTAATACAAAAGGGAGTTGTGATCATTTATATTGGCATATTGAAGAGTAGAGATATTTCCCATAGGGAGATCGAGACTCAGAGGGAGTGTAGCTTCAGAGGGAGAGGCCCTATGGAAGCTAGTACTTTAGGATTTAGGGAGAGCAGAATCATTATTGTAGTAGTTTCAGTAGGAGTGTGGAAGCAACAAAAGAGCAGTAGAAACAATAATATGAGTATATCATATTTTTCCATGCATGCAGCTATACCTATAGGAGTGAGGTGGGATGATGTCGATCCTTAATCCTATAGTTGCTAAGAATTGGAAAGGATCCAGATGAGAATAGTTGCAGTATACTTTCCTAATTGGTACCTTGCTACGGTGCTACAGGCGCCCATAATTTTCACTAGCATAAGGATCAGTTTAATTTGATGGATTCAGAGACTCAGATGATGAGAAGCGTAGAGGATTTTTGATAGCAGTGCAGGAGGCACAATGCAGATTTAACATCAGTGCAGTCTTCCTAGTAGAGAGCTGCAGAGACAGTTGATTCAATGTTTTTTTTTATTCTTCTCAGTTACAATTGTTGTAGTAGCAACAAAAACAATGATAGGTAGTTCAACCATACATTCCACAGGTGCTAGATAAGGGTGGTGCAAAATCCATTTCTTACTAAGAGGGAGTGTTAGAAAGTGTAACAAGAAAGGCTCAATTTGACTTTAGCCTTAGTCAAATTGAGTAAATCAAATTTCCGCATCAACGGGACAACTTGGTGGAATTTAGCTTTTGTGACATGGCCCTTATCTACTAGCTAGCTTAGTAAATTTTAGTTAGAGGCTTGGAGTTCAGTGATTCATGTGTTGATTGCTAAATTTTAGTGACCTAGTTTAGTTATTTTTAGTTGTACTAAGTTAAATGAACTCTAAATATTGATAGATTCAGTTTAAGGTCAGTTTTGTAGTGATATAGTAGTCTAACTAGGAGATCTATCAGTAAACTGATCAATCTGCCAAAAATATCTCACGCATTCATGGAATTCAAAATTCACAGCTAGAGTGGAGGAATTAATGCTAATCTAAATTTTTTTTTATACTAGTGGAGAATACAAGATTTTTCATAGTGGCAGTTAATTAATACCTAGGAATTGCGCAAAGAAATAGGGACCCTTCCTATTTTTTAGGAGTTGGATTTTTCTCAGAATTGTGCAAGGAAATAGAAGGATGTAGGAGGCATAAAGTGGCTAAGTGTTAGCTAGACGGTCTCATTAAATAGAGAGAACAATTATTCTTTTGCAGGTTGTGCTTAGAGTTGGAGCAAGCAATTGAAATAGTTTAAACTTTATCTATTCAACTAATTAATTCAAAGAGGCTTCAAGGGTTTTTCCCAGTTGAGTTCCCCTAGAAATCAATTTGTACTTGGGGTTTTTCTTGTTGCGTGTCTTTTCATGTTGTTCAAATTTGTATTTTACATTCCACATAATAATAGAGTTGAATTGTGTCTCTTGTTTTTCAATTTGAAACCTTGAGTAGTGGCAATTTCTACATGAATAATACTCCAGCTACTTTCATGTGTTTGATGAATAATGTGTTTCATCCTTAGCTAGACAGGTTTGTGATAGTATTCATTGATGACACATTGATATATTCTAAGAATGAGGAAGACCATGCAGAACATCTAGCAGTAGTGTTAAGACTACTGAGAGAGCATAATTTGTATACCAAACTTAGTACATGTAGTTTCTTTCAGATAGAAGTTCATTACTTGGGGAATGTGGTTTCCAAGGAAGGTATAGAAGTGGATCAAGAAAATATTTAGAGCTATCATGGAGTGGGTAGCACCTAAGAATGTGGATGAGGTCAGATCATTTATGGGATTAGCAAGTTACTACATGAGGTTCATCAAGAAATTCTCATAGATTGCCTATCATATTACATCTTTGCAAAGAAAAGGAAAAATTTGAATGGATAGAGAAATGTGTACTTATTTTTGAGAATTTGAAGCACTTTCTTACAAATTCTCCAGTTCTAAAGATTTCATATCTTGATAAAGAGTTTTTTGTATTTATAGATGCCTGCAAGAGAGGACTTGGTGGAGTCCTGATGCAAGAGGGGAAAGTGGTATGCTATAAGTCAAGGAAACTGAATGAGCACACATATAATTATGTAACTCATGATCTTGAGTTGGAAATGATCATTCATGCATTTTTTTCAAGTAGTTTATTCTAATGAGTGATCAATGTAGGTTGAGGTACTTGTTTGACCAACCTAATTTGAATGCCAAGAAATCTAGGTGGTTGGCTACACTCAATGATTTTGACTTTGATATTAGGTACATAAAGGGTAAAGAGAAGGTTTCAGATGCTCTTAACATTAGAGTGTAAGTAAATCACATTGCAGCAGTAAGTTCATATGGGACAGACTTCTAGGAGTGGATCTTGTAGGCATGGTAGCATGATGACAGGTAAAAATAGTTGAGGCATTGGCTATAACAATAGGGTGAAGGTAATAGAGGTGAGGAGTATCATCCCGTGACATATGGCTTGGTCAGATTCAAGAGAAAGATTTATGTACCAGATGAAAGTGAGCTCAAGAATCTTATCTTGAGGAATTTTCATGTCAAGTCATATTCAGATCAGCCATGATATCAAAATACTATGGCAATAGTTAAGAAGTTCTATAATTGGCCAAACTTGAAGAAATAGGTAGCTGAGTTTGGTGAGAAATGTTTGGAATATCAACAGGTAAAGGTAGAGTGTAAGCATCCAGGTAGTTTATTGCAGTCAATTCTAATTCAAGAGTGGAAATGGGAGCTTGTATCCATGGAATTCATTATAGGTTTATCGAGGAAATCATGACAACATGGTTCCATCATGGTTATGGTTGACAGGTTAAGTAAGGTAGCTCATTTCATTACAGTTAAGTCTACGAACTCAGTTAGTGAGGTAACTTGGATTTTCATCAGAGAGAAAGTGAATTTGCGTGGTGTTCATATCAATATTATATCAGACAGAGATTCCAAGTTCACTTCCAGGTTTTGGAAGCATTTTTTTGTAGGCCTAGAGACAGAGTTGGCTTTCAGTACAACTTATCATCCATAGACAGATGGAAAAAATATAGAGGGTTAACAAGATTCTTGACAACATGTTGAGGATTTATGTCATGAATCAATTCATAAGTGGGAAGAGTATCTTCCACTTGTAGATTTTGCATAAAATAATGGGTATCAGGAGTCCTTGATAATGAGTCCATTTGAGGCACTTTATGGGTGAATTTGTGATACGCCTACCAGTCAAAGTGATCTAGTGAATATAGTAGTGATTTTAGGTTAGGAGCATGTGTACGTGTGTATCAAGCCCAAGAGGAGCTCCTTGAGGATTGGATCATGTGGCAAGCTAAAACCTCGGTATTGTGGGCCTTTTGATATCCTTGAGAAGATTTGACCATTGGCCTATCGACTTGTACTACCTCCGACTGTAAAATTTCTTGATGTTTTCCATGTTTAATTTCTCTAGAAGCATGTCTA
Source organism: Pinus albicaulis (assembly GCA_034641835.2). Taxonomy (NCBI): domain Eukaryota; kingdom Viridiplantae; phylum Streptophyta; class Pinopsida; order Pinales; family Pinaceae; genus Pinus; species Pinus albicaulis. The sequence continues at coordinate 179,724,046 of CM076569.1, read as the reverse complement.
GGATTTTGATTATGTGATTGACTAGTATGTATTGCAAGTAGAAAAAAAGGGAGAATTCCATCCAAAAACACAATGCGTATTGCAGAGTAAAAATATTATGCTATGGAACAACAAAATCGAGCAAGTTAAAGTGCAGTGAAAGAACTTTGGGCCTGATGAAGCTACATGGGATATGGATTATCAGATGCAGGCTTTATATTCTTCATTATTTGTTGGTTCAATGAAATGAGTTTTTGGTATATGTATATGTATATATGGATGTTGTTGTAAATTCCACAATGAGTTATGTTAAAATTCTCCAATAAGTGGTATGCTTGTAATGTTTTTCATGATTGTCATGGTTTACAGTTGTTTTTCATTATAAATACTACATTGAGCTATGTTATAAAGATCCATCGGACGTATGTTTTGTTTTCAATGATTTTCTAGACATAGGTGTCATTGAACATTGAGGATGGTATTTCCCAAGGGTAGGGGGCTTCTAATAGCCCCTGGTTGATTTCCTATGTAAATAAAAATAAATAAAACCAAGATCATGGGACATGTATTCCAAGCTGAATGTTGGGAAAAATAGAGTGATGGTGATCAATTTTGATTAGTTAATGGATATGGAAATTGGAAAATGAATTCACAAAGGCATAGTGGAAATAATTGGAATTTTATTTACGAAAACAAAGGAAGATATGAGAAAATGGAGATGACGGGTCACATATTTGTATGAGAGGGAAATAGAAGGGAAATCGAAGAAAATAGAGGCATCAATGATAAAAAGGATTATGAATATTAGCTCACAACATTTTGTTAGTTTAGTTTGGAGCTCTCTTCTATTCTCTCATTTTATCATACTCTTGCACACTTAGAGAATTCTTGGAGTATGCTTGGAGCACTATAGTATTCACTTGGATTTGGAGAAACAAGGAAAAGGGAAAGCAAGAAAGAAAAAGGGAATAGTTGGATAAAAAACTACAACTATATTGCTTTGCAGATAATAGGTTACATGTGTGTTTTCCTTAGTGATTTATGGATGCACGGTGTATGGATGTGATTATATAGTTATGTTTTGTCATTGGCATGGAGGATTTCGTGGATTGACAGTAGTTTTAGCCTTGCCTTGCCATTTCCTGGATATCCATGGTGTTGTGGGTTTTTCCATTTGATGGTTTTCTAGTTGGTGCTTATACATCCTTATGGATTTGGGTTGGAACAAATGCTCTGGAAGCCTTGGAACAACTTGGTATGAGTTACCAGTCCCAGAGCCTAGGTTGGGACAAATGCTTTAGAGCCCTTGGTGGGTTGAGTTACTAGTCCTTGGAGCCGGCATGGACAAACACTTTAGAGCCCTAGATGGATGTGGGTTGAGTAATTAGTTCCTAGCGCCCTAGAAAACTTGGGTAGAGATTCATCTAGTTGGTCTTAGTGATGCCTGGCTGTGAGGTTGAATCAATGGTTGAGAGTTGAGGTGGTTTGGCCTCTGGAAGCCATGGTTTGGTTTTGTTTCGTTTATTCCATGAAATCCCACATTCAGACTTGGAATATGGTGCGAGGGTGATTGGCTAAAAGAGATATTTGGCTTATCCCACTCTATAATCAGTTGGTACATGGAAGTCCATGACTTGGTTGGCATTCTCATATGTTAATAAGATCTATTCTTCTATGATTATTCATGTGTAATTTTTGGCATTATGTTGGTGATATTATGGCTAGTTTTCCATGGTTCATATTTTGTTTATTTTCTGGTAATATGTTGTTCATATGATGTGTATCTTTTATGGCTCCTGTCATTATTTTTTTAGTTATTGATCGATTATTGAATGTATGGACTAATAAGTGGTTTTGTAGCTAAGTAGAGAGGGCATAAGGCCTTCTCAGTGATTCTCTGGTGAGCTTATTGAATTATTTAACATATATATATTTATAAGCTACAGGTACTATGTACACAAAGTGTTCGTATAAACAATTCATTTGGACCTCCAACTTCCTAGGGTCGTTTAGGCCCTCAGAATGACCTCAGAAATTTAGAACCCAAAAAACTGCCAAAGAGAGAAATTTATGTTAAATTTTAAGGAGACAAAACTGAAAATAAATAGTGTTGGGTCATGTTGGGCTGATAATAGTGTGATCATATGTCATTGGGTAGTTGCGACCATTTCCGGACATATGGACCCATTTTTATATAAGTGCATCTTGGAAATTGGATCTTGCATAATAACTCTCATCTTCATGTTTACCCTAGTGAGCAAGTTAAAGTGGGTAAATATGGGGTGAGGTGGTTATAGGGTGGTATCAGAGCTTCAAGGTTCAGACACTTATACTAGATGGGCTAGGTGTGATTATTATGCATGCATGTTATTTGTCGATATGTTATCTATTCTTGCATTTTGATGGTCACTGTGATGATCTTGTGTCACTATGATGTTGATGTTGAGACATTTGGTATATATATACATATATATACACACACAAACACACACACACACACACAGATATATATATATATATATATATATATATATATATATATATATATATATATATATATATATATATATATATATATATATATATATATATATATATATATATATATATATATATACATATACATGTGTTGTGCTAATCCAGATTTATTTTGCATACGAGATAGCCTCCCCTGAACTTCACTAAGGTATGTTTGATCACGATTATATTTGGTTTACCTAACATTATATGTTTTCAGGGAGAACATTAGAGATGATAAGAAATACGATGGATTACAGCTCACTTTACTCTCCTTATAGATCATATGAGTAAAAAAGAGATGAGTACTCTCCTCACATAGAAAATACTTTGAAAATTTTAAAGGCAGTAATCAAAAGTTGCAAAGCAGATAATAACAATATCATTCAGTCATAGCAAAATTTTACCAAAGCTGAAGAAAAAAAAGTAGGGGTCAATGCAATGATACTTCAAATTTTATCATATTTGCAGATACATGGATAACCACGAATCAGATACGAACAAGAGGACAAGACAAATGGTTCATATGGTAGCAGGAATCATGGAGGGCATAGGTTGTATAAGGATGACATAATTATACATGTTAGATGGATGGATACACCTAGAAAGAGTGGTAGTGGTTATGGATTCTATTATAGTTCTGGATCAGAGAGACAACATGGTCATCACCGTTATAATCCTTATAGGAATAGTTAGAAGAAGTACTTGTTAGTTGAGTTCAAGAAATTCAAGCCTCCTACCTTTGATGGAGAGTTTAAAAAACTGGAAGATGCAGAAGCATGGCTTCTTGGGATGAAGTTATTCGAGTTTCATGATTATACAGAGAACATGAAGGTCAAGAACACTATTTTCATTCTCAAAGGGAAAGAAAACATTTGGTGGGAATATGTGAAGCATGTTTGGGGTATCAAGATAGAGGCGTTGAGTGTTGAGATTGCAACAAGATGATGAGCTTAGTGGAAAGAAGTCGCCTTCACTAAGTGGGCCCGCAGGCAATTTTTGGTGCAAAGTCTATTTTTAGACTATGTCTATTTTTAGACATGTCGATCATGATTCTATGAGTTGTCGGATGCTATTTGTGGATGGTTGGTCAAGTCAGAAAAAATAGATGGACTTCTATTTTTAGGCATATCGGGCGGAATCTATTTTTAGATTGCCAGTCGAAAAATAGATATGTCGAATATTATTAGCTCTTGATAATATTTGGACTATAAAAATTATCTTATTCTCTTGGAGCACTTCAGTTAAGTGCACAATTATGGCACAGAAGCTGAAAGAAGGAATTACGTTATTCCAGAGGGTTATGTGGAGCTATTTCATGGATAATTCAGTTAGAACTCATGTGACATAGTTTGGTGGACTTGATTGAGGATTTAATGGAGTTGTGTTTAGTTTAACTAATCTAAACATAGTTGAGCTATTTGTATCTAGTTTAACTGATTGAGACAATTAGTCAGAGTGGTGTGAATTAATTATTAATTAATTCACTAATTATAAACTCATTAATCAACTAAAGAATACATCAGTTAACTTCAGTGCATGGACAGTTTCAGTGGAGACCAGTACAGAGATAGGTGAAAGAGTAGGTTAACTATCAGTTGTGACTATCCTGTTGCATATTTGCAACAACTAGTGATTGGAGAAGCCCATGAGGATTGCGCAGTACAAGACAGGTGGTTCAAAGTTATTTATGAGCCATTCTACAGCATTGATTATGCAATAGAGGCTTGCTATCAGGTGGTAGAGATTGGAGCATGTGTTTTGCTAGATCTAGCTTCATTAGTGTGTAGCAATTGGAGGTTGTGCTGAGAGCTTGTGAGGAGCTTTGTACAATGATTGTTACATGATCTCTATCTCTATGACATATAATATACAGACAGTTGGGGGTTTTCAGCTTTAAAATTTCCCATGAAATATTGTGTTCATATGTGTGATTGTTTATGGTTTTAATGTGTGCATGCAATTGATTTTATTTCCGCATGTGATGATCAATGGTAGAAGAGATTCTGTATTGTGCATGAAGTTAAAATAGTGTGATCGTAGAATATCGTTGAATAATATATCATTTATTCAAATTTCTACATGGTATCGTAGGCTACATTGATCATTGGAGCAATTGCAAACATTGAAGCTGCTAAGTTTTGTGCTAGTGGAATCTTTGAATTTGCAGCAAGAGCTGTGACTGGTTGAAGTTGATGTCTTTCAAAGATGTCATATTGGAGTATTCTGAGGGCTACTCGAATTATATTGCATGGAAGACAGATGGAGGTGGTGGTTTGATGGAAATGGGTTGAAGGAGTTCATAGATGCAGAATTCCAAAACCTCGGCCGAAGCGATGCCGCCGCACTTGACGAGATGGAAAAAGAAGACAGTAAAAGTGTAGAATGATCGCGAAGGAAGGATCACATATTATCCAACCTTCATGGTAAAGTCGATTCTTGATGTGGAAAGCTTTGACAAATTTATTCAAAGCAAGAGCGACCAGAGAATTTGGCGCTCAAGGACAAACTCAGGAACATAAAGATGGAGAAAGGCGACAGTATGCCCAAGTACCTCACGAAGTTCATCCAATGCAGGGATGAGCTGGGAAATGTGGGGGTGATTGTTGATGATGAGGACTTGGTGAGCTTGGCTCTCGTTGGGCTTCCGAAGAGTTGGCACTCCTATCAGGACTCTGTCAATGGTCGAGAGAAATTGCTAGGATGGGAGCGAAGTTGGTCGAATCTTGTGCAAGAGGAGATAAGGCGAAGTACCAGGGACAGATCTTCATCAAAGAACTCTGATGAAGAGAATTGCACTTTGGCTGCCAAAGAAAAGAAGGGGAAGAGCAAGAAAGCTTCTCAATTCGGTGCGAAAGGCAAGAAGCAGGACATGTCCAAGGTGAAGTGCTTTCACTGTCACCAACACGGACATTACGCCACTAATTGTCCATAGAAGAAGAAAAATAAGCAGGCTGATGGATTTGCAGATGGAGAGGCCTTAGCCTCGCAGTTTGAGCTGGATTTTTCACTGATTGCATGCTTGGTTTCAAGTGTGATGGGTTCAGTGTGGTTTCTTGGCAGTGGTGCGTCTTTTCACATGACAGGAGATCAAGATTTGTTTACTGATTTGGATGAGAAAGATCTTGGAGTGGACATCGAGATGGGCGATGATGGTAGATACAGTGCGACCAGTATCGGTACCATTTCCTTTGAGAGGGAATCTGGTAAACCCTTTGTATTGAAGGAAGTGATGCATATTCCAAGATTGAAGAAGAATCTTATCTCTATGGCAATGTTAGAAGATAAGGGGATATGATGTTGTCTTTAGCGAGGGAAAGGATTTCCTGCACAGTAAGGCAACTGGTGAAACCTGGAGGATAGGGGTTCGAGTTAAGAACCTTTATCAATTGCAGGTAAATGGTTGTGCAACAATGGCAGGCAAGGTAGAAGGAGTGGTGAGCCAGGATGATGGTGAGCTGTGGCACAGGAGATTGGGCCACCTTCACCATGGAGCTATGAAAATTTTGCAGTGGAATTCTATCGGGCTTCCCAAAGGTACACTTGTGCAGTTAGATCAGTGCAAGGGATGTACTATGGGAAAAATTTTGAAAGCCACCTTTCATGAGAAGGATAGTCGTGCTGCGACGATCCGGTGATCCGCGAGAGAATTCACATAGACGTGTGTGGACCTTTCTCGGTAGCTTCGGCAATGAGCGCCACCAGTACTATGTGATATTTTTTGATCATTTTTCTCGGAAGTCTTTGGATCTTCTTCATGCAGAAGAAAAGTGAGACATACTCAAAGTTCTATGAGTTAAAGGCACTAGTTGAGAAAGAATTGGGGAAGTAGGTGAAGGCTCTTAGGAGCGACAATGGTGGTGAATTCATCTCTGGCGAATTCAAGGACTTTTGCAGCACAGAAGGAATTCGAAGAGAGCTCATAGCACCTCATAACCCATAGCAAAATGGGGTTGCTGAGCGGAAGAACAGAACGATTGTGGGTGCTGCACGGGCGATGTTGCATGATCAGGGCCTTCCCATACACTTGTGGGCTGAGGCATGAAATACTGCAGTATATGTGTAGAACCATTGTCCTCACAAGATACTTGGCATGAGTACAGGAGACGCGACCACCGGGAGACGTGTTTTGTTGAGGTGCTTTGGTTCTTTGTTCATTCATGTGACTAAGGATGCCAAGAAGAAGATGAGAAAGTTATGGAGGCGGCTGAAATGGTTGCGATGTTGTGGGGTAAGCGTACACTCCACGGCATATCATGTGTGCCTCCCGGATAATTCGCGAAGCATTTGTGTGATGGGATATCAAATTTCATGAGGAGAAAGCCATGAAGTGTTCGCTTGAGAGGGAGCCACACTTGCATGTAGATGAGGAGCTATTAGTTCCTAATGATGAGCCTCAGGATGTGGATTAGCCACAAGAGGAGGTTCATGGAGTGGAAGAAACCACTCATGCAGCGCCAACCATCAGAGGGCGAAAGCACACTACAGAAGCTGAGCGACTGAATCTTGAAGCAGAGAAGATTGTAGGAGCACCTACATCACAACGCAGACAGAGACAGTCACCTGACCGGTATACTGGATACATGACTCTTATGAGCAAGTGTATCGTGACAGAGCCATCCTCTTTCGAGGAAGCTGTGGAGGACCCCACATGGGTAGATGCCATGGTGGACGAGTATGATTTGATTGTCAGAAACAGTGCATGGGAGATTGTCCCGAGGCCGGAGGGGAAATCAGTGGTGGGTTCGAGATGGATCTACAAAGTGAAGCAGGCAGCTGACGGGAGTGTGGAGAAGTACAAGGCAAGATTTGTTGCCCGAGGCTTTTCACAGATTGAGGGGATTGATTATGAGGATACCTTTGTACCTGTCGCAAGGTATTCTTCCATACATACGAGTCTTCCTCTCTCAGTGCAGATGGGGTGGCACATTCATCAGATGGATGTGAAGACTGCGTTCCTCAACGGGGTGATTGAGGAGGAGGTGTACATAGAGCAGCCCGAAGGTTTCAAGATCTTCAGCAGTGAGTCACATGTATGTAGGCTCAAGAGAGCGTTGTATGGGTTGAAACAAGCACCTCGTGCTTGGTACACATGCATAGACAGTTATTTCACCAGACTTGGATTCTCCAAGAGTGAGCCGGATCCGAACCTATACCAGATTGTGGTGGAGGGTAAGTTGCTGATCATTGTACTTTATGTAGATGATTTTATTTTGATAGGTGATGAGCTATTGATACTCTCATGCAAGGATGATCTTGCAAAAGAGTTTGAGATGTAGGACTTGGGCCTCCTTCATTATTTCCTGGGATTGGAAATTTGGCAGCGCAGTGATGGACTGTTTGTGTCTCAAGGCAAGTATGCCCGGGAGATACTGGAGAATTTCAACATGCATGGCTGCAAGCCTATCGACACTCCTCTTCCTGGTGGTTGGAGGAAAGAGGATGCTACATTGACAGAGGTAGTGGATGCCACTGTTTACCGACAGTTGGTGGGGTCGCTTATGTATCTCGTCAATACACGACCCGACATATGCTATGCTATTAACCAGCTTTCACAAGCTATGGTTAAGCCTACCAAGCTCTATTGGAAGGCAGGCAAGCATGTATTGAGATATCTCAGAGGCACATTGGGATATGGATTATGGTATAGACAGTCGGATGAGGTGAAGTTGTGTGGCTTCACGGATGCAGATTAGGCATGGAGCCCAACGGACAGAAAGAGAACTTCTGGAGGGATTTTCTGTATCAGGTCACCAGCAGTTTCTTGGTACAGCAGGAAGTAGAGATCCGTGTCACTCAGTTCAGCGGAGGCCAAGTATATGGAAGCGAGTTTGGCTTCATGCAAGGCTATATGGATGAGGAAGATCTGGTCGGGTTGTTTGGATTTCGAGATTTAGAGCCCTCTTGTATTTTATTATGATAATCAGAGTTGCATTAAACTCTCAGTTAATCCAGTATTTCATGATAGATATAAACACATTGACATCTGGTATCATCATATCAGAGATTGTGTGCAGTGGAAGATCATGTTACTTTCATACATTCCCACGGAGGATCAGGATGCTGATATCTTGACGAAGGCGCTCACCGGGAGCAAATTAGAATACCACAGAGGCAGGATAGGGGTTGCAGATAATCCATATCTTGTTGAGAGGGAGTGTTGAGAATGCAACAAGATGATGAGCTTAGTGAAAAGAGTCGCCTTCACTAAGTAGGCCCGCAGGCTATTTTTGGCGCACAGTCTATTTTTAGACTATGCCTATTTTTAGACAGGTCGATCATATTCTATGAGTTGTAGGATGCTATTTGTGGATGGTTGGTCAAATTCAAAAAATAGATGGACTTCTATTTTTTAGACATATTGGGTGGAATCTGTTTTTAGATTGCCAGTCTAAAAATAGATATGTCGAATATTATTAGCTCTTAATAATATTTGGACTATAAACATTATCTTATTCTCTTGGAGCACTTCAGTTAAGTGCACATATGTGGCACAGGAGCTGACAAAAGAAATTATGCTATTCTTGAGGGTTATGTGGAGCTATTGCATGGATACTTCAGTTAGAACTCATGTGACAGAGTTTGGTGGAGTTGATTGAGGAGTTAATGGAGTTCTGTTCAGTTTAACTAATCTAAACATAGTTGAGCTATTTGTACCTAGTTTAACTGATTGATACAATTAGTGAGAGTGGTGTGAATTAATTATTAATTAATTCACTAATTATAAACACATTAATCAACTAAAGAATACATCATTTAACTTCAGTGCATGGACAGTTTCAGTGGAGACCAGTGCAGAGATAGGTGAAAGAGCAGGTTAAATATCAGTTGTGACTATACTGTTGCATATTTGCAACAACCAGTGATTGGAGAAGCCCATGAGGATTGCGCAGTACAATCCTGGTGGTTCGAATTTATTTATGAGCCATTCTACAGTATTTATTACGCAATAGAGGCTGGCTATCAGGTGGCAGAGATTGGAGCATGTGTTTTGCTAGATCTAGCTTGATTAGTGTGTAGCAATTGGAGGTTGTGCTGAGAGCTTGTGAGGAGATTTGTACAATGATTGTTACATGATCTCTATGACATATAATATACAGATAGTTGGGGGTTTACATCTTTAATATTTCCCATGAAATATTGTGTTCATATGTGTGATTGTTTATGGTTTTAATGTGTGCATGCAATTGATTTTATTTCTGCATGTGATGATTAATGGTAGAAGAGATTCTGTATTGTGCATGAAGTTAAAATAGTGTGTGATCAGGAGAATCTCGGTGAATAATATATCAGTTATTCAAATTTATACATTGAGTTGGCATGAATTCAAGAGAATTTTCAAGAGGAAGTACTTGTCAAAGAGATATTATGATGGTAAGCATAAGGAGTTCTATGAGTTGAATATGGGATCTATGATAGACAAAGAATAAATGACTAATTTTCTAGAGTTGTTGAGGTATGTTCCATATCTTAGGGATGAAAAGATGAAGGTTCAAAGATTAGTTAGCAGAATTTCATTAGCATTTAAAGATCAGATTGAGTATGATGAGCCTCGGTCATTGGAGGAAGTCATTAGAAATTTGAAGCATTGTTATGAGCGGTCTAAGAACTTATGGTTCGATAAAGGTAGAGGGAGATTTTGGAGTCTCACCCAAACCAGCATAGTTGTAACTACCATACTTGTATCATCAAATTATGGAAACCATGGAATAATTAGGAGCCATTAGCTACCCCAAAACTCAGGCCCTTCATTTAGGACATATTCCAGGTTTTTTTTTGTATCAAATTGTATAATAAAGCAACCTTTTGAACACAAACATATGTCACAATTGGTTATCCAAGTGGAAAAAACCCATTGGTGTAAAACATCATATTTTGGCCAAAAACCATTGAACCTACAAATAATAGCCTTTGATTGGAGAGAATAAAGGAGGGATTTTACCTTTGGAACATTAAATTCCATGACTGGATCATGTTCCATTTTCTCAACAATATAGGTGCTAGGAATATTTTGAATCAAATTAGTAGGGTTGGAGGCCTTTCCCTTCACGACATCCTTATAGGGACTTGGATTGTTTTGGGCCTTATTTTTACAAAAGGAAGCCTTTCCTCGTGTAACATATTTATAGGAGACTAATCCATTTGATTTCCTGGCCTCCAAAGATCCACCTTGCAGCCTCAAATTCAGGACTACGGTTGATTTAATTACGATTTCATAGTCCTTAATATGTAGAGAGTCCCGAAGAAACTTTCCTTCATATTGCATACACTGTTTTTTTGCAGGGATGCCTCGCCTATTTTATATACGTTGCTTCAGCTTGTAGATTGTGTTTGAACTCCCTATCTAGAAAAGGGAGGTCCTCCCACTTACATTTTTTATGAAAATATGTTCAAAGAAATTCTTCCCCAACACTTCCTGTGGTACTTTCTACTCAAATTTGATAAGTATACTGAGCATATTTTGAAGAAAATTATCCGTTTTTAAAATAGAAAACAAGGCCCTCATAGGCTGCAACACCCACAGGAAAACATGCACTCAAGATACCTAAGATGGGTGATGTGATGACCAAAAGACAACTCTGAAGGGCTTGGCCATGTTAAGATTCAACAAGATGATGAGCTTAGTGAAAATGAGTTGCCTTCACTAAGTGGGCCTGCAGGCTATTTTTAGGTGCAAGTCTATTTTTAGATATGACGATCATATTTCAGAAGTTGCGGGATGCTATTTGTGGATGGTTGGTCAAGTTGGAAAAATAGATGAAATTATATTTTTAGAATATTGGGCGAAGTCTATTTATAGATCGTCAATCTAAAAATAGATGCATGTCAGATATTATTAGCCGTTAATAATAATCTGACAATAAACAACAACTTATTCTCTTGGATCACTTTATTTCAGTATACAGATTTGTCATATCATTGGGTTGAAGGAATTACGCAATTCCTACGGTTTACTGGTGGTTCATGCATGGAGGACTCAATTAGAATTGAAGTGGAAAAGTTATGACAGAGTTGGAAGAGTAGTTCATGGAGTTGTATTCAGTTTACCTCAGTTAAAGTGAGTTAAACTCAGTTGAGCTAGTTGTATCTAGTCTAACTAAATGATACACTAGTGAGAGTGGAGTGAATTAATTAGTTAATTAATTCAAAAATAATAACTCATTAATCACCTAAACAAATACAATAGTTAACTACAGTGCATGTCAGTTCCAGTGGAGACCGAGTGGAGAGGTAGGTGAAAGGGTGATATGGACTATCTGTTGTGACTATAGTGATGCATTGATTACACCACACACACATTGGAGTTTCCAATGAGGATTGCGTAGTCAAGGCAAGGTTAATTCGAATTCATTCAAAGCTATTATTCAGCAAGGATTGTGTAGTGTAGGCAGGCTATCAAGAGGGAAGAAATCAGTGCATGGATTTGCAAATTTCATCTTGTTAGTGTGTGACGATTGTATTGTACTGAAAGCTTGATGTACTAAGCTTTGTATGAGATTGTTACATGATATCCATGATACACAATATATGATAGTTGGGGTTTTCATCTTCAGGCTTTCTCGTTAAACAACTATGTTATGTGCGATTATTTTTATTTTATGCTTCATGTGCTTGCAATTAATTTTCTGCAAAATATTAACAGTGGAAGGATTTTGTATTTAGCAAGAAGTTTAAATATTGTTAGATCAGGGGAATTTGGATATATGTATGCTTATTGTATATAATTTCTACAGGCCACTGCTTCCCTTGCATAAGCTCTAAAAACTAACCAGAGAAATTGATGACATTAGACTCTTTGATGATCCCAGGTGAAAGGGGATACTATTGGGTTTTGTAAACTCGAACCCTCGAAAACCATGATTAAAAATCCAGATGAAAAAAACCTTTCCACCACGAAAAAACACATGCTCGTCTAGTGTATGTTTTCACCCAGATAATAGTTAATGTTTGTAGCTCTTGTCCATGGTGTCCCCACGAAGCAAATCTCTGGCCCATGCCTCACAATGGCAGATCGGGAGAAAATGAAAAAACAAAACTAACCCTAGAAATCAGCTTGAACTCTATTCAACATACTCTTCATTACGAGTTATCGTATTTTAGTTTTTTTTTTTTAATTTAAATATTTTAGTTTGTTTTTAAGAATTATAAAAAATAGTTTATAAGGTGACTTATTTAGCAATCATCGTATTATGAAGTATGATGTAACCCATGACTTTAAATATTCAAATAATAATCATAATAATAAAACATACTTTACAACATATTTCCTTCCCTTTGTAATATAACTAGTGGCATAAAAATACACCCATAATAAAAATGATTGGCTTTCATAAATAAATATACTTCCATATAATCATATCATTAATAAATTAATATAATCATATATTAATATAATTTCTGAAATAAATAGATATTTATTATAAAGTGGTTAAGAGTGCTACACATTATTATATTAGAATTTTATAAAGAAGAAAAAGGTAATAGTGTTGATTGATTTGGGTAGTACCCATAATTTTTTTCATTGTAAGGTAGTCAAGGAATTGAATTGCTTCCTATACCCAGCAACAGAGTGTCAAGTGATGGTTGCAAATAGAGGAACTATAAATTATTCTGGAAAGTTCCATAATATCAAGATAACCATGGGAGAATATGTATTAAATCATCCAATTCTTTCCATTCCAATGGGAGGTTCTGATGTTGAACTAGGAGTGCAATGGTTACAATGTTTGGGGACAGTAGGTTTTAATTTTAAAGAAATATTCTTGAATTTTTTTTCGGAAGGAAAGGAAGTTGAATTAAGAAGTATCACAAGGAATCTAGGAAAGATAATAAGCTCTAATGTCATGAAAAAGCTTCTGAAGAAAGAACAACGAGGCATAATTGCACAATTATGCTCACTAGAATTTCCAACATCAAAATGATCTCTTTCTCCAGATCTCCAAAAAGTCTTGGAAAATAATTCCAAGGTGTTTGAAACTCCTAAAGGATTCCCTCCTATTCATGATCATGATCATGCTATTCATTTTATTCCAAAAGTTGTTCCTCTAAACATCAGGCCTTAAAGATATCCTTATGTCCAAAAGAGAGAAATTGAACTTATGATTGCAGAAATGTTAGAGGATAGTATAATTCAACCTAGTCAAAGTTCTTTCTCTGCTCCAGTAGTATTGGTGCAAAAGAAGGATGGATCATGGGGAATGTGTACAGATTATAGGGAGCTAAATAAGCTCACTATTAAAGATAAATTCCCCATTCCTATGATTGATGAATTATTGGATGAATTAAATTAATAAATTTATTTTACCAAGTTGGATCTCCATTTATTAAGGTTATTGCTTGGTAAATTTGACGTTTTTCAGATTAATCTTCATTAGCCTTCATTTACGGCATAATAAGGTAGCTTTAAATTTGATATCCCAAAAAAAAGTTTAAACAAATAAATTTTTCACTTTTTTTAAGTCAATGATTACTTTTCAAAAATCCTCAAATTATTGAATAATTCTATCCAGGTATATAATTTGATGGAAACATTTGATGTAAAGAGTTTATCCAATTTGATAAAGAATTTATCATTTCTATGATAAATTATATCTTCATCTATTACAAATTAGCTTATCTTTTTGAAGATGAACACTTCTAATTTAAATATAATCTAATTAACCATGTATATCCATTTATAAGAAAAAGGGTGATCTACCCACTTTCACTTGTTCATTTTTCAATTATATTGAAATTAACCCTAATGATCTAGTATATATTTTCTAACTAATAATAATCAATATCAAAATTAATGTCTTTCTTGCTATGTATGTGTTAAGGGCATAAAGAATTAATAAAGATATGTATATGTTAAGGGACAATTATCTATGTTTTCATAAAGAATTATTTATATCAACCTCATTATACTTCTAATTTAAATATAATCTAATTAACCATGTATATCCATTTATAAGAAAAAGGGTGATCTACCCACTTTCACTTGTTCATTTTTCAATTATATTGAAATTAACCCTAATGATCTAGTATATATTTTCTAACTAATAATAATCAATATCAAAATTAATGTCTTTCTTGCTATGTATGTGTTAAGGGCATAAATAATTAATAAAGATATGTATATGTTAAACGCATAAAGAATTAATAAAGATATGTATATGTTAAGGGACAATTATCTATGTTTTCATAAAGAATTATTTATATCGACCTCATTATACTTTACAACATATTTCCTTCCCTTTGTAATATAACTAGTGGCATAAAAATACACCCATAATAAAAATGATTGGCTTTCATAAATAAATATACTTCCATATAATCATATCATTAATAAATTAATATTATCATATATTAATATAATTTCTGAAATAAATAGATATTTATTATAAAGTGGTTAAGAGTGCTACACATTATTATATTAGAATTTTATAAAGAAGAAAAAGGTAATAGTGTTGATTGATTTGGGTAGTACCCATAATTTTATTCATTGTAAGGTAGCCAAGGAATTGAATTGCTTCCTATACCCAGCAACAAAGTGTCAAGTGATGGTTGCAAATAGAGGAACTATAAATTATTCTGGAAAGTGCCATAATATGAAGATAACCATGGGAGAATATGTATTAAATCATCCAATTCTTTCCATTCCAATGGGAGGTTCTGATGTTGAACTAGGAGTGCAATGGTTACAATGTTTGGGGACAGTAGGTTTTAATTTTAAAGAAATATTCTTGAATTTTTTTTCGGAAGGAAAGGAAGTTGAATTAAGAAGTATCACAAGGAATATAGGAAAGATAATAAGCTCTAATGTCATGAAAAAGCTTCTGAAGAAAGAACAACGAGGCATAATTGCACAATTATGCTCACTAGAATTTCCAACATCAAAATGATCTCTTTCTCCAGATCTCCAAAAAGTCTTGGAAAATAATTCCAAGGTGTTTGAAACTCCTAAAGGATTCCCTCCTATTCATGATCATGATCATGCTATTCATTTTATTCCAAAAGTTGTTCCTCTAAACATCAAGCCTTAAAGATATCCTTATGTCCAAAAGAGAGAAATTGAACTTATGATTGCAGAAATGTTAGAGGATAGTATAATTCAACCTAGTCAAAGTTCTTTCTCTCCTCCAGTAGTATTGGTGCAAAAGAAGGATGGATCATGGGGAATTTGTACAGATTATAGGGAGCTCAATAAGCTCACTATTAAAGATAAATTCCCCATTCCTATGATTGATGAATTATTGGATGAATTACATTAATAAATTTATTTTACCAAGTTGGATCTCCATTTATTAAGGCTATTGCTTGGTAAATTTGACGTTTTTCAGATTAATCTTCATTAGCCTTCATTTACGGCATAATAAGGTAGCTTTAAATTTGATATCCCAAAAAAAAGTTTAAACAAATAAATTTTTCACTTTTTTTAAGTCAATGATTACTTTTCAAAAATCCTCAAATTATTGAATAATTCTATCTAGGTATATAATTTGATGGAAACATTTGATGTAAAGAGTTTATCCAATTTGATAAAGAATTTATCATTTCTATGATAAATTATCTCTTCATCTATTACAAATTAGCTTATCTTTTTGAAGATGAACACTTCTAATTTAAATATAATCTAATTAACCATGTATATCCATTTATAAGAAAAAGGGTGATCTACCCACTTTCACTTGTTCATTTTTCAATTATATTGAAATTAACCCTAATGATCTAGTATATATTTTCTAACTAATAATAATCAATATCAAAATTAATGTCTTTCTTGCTATGTATGTGTTAAGGGCATAAAGAATTAATAAAGATATGTATATGTTAAACGCATAAAGAATTAGTAAAGATATGTATATGTTAAGGGACAATTATCTATGTTTTCATAAAGAATTATTTATATCAACCTCATTATCTCACATTAAGGCTATTTCTTGGTAAATTTGACATTTTTCAGATTAATCTTCATTAGCCTTCATTTATGGCATAATAAGGTAGCTTTAAATTTGATATCCCAAAAAAAAGTTTAAACAAATAAATTTTTCACTTTTTTTAAGTCAATGATTACTTTTCAAAAATCCTCAAATTATTGAATAATTCTATATAATTTGATGTAAAGAGTTTATCCAATTTGATAAAGAATTTATCATTTGTATGATAAATTATCTCTTCATCTATTACAAATTAGCTTATCTTTTTTAAGATGAACACTTCTAATTTAAATATAATCTAATTAACCATGTATATCCATTTATAAGAAAAAGGGTGATCTACCCACTTTCACTGGTTCATTTTTCAATTATATTGAAATTAACCCTAATAATCTAGTATATATTTTCTAACTAATAATAATCAATATCAAAATTAATGTCTTTCTTGCTATGTATGTGTTAAGGGCATAAAGAATTAATAAAGATATGTATATGTTAAACGCATAAAGAATTAATAAAGATATGTATATGTTAAGGGACAATTATCTATGTTTTCATAAAGAATTATTTATATCAACCTCATTATCTCACATTAAAACAAGGGTGTTTAGAAAAAAGTCAAGTGCAAATTAATACTCATTATTAGAACCTCATCCTCAAAGCCCTAATATGTCTACCCTACCTACCCTCACAGTATAGCTTTGGATACTTTAATCTTGTAAATATTTTTCATCAAATATGTTTAAATGAATATAAATTTAAATAGTTTCATTTCATATAATTAAAAAATTATCAAATGAGATGGGTGCAAAGGCTATATTTAATAAAAAGGAAATCAAATGTTTTTAAATGAATATAATTTTAAATAGTTTCATTTCATATAATTAAAAGATTATCAAATGAGATGGGTACAAAGGCTATATTTAATAAAAAGGAAATTAAAACATGGATTAAAAAATGAATAATATCATAATATAATGAGCAAACAGCAAACAAATATATTTGATATGCAAATAAAAACATAAAACATAAATTGATACGCAAATAAAAACATAAAACAAAACATAAATTAATTGCCTAATAAAAAAATGAATTAAAAAAATGAATCTTGCAATTAAATTAAAACTCCATTACTTTCTGTTTTTCTTTATATAGTTTTATTAAAATTATAAATATTTTACTAATCTTAAAAGTTAAAATATAATTGGTATAAACACTGGTCAGCATAATCACCTTTCTCATATGCTGATTGCAAACTATTTTTCCTAATTTATCAAATACAGAAGTGATAAAAAGTACTTTCACACATGATAGAATGTCGTCCTAATATTGAGATTTCTCCTTTCTTAAAAATATCATAGTTTCCTCCTCTGCATCTTCATTTTTATCCGGCTGCTGAAAACCTTTCTTAAAAATATCATAGTTGGTGCGCTCTGAAGAAAGAAAAGGTCGCTCACCTAAAATCTGGGTCAAGTCCTCCTGATGCAAAACTTCTTTCTCAAGCAGTGATTTAGCTAGCTGCTCCACACCATCTCGATTTTTTTCTATTATTTCTATTGTGCGCTTGTAAGCCTTGTCTACCCATTCACGGACTTCCCTATCAATGATCTCTGATGTCTGATTACTGTATGGTTTTGTAGTCTCAAACCCATCTTCTCTCTGAGGAAATGAGACAAGACCCACTTTCTCACTAAATCCATATACTGCAACTTGAGCATAGGTCATTTTCGTAACCTTCTCTAGGTCATTTTGAGCACCGGGTATATTTTTCCCTGTTAAAACAGCGTTTTCAGAACCACACTTTTTCGAACTGAAAAAAGGTAAAAATTTGCCCTTAAAAAAGCATAGTAAACAGACAACTGACTATAATGACAGAAAATACTGAATTTCCCCATTAAAGTGCCAAAAATAAATGCCTTACTTGCTCTGGAGCTCTCCCTCCAAGAGTCATGGATGTCTATCAAACAGTTGTTCTTTTGTCATAAGTAGGTTTTCATTCGGTACATACTGTGCAAAACCTAAAGCTGCAGTGCCACGAGGAACAACTGTAACCTTCAAAAGAGGCTCCGCATGCTCTAGGAACCAACCAGCCACTGCGTGTCCAGATTCATGGTATGCAACAGTTCTCCTTTCTTCCTTGCTAATAACCTAGGAAAGCAAGCTGAAGCGTTAGCGTAGGATAGAAGAAAAGCAGTCAAATTTCATCAACAATTATTCCAACACAATAAATTCTACTATAAAGGATTTACAGGTCCTATTTATGAAAAAGGCAACATGCAAAATGTGTACATCAAAAATCACATTCAAGGTAAAGCAACTAGTTTTCCTAAAAGTTCAGTAATTCGAAGCAATACAAAATGTTACAATCACAAAACAAAACTCTGAAGAAAAAGATACCAAAAATAATGACATAAGATAATGTCTTGACCTACCTTTATGTGCCTCAAAAAGGAAAGGAGAATGCACTGCAGATAGGAAGAATGAAACCTCCTAACTAAATGACTTCCACCTTCAGCAAGTACTCACCAATTTTCATATGCTTCACCTCAAGTTTCTCTTCCATTAATGTTATACTAAGACATTGATTGATCGCAGGGATCGGGACTAGATCTTTCTTTTGCTATTCTTCCATCAACGTTATACTAAGTCATTGATAAATTACAGGGTCCGAACTCTAATATCTTTCTCTGAATTTCTCTTCCGTCAATGTTATACTATGACATTGATCGATTCCAGGATTTTTGGTCTTAAGGATAAATTGTTGAAATCCCTCAGAAAATTAGTAAGAATATCCTTTCAGTTAACAACATGTTGTTGAAATGTTACTTTCAATAGTGGCTATGCTGAGCCGCTTTCTATTTTCTTCTCCAGGTTTATGTACTCCCAACCACTTTCTAAATTTGTTGAACAAACAGTTCAGATTTGTTTTGATCGACATAGTCTGTTTATTTTGAAAAACAGAGTCTTTTAAATTGTTTGGGACAGTCTCTGTTTTTGGCAAAACAGAGTACTTTTATTTTTTGTTACAGTCAAACAGATTTTTTATATGTACGCGAGCGTTTTTTTTTAACCCCCGTGGTCCCCGGGACGAACAGTGTCTTGTTGATGTGTCGAGTTCCGCAAGCAGAACGTTTTCCATATAATACACCACAGCCTTTGTTTACGGCTCGATGCGATGCACACATCGCAATCAAAATACACAACAAACCACGTTAAATCGCCCTCCACCGTAGCCGAGGTCCGTTGGTCCCATAAGACCATGCGGCAGTCATTCACACAATCGCAAGTTTTTGAATCGCAATTCGTTTGTTTTATGGCCCGATTGCATTAACCATGGGCGGACCGGATCCATTTTTTACAGCGAATTTAATTTTTGGTCATTGCATCCGTGGCCCAATCGCAATATATTAAATCGCCCTCCGCCCATACTATAGGTCCATTGCGATGTTGCGATGTGATCCAATCGCGATCGCATAATCGCAATTGCGGTTTTAAGTTGGGTCGTTTTAAATTGTTATGATCCAGACCTGATACGTTTTATTATGGCGTAGTTTATTTTGTTACATCGCGTCCGGTTTGAAAATCGCAATCGAAACTTTTCATATTTCTCATTTGTTCTATTGAAGTTCTGGACCCGACGCCATGTTCTATGGCGGATTTAAATATGGGTGATCGCATCCGTTATGTCAATCGACATCAGAGTTTTGATTTGGTCGTGTATTTTAGTTGTTAGTCGCGGACCCGATGGGTTTATAGATCAAGTTTAAATCGCGTGTTCAAAGCACATTGAATTGGGCCCCGACAGTCTTTTAAATATATTTGTTAAGTTTTTAAGTTTTATATAGTTTTTTTAATGTTTTTATTATACGCGATATATATAAAAGCCAAAAAGACTCGAGAGCCTGTGTAACGTATCTAATTGTTTTTTTTTGCACAGCAGTGTGGGAAGAATACACAGCAGTGTAGTTTTGTTATTACACACAGAGACAGAGTGTTGTTTCGTGTGAGACAGTGAAGTCTTTTGGTGTGCACTGTGTTAGCAACAGTCACTATTTTAATCCCTCTATTAGAGGAAGAATTTGTAACATTTTTTTTTAAGAAATAGAAGTTTGTTTTCAGAGTTGAAACTCTGTCTCCTATCAAGAAATTTTATTAATTTCTCTGTGTTGAAGAGGGGAGTTTACTCTCTCCATTTTTATTCTGAAATTTTCAATATTCCAACATGGTATCAGAGCTAGTCCAGGCTCTTTGAAGATAAAAGAAGCTGAAGGAAGGAGTTCTTTGTTGCAGCAGCCTCTCCAGCAGTGTGAAGACTCAGCCAAAAAGAATTCAAGGTATTTCTCTATACAGTTTATTTTGTTACTGTTGCAGAACAGTGAGCTATTTTAAATACATAGTCAAGTGTTTTTTTTTTAATCATAGTTAAGAGTGCAGAATGGCTGGAGCTAGCACTGGTATGGGTATGGGAAATATCCATCTCCCAATATTTAATGGGAAGAATTATGACTACTGGTTGATGCAGGGCTAGCCTGCAATACCCAGAATCTTTACTACCATGAAAATGATGCATCTCAACATTTTCCCAAATTAAAACCTCAATGTCTGGCAAATTCGCAGAAGCTCTTCAAATATCTTGTTCACAAATTTCTATGGTTTAGGAAACCCATGTTTCAAATCATTTTTCGTGCAGTCAACTGAAACTTGAATACAACCCAAACTTGCCTAAGATTTAAATTCACATTAATAAATCTTGGTTGGTTTTATTATTTATAATGCCCCTTTGCCTTTTTAATCAAGCTTGACATTGACTAATCAAATCAATGTATATGGAATTTACGCATTCCAACATTAACCAATCTTAACGCATTGAACTTAAATGCCACCATTCCTAAATTTCACCATTAATACGCCAGTTTCCTTTAATCACATCAATGCATATCAACAATATTATATGCAATGCTATTATTCAAATATCATTTGACCCATAGTTTTATGAACACTTCCAGTGTACAACATAAACGGAGTCACTGCATAAATTTTGTAACACAATTGAATCTCAACATCAAACTAACCTTCCACTGTTCATTAATTCGGAGTTTTATTTCTTCCACAACTTACCCTTCATACGCACCTCCACAGTCGATCGATTCACTCCATGAACGCCTCATTGATCCGACGATAGAACTTCTTTGCAACTGAAATCTCTGCAATTAAACAATTATACAATTGCCTTGAACATGGAATCAACATGTTTCAAATCAACCGATCACAACATTCATTTAGACTTCGACTAATACAGATTAGCCGCATACAATACTTCATTCATAATTTGATTACTCTAACTCCATAATTTTGCGCCCTCTTGGAAATCGACCTTTTGGATCATCTTCATTTCTGCTCTCTAGCTCTTTCTCTGCTGAAATTGACTTTAATTGAATTAATTCATCAACAACATTTGTAATCGAACAGAATTCCTCAATCGATGCCACTAAAGGAATCTATTCTAGCAACATATAATTCAGTACATCTTCAAAGTTCAGAAATTAGCTTACTGCGTCCCTCAGACATCAGTAATTCGTGTAAAAACCAGATTCTATATTGATTTCTTCAAATCGAATTTCAATAACCCTTTATGTAACGATTTCCATAGCATATATATTTCCAGAGTTAAAAACAAGAATTTCACCTCTTTCCAATGCTTCAATTCACGACTTGCCAGATTGTAACTCTTTTTGCCAGGCCAAGAATAAATTGATTGTGTTTCTTCTATACAATTGTAAACAGTCAATTCGTTGTGGGAAACTTTATACACAAAAATCGAACCTTTAAAACTGTTCCTCCATCTGCTATGAACTCATCAACAGATCAATGTTTATAGACTGTTATGACATTAAAACCTTAGCGCATTCACATTCATTTAGTTTTGTATTGTGTTTTTTCACAAAATTGGCATCGATTATTCAAATCGAACTGTCAATCCCATACAAAATTTAATTCATTCAATTGTCTTTGAATTCATAAACACATCCAATTCAAATGTGCATAATTCAACTTCCAATTTCAGAATCTAACAAGAAACAGCCAATATGTATAATCCCAATCAACCAATATATATAATCTGAAACAAACAAAATTACTTGCAAACTCTTGATTTGGCCAGATATTCGAGATCTATGGCCCTTTACAATCGCCCGAAGGCTCTCAAGTAGAAAGCCTCTCACTACTCACAACTCTTCAACTATTCAAGTGTATTTTCCTCACAAAAACCACTCATATTTATACATAAATAATGCATTTAATTCACTCCAAAAATCTCTCCACCTAATCCTCAACTAAATCTATATTTTAGGTGTGGACTCAACAAAGTCCCATACATAGAATTTCTACTCTCTAATTTTGCTCCTAATCTATTTCTCTCATATCCTTTTAATTAATAAAATAATATTTACAAAATCCTCACTTATATAATTTATCTCCTATTTTATTAAAAATAACAAATTAATTAATAAAATAATAAAAATGTTACACCCCCCTTTATTACATATTTACAAATGAAAAATGGCCTTGATGCTCTTGCATCAGACTCCCAAGGTTGAAATTAAACATTATCGCCTAATCATGTGTTCAGATCTGTGTATGCCTGGATCCCATATCTTGTGCTGCAATTTCCCACTTGTTGCTGCTTCTGTCTGTTGTTCTTCTCCAGGTTTCCAGACTTTATGTTGCATTGCCCCACTGGATGTGCTCTCGCAATCTTTTGTTGTCTTTCTCTTGTTGTCACTCCTTTTCTTTCTTGCTACTGTCCTTCTCTGAGACATTTTCATCATTAACCTCCTTATCAACTCAATTTGTCTGTCCAGTATATCCTCTATCTGCTGATTGTTTCCATCTCTTGATTGCTGAACTCTGAGCATTCTTGCTTGTTCTTCACTTGTTTTGATCGCTTCCTTTCCACCCTTACTTTTTTTTTGCACCTTTTCTGCTGCTGCTACATTGTCTTTTAGAAAAAATTATTGCCTCTGTTTTCTGCATCTGTCAACTTCTTCTTGATTGTTATTTATGACAACTATTTTTTCATCCTTCTTCAGTAGTCTCTCCTTAACATCCTTCAGTAGATGTTCTTCCTCTCCTTCTTCCATTTTGCTATCCACTTGTGCCAAATATGTTCCAGTGTCTGCAACAACATCTTCAATTATAAGACAATCATTATAATAAAAAATATAAGGCCTCTGTACCTCTTTTCCCTTTAGCAACACTTCAGTATGTTGCATTGATTTCTCTTTTTCTGTCAGCATATCAGTATGCTGATCCAAACTCAAAGAACTTTTGAGACTGTCAGCTAGTCTCCCTTTCTCATCATATATTTCAATGATGTCTTCCAGTATTTGTCCATTGTAGTGAACTGATTCTTTCCCAGCCTCTTTATCATATTCTGCTTCAAAACTTTCATCTTCTAGAAGGTACTCTTTCACATCTTTGACAGTTTTAAAAGACTGTCTATCTTCTTCCAAACCTGCAATCATACACAAATCATTAGTTTTAAAATCACAAGACCCTACGGTCTTATTTAATGCTTCATTCATCGAGTCTTCCGGCTGCTTCGAATCATTCATATGATTCAACTCCTCTAGCTCTTCATCACTTTCAAAAAGTAATGGTCCACTTTCTGGTTCACATATCGAAACTTCAACATCTTCTTCAGCATCTTCCTTTTGCTGTAGCTCAATTCTTTCGAGCTTCTCTATCCTCTTTTTGGCATCTATAACCTGTTCAAGTTCCCTTAGTTCCTTCATCAACTGCATATTCACCTGATGATTCCTCTTCTTTTGTAGCCTCTGCCACTTCACCTTCTTTCTCATGATATAACCATGCTTCTGTTCTACTTCATTTCTTTGCAACATCTCCATTAACACCTCAAGATGAACTACTATCTCAGCCTTCTCCCGCTCATATTCCTCTTGGCTTAACTGTCTCCGTATGCCATTTGCCTTGACATCCTTCTCCTTTTGTCCTCTGTTATGGTCTCTTTCAGAACCTCTGTTACGACTATCACTAGTCATCATCCTCTCCATCTCTATGAGTTCCTTACTCACTCTACTATGAGTTGAACTAAAGCCTCTACAACAGCAAGTCCTGTCCTGCCGCCACTTACCTCACCAAGCTCTCCTCACTCAGTCTTTTGGCAAGAAATTGGTTCTCTATCTCTGAAACCTCCTTTGAGCACTTCTCTTTGCTCTTTCTGGCTTCAACTCATATTCATCTTCAAAGAATGCAATTGTCATCCTTATCCAATCTCTAAGGGTTCTGCCACATTTATGTTTTCACTTAGAAACTTTCACCAGCTTCCCTTATCTGTTAGCAATTTAACCTCATCTTCTATGGAATTACCTTTTGGGAGTTGCAATAATACTTCTTCTTCAATGCAAAGACTACAATATTTTAATCTTCAAATCCAAATAAAATCATATCATCTTACCTTCAAGATCTCGGTCTGATCTTGTCCTTCCATTCACCTGCACTTTTGAATGGACTGTCCTTCCCACTAGCTTTCAGTTATGTCTTCAAACTCTGTTACTTCCAAAACTTACAAACATCCATCTTACAGTTTAACTACTGCAATCTTACTATAAAATTTCATTCATTTCATATCTTCTAATCATTAAACAAAACTGCATACCTTCAATTACCTTCAGAATCTCACCATTCCTGCAAATCTGTTTTAGCAAATCTTTATGCTTCCTCTGCACAATTTCTCGATATTCAACTACTGTCAATCAGATTTTAGAATCTGATCCTTTCTTCCAATCTTTTGGCTTTATCTGCACGATTCTTCATTCATTTCGGCAATCATGTTTGCTGCTATTGTGTACTGTTGCATATCAGATTTAGAATACATTCAAATAAAACACTCTTCAGTTCTCAACAGAACCTTCCTGCACTTCATTCAGAAAAACAAACATCAATTTCAACAGAGCCAAGCTTTGATACCAAAATTGATGCATCTAGCCTGCAATACCCAGAATCTTTACTACCATCAAAATGATGCATCTCAACATTTGCCCAAATTAAAACCTCAATGTCTGGAAAATTTAACAACTTAAATTCGCAGAAGCTCTTCAAATATCTTGTTCACAAATTTCTATGGTTCAGGAAACCCATGTTTCAAAACATTTTTCGTGCAGTCAACCCAAACTTGAATACAACCCAAACTTGCCTAAGATTTAAATTCACATTAATAAATCTTGGTTGGTTTTATTATTTATAATGCCCCTTTGCCTTTGTAATCAAGCTTGACATTGATTAATCAAATCAATGTATATGGAATTTACGCATTCCAACATTAACCGATATTCACGCATTGAACTTAAATGCCACCATTCCTAAATTTCACCATTAATACGCCAGTTTCCTTTAATCACATAAATTCATATCAACAATATTATATGCAATGCTATTATTCAAATATCATTTGACCCATATTTTTATGAACACTTCCAGCGTACAACATAAACTGAGTCACTGCATAAATTTTGTAACACAATTGAATCTCAGCATCAAACTGACCTTCCACTGTTCATTAATTCGGAGTTTTATTTCTTCCACAACTTACCCTTCATACACACCTCCACATTCGATCGATTCACTCCATGAATGCCTCATTGATCCGACGATAGAACTTCTTTGCAACTGAAATCTCTACATTTAAACAATTATACAATTGCCTTGAACATGGAATCAACATGTTTCAAATCAACCGATCACAACATTCATTTAGACTTCGACTAATACAGGTTAGCCGCATACAATACTTCATTCATAATTCGATTACTCTAACTCCATAATTTTGCGCCCTCTTGGAAATCGACATTTGGATCATCTTCATTGCCGCTCTCTGGCTCTTTCTCTTCTGAAATCGACTTTAATTTAATTAATTCATCAACAGCATTTGTAATTGAACATAATTCCTCAATCGATGCCACTAAAGGAACCGATTCCCGCAACATATAATTCAGTACATCTTCAAAGTTCAGAAATTAGCTTACTGCGTCCCTCAGACATCAGTAATTCGTGTAAAAACCAGATTCAATATTGATTTCTTCAAATCAAATTTCAATAACCCTTTATGTAATGATTTCCATAGCATATATATTTCCAGAGTTAAAAACAAAAATTGCGCCTCTTTCCAATGCTTCAATTCACGACTTGCCAGATTGTAACTCTTTTTGCCAGGCCAAGAATAAATTGACTGTGTTTCTTCTATACAATTGTAAACGGTCAATTCGCTGTGGGAAACTTTATACACAAAAATTGAACCTTTAAAAATGTTCCTCCATCTGCTATGAACTCATCAACAGATCAATGTTTATAGACTGTTATGACATTGAAACCTTAGCGCATTCACATTCATTTAGTTTTGTATTGTGTTTTTTTACAAAATTGGCATCGATTATTCAAATCGAACTGTCAATCCCATACAAATTTTAACTCATTCAATTGTCTTTGAATTCATAAACACATCCAATTCAAATGCGCATAATCTAACAAGAAACAACCAATATATATAATCCCTCCCAATTTCAGAATCTAACAAGAAACAACCAATATATATAATCCCAATCAACCAATATATATAATCTGAAACAAATAAAATTACTTACAAACTCTTGATTTGGCCAGATATTCGAGATCTATGGCCCTTTACAATCGCCTGAAGGCTCTCAAGTAGAAACCCTCTCACTAATCACAACTCTTCAACTATTCAAGTGTATTTTCCTCACAAAAACCACTCATATTTATACATAAATAATGCATTTAATTCACTCCAAAAATCTCTCCACCTAATCCTCAACTAAATCTATATTTTAGGTGTGGACTCAACAAAGTCCCATACATAGAATTCCTACTCTCTAATTTTGCTCCTAATCTATTTCTCTCATATCCTTTTAATTAATAAAAGAATATTTACAAAATCCTCACTTATATAATTTATCTCCTATTTTATTAAAAATAACAAATTAATTAATAAAATAATAAAAATGCCACACCCCCCTTTATTACATATTTACAAATGAAAAATGGTCTTTATGCTCCTGCATCACTGGTCAATAACTATGAGAGCTTTATTTGTCTCCCAAGACTTATGGGAATTTGTTGAGGATGGCTTTGTAGAGCCAGCAAATGAAGAAGAGTTTGAAGATTTAACTCAAGAAGAGAAAGAGTTGCTGAAAAGCATTAGGAAGAAAGACTCTAAGGCTCTCTTCTTATTGTATCAAGCAGTGCATGAGAGTGTGTTTCCTAGGATAGCAGCAGCCAAGAAATCCAAAGAAGCATGGGAAACTCTCAAGACAACCTATCAAGGCATGGAAAAAGTGAAGACATCAAAACTTTAGTTGCTAAGGAGAGACTTTGAAACTCTCTGTATGAAAGAGTCAGATACTATTGACTCATTCTTCACTCATGTGATTGGAATGGTCACACAAATAAGATCTCATGGAGAGACTCTTGAAGATAAGAGGATTGTGGAAAAACTCTTGAGGAGTCTACCCTCAAGATTTTATGTGATTGTCACCACCATAGAGGAGACTAAGGATCTCACAAAGTTCACAGTGGATGAGCTACATGCATCACTGAAGACTCATGAGCAGAGATTGGGTAGGAGTGAAAACTAATCTCTGGAGCATGCCTTTAAGACCCAAATGTCTTTCGGAAGAGAAAGAGGGAAAGGAAGAGGAAACAAGAGAGGAAGAGGCAGAAGCCAGAACAGAGGTGGAAGGAACAGTCTAGAAAATGCTCAAGGAAGGGGCAACAATCCAAATCAACATCAAGGCCAAGGCAGCAGCCAGCAAAGTGGTCAGTAGAATGCTCAAGGATAGAGGTATGATAAGTCCAATGTCCAATGTCACTATTGTAAAAAATATGGTCATTATGCTAATGAATGTAGAAAGAAGCAACATGATATGGGAAGTAGAACTAGTGCAAATTTCACTAGAGAAAATATCAGCCAAAATGATTTGTTTTTAGCTTGTAATATGGCTGAAGAAAAAAGTGAGGATTTATGGTTTCTAGACTCCGGTTGCAGTAACCATATGACAGGAAACATAGCAATGTTTTCTATGCTAGATGAGAGAGTGAAGTCACAAGTCACACTAGGAACTGATAGCAAAGTTTCTGTTATGGGAAAAGGAAATGTATATGTTTTAACAAAGAAAGGTGCAAAGAAATCCATAGCAAATGTCTATTATGTTCCATGAATGAAGTGTAACCTCTTAAGTATTGGACAACTTGTTCAAAAGGGGTATAATGTATTTTTTGAGGATGATGTTTGTACCATCATGGACAAACCACCCAGCAAACAATGTATTGCTGAAGTGAAGATGACAAGGAATAGAATGTTCCCTCTTAGAATGAGAGAAGATCTGAAAAATGAAGAAGAGATAGCAGCAGTGGCAAAAGAGGCTTTCCAAAGCGAACCAAAAGATGACAATTGGTTGTGGGACTTGAGATTTGGACATCTCAACTTTGGAGGTCTTAATCTGTTGAACAGAAAAGGAATGGTAAGAGGTTTACCATTGATAGAGAAGTTGGACAGCCTTTGTGAAGGTTGTATCTTGGGGAAACAACACAAATAAAGTTTTCCTTCCGGGAAAAGCATAAGGGAAAAAGCACCCTTAGAGATTGTCCAATCAGCTTTGTGTGGACCGATGCAAACTCCATCGCTTGCTAGCAGCCACTACATGTTAACATTCATAGATGATTTTACAAGAAAAACTTGGGTTTACTTTTTGAAAAACAAAAGTGAAGTGTTTGAAAGGTTCTGCAATTTCAAAGCACTTGTTGAGAACCAAAGTGGGTTGCACATCAAAGTCCTAAGGATTGATAGAGGAGGCGAGTATATCTCTAAAGTTTTTCTACGTTTTTGTAGAGAAAATGGTATTCATAAGCAGTTTACAACAAGATATACTCCGCAGCAAAATGGAGCAGCCGAAAGGAAGAATAGAAGCATAATGGACATGGTAAGGAGTATGTTAAAGGCAAAGCATTTGCCTAATGATTATTGGGCTGAAGTTGTACATTGTGTAGCGTACATTTTGAATAGGTGCCCTACAAAAGCAGTTATGAACAAAGTGTCGGAAGAGGCATGGAGTGGCACAAAGCAAAGTGTCACACATATGAAGGTTTTTGGATGTGTGGCTTATGCACACATTCCGGATCAGCTAAGGAAGAAGTTGGACAGCAAGGGGGAGAAATGTGTTTTCATTGGATACAGTGAGGAATCCAAGGCCTACAGGTTATACAACCCATCCACCAAGAAGCTTATTGTGAGCAGAGATGTTCATTTCATTGAAGAAGAAGCTTGGGATGGAAGCATAGATAAAACAGTGAATGTTAAACACTGTATATCTCATGATGAAAATGATGATGAATTGGCTAAAATACATCCCCAAATAGCAGCACCAACACAAGAGTAGCAAAGCACACCCTTGAGGAGAAATGAAAGTGCTTCTCCAAGCACACCACAAGGAGGAAATTCAAGTGCTTCCTCAGGCATTTGTACACCTAATGAAAGAGGTAAGAAGTTTAGAAATTTGAATGACATTTATGCACAAGAGGCAGCAAATGAAGGTATCAATTCTTTGTTTGCTTTATATTGTCATGTTCATGATTCTGTTCATTTCGAAGAAGCTATCAAGGATACGAAATGGATAGAAGCTATGGATGAGGAGATAAATTCCATAGAAAGAAACAAGACATGGGATTTAGTTGAACTCCCAAAAGGTAAAGATGTCATTGGAGTTAAATGGGTCTACAAGACCAAGAGTAATGCTGAAGGAAAAATGGAGAGACACAAAGCAAGACTTGTTGTCAAAGGTTATAAGCAGAAGCATGGGATAGATTATGAGGAAACTTTAGCACCAGTTGCAAGAATGGAAACCATAAGAGCAGTGTTGTCCATAGCAGCACATAACAAGTGGAAAGTTTACCAAATGGATGTGAATTCAGCATTCCTAAATGGAGTGTTAATGGAAGAGGTTTACATTGAACAACCTCTCGGCTATGAAAAGAAAGGCCAAGAGCACAAAGTGTGAAAGTTGAAGAAATCTCTTTATGGGCTGAAGCAAGTGCCAAGAGCGTGGTACAATAGAATAGACTCCTATCTACTAGAAAATGGGTTTGAAAAGTGTGAGGGAGAACCCACCCTCTACATCAAAGAAAAAGACGGTAAAATGTTGATTGTAGTTTTATATGTTGATGATGTTATTTTTACAGGTAATGATGATTACCTTATTGAAAATTTTAAAACATTCATGAAAGAAGAATTTGAATTGACTGACATGGGTTTGTTGAGATACTTCTTAGGAATAGAAGTAAAACAAGATGAAAATGAGATTTTTATCTCACAGGAAAAATATGTTAATGAAGTTCTTGAAAGATTTAATATGTAGGAAAGCAAAGCAGCAATCACTCCCACAGTGATGGAATTAAAACTCAGCAGAGAGGACAGCAGCAAGGATTTTGATCCTAGCTTGTACAAGAGCATAGTTGGCAACCTCATGTATTTGACTGCAACTAGGCCGGACATAATGCATGTTGTTAGTTTAATTTCCAGATTCATGGAGAAGCCAAAGGATGCACATTGGCAAGCAGCAAAGAGAATTCTGAGGTATGTTAAAGGTACCAAAAGTTATGGGATTTTATATACTGCTTCAGAATGTTCAGATTTAGTTGGATACACTGACAGTGATTGGGATGGAAGTGTAGATGATCGGAAGAGCACTTCCGGTTATGTTTTTCACATGGGTTTAGGAGCCATTTCATGGGCTTCTAAAAAACATCCTATTGTAGCATTGTCTACAGCGGAGGTTGAATATGTGGCAGCTATAGTAGCAGTGTGTCAAGCAATTTGGATGAAGAGGATGCTAAGAAGTTTGTGCCAAGAGCAAGCAAAGGGAACAGTGATTTTTTGTGACAATAGCTCAGCTATTGCATTATCTAAGAATTATGTGTTTCACAAGAGGACGAAACACATTGACACAAAATTTCATTACATCAGAGAATTGGTAAACAATGGTGAAATTATTTTGGAACACTGCAGAACTCAGGAGCAGTTTGCAGACAATCTGACCAAGCCATTGGGACAGAAGAGTTTCAATTTTTTGAGAAAATGCCTGGGTATGACTAATAACCCAGCAGTTGAAAGTAAGGGGGAGTGTTGAAATGTTACTTTCAACAGTGGTTGTGTAGAGCCGCTTTCTATTTTCTTCTCCAAGTTTATGTACTCCCAGCCGCTTTCTAAATTTTCTGAACAGTCAGTTCAGATTTGTTTTGATCGACACAGTCTGCTTATTTTGAAAAAAAAATTCTTTTAAACTATTCGGGACAGTCTCTGTTTTTGGAAAAACAGAGTACTTTTGTTTTTTGTTACAGTCAAACAGATATTTTATATGTACGTGGGCATTTTTTTTAACCCCCGTGGTCCCCAGGAGGAACAATGTCTTGTTGATGTGTCAAGTTGCGCAAGCGGAACGTTTTCCATATAATACACCACAACCTTTTTTTACGGCCCGATGCGATGCACACATCGCAATCAAAATACACAGCAAACCACGTTAAATCGCCCTCCACCGTAGCCGAGGTCCACTGGTCCCACAAACCACGCGGCAGTCATTCATACAATCGCAAGTTTTTGAATTGCAAGTCGTTTGTTTTATGGCCCGAATGCATTAACCATGGGTGGACCTGATCCATTTTTTACAGCAGATTTAATTTTTGGTCATTGCATCCGTGGCCCAATCGCAATCGCAATATCTTAAATCTCCCTCTGCCCATACTATAGGTCCATTGCGATGTTGCGATGTGATCCAATCACGATCGCATAATCGCAATCACAGTTTTAAGTTGGGCTATTTGAAATTGTTATGATCCGGACCCGATACATTTTATTATGGCGTAGTTTATTTTGTTACATCACGTCCGGTTTGCAAATCGCAATCGGAACTTTTCATATTGCTCATTTGTTCTATTGAAGTTCCGGACCCGACGCCATGTTCTATGGCGGATTTAAATATGGGCCATCGCGTTCGTTATGTCAATCGACATCGGAGTTTTTATTTGGTCGTGTATTGTAGTTGTTAGTCGCGAACCCGATGGATTTATAGATCAAGTTTAAATCGCGCATTCAAAGCACATTGAAGTGGGCCCCGACAATCTTTTAAATAGATTTGTTAAGTTTTTAAGTTTATATAGTTTTTGTAATGTTTTTATTATACGCGATATATATAAAAGCCAAAAAGGCCCGAGAGCCTGTGTAACGTATGTAATTGTTTTGTTTTGCACAACAGTGCGGGAAGAATACACAGCAGTGTAGTTTTGTTATTACACACAGAGACAGAGTGTTGTTTCATGTGAGACAGTGAAGTCTTTTGGTGTGCATTTTGTTAGCAGCAATCACTATTTTGAATCCCTCTGTTAGAGGAAGAATTTGTAACATTTTTTTTTAAGAAATAGAAGTTTGTTTTCAGAGTTGAAACTCTGTCTCCTGTCAAGAAATTTTATTAATTTCTCTGTGTTGAAGAGGGGAGTTTACTCTCTCCATTGTTATTCTGGAATTTTCAATATTCCAACACATGCATGTATAAGAAGACAACATACGCACAGAAAGCTACAACTAATTTCACGAAAGGAATTTTCTAGGGGACAGAGGGAAAGCAGTCCTATTTGTACCTCTTTGTCATATGTTTTGAGATTGAAATTCCTGTTGCATACTTCATGAACCAATTTAATTCAAAGGGCTTTGATAGATAGGAAAAATAGATAAAGAATGATGGAGGGGGGTCCTTGTAAGGATCTAATTTTGATGTATACCCCCAAAATCCCAGGTCTGTGCCTAGTAAAACTACACATAACAAGGAAAAATTGAGCTGAAATAAGGTGAGGACTAACAAATTTTTCCAGTCTAGAGATGCTGGTATATTTAGAATTTTAATTGGAAGGATCTATGCCTCTACGTCTTCTCTCTCTCTCTTCATTTGAGAAAAAACTCCTACAACCCTATATATCCCTCGGACCTATCATGCTTTTGCTTTCACCACCATATTTTTTGCTTTTGTTTTCCTAATACAATATTCCATGGGAGTTTCTATTATTACATAGTTCTCGCCACATTGATCATTTAGATTAACCATCAAGTTTTTTCGCTGGGACAATGTGAGAGCTCCATTAAAAACACGGTTGTTGTGTACCACAAACTAACTTGATGAAGAATGAGTATCACACGAATCCTAACTGTTGTTTAATTTTGTTAGATAATATTGAACTCAACCTCTTCGTGTCACAATGTTACTTAATATTGAAGGCAACATCTTAGTTTCTGATTGTGACATAATATTGAAATCAACCTCTTAGTTTCTCCAAAAATAAAATCGCATATAATAGCAAATCTCCACAAATAAAATCGCATATAACAGCAATTAAGCCCTAGATGTCATCCCTAATTAGTGGCTGGAAATTACACATGAAATGTAAATTTCACTTATCTAATATCCTTAAAACAAATTCCTAACCCTAGGTCACTCACTTTAAGGTCAATAAATGCTGAAAAATATTATTTTGATGTAATGAACCCTAATCTACCCTAAAATAAAAAATTACGATAAAATATGAGTGCCACAAGAGAGATGGCTAGTGCCTTCTTAATCTAAAGCTAATGGAATCTAAGAACAAACTATTCTAGGGTTTCCTTAGAGTAGAAACAAAATCTTAAAAAACTAAAGCAAGTAAAACTACATACCCTAGGGTTTAAGATCAAGATTCTCAATTTTCAAGATGAGCTATGGGAAAAAGCTAACATGCTACTTAAATTCTTGGAAGAAAGGTTAGTTTAACAAGAATCATGAAACAAATACCATCCTAACTAGCTTGATACATGAATCATCCATCCAATAAAACATGAAACCAGGATAACACAAGTAAACCTACATACTTCACCATGCATTCATCCAAGATTCACCATAACTATCCATGAAAAGAGACTAACCCACATCACAGAGGTCTTCAGGAGAAATCACTCACAACTAGTGCTCCATGGTCAAGTAGAGAAAAGAGGCTAAAAAAATATATGAAAAATCTCCGAGTGTGACAATGATCCAAATGAGTATGTCGCTCCCCTATGTATACTACATTAACCAAGTGATTTTACTCAAGTTAGGCTAAATGCCCTCAAAAACACAAAATCTATGGTAAAAGTTGGATGGGTCATCAAGCCAAATCCCAAAATAGCCCTCAATGATAAAACATGAAAATCGTCCTCAAATTAACCCACACATGTGAGTAAAAGCACCTTCAAGTGTGAAAATTGGGCAGCTTCGGGATGAATTTCCCCAAAGGGAAACCCTAGGCCCAAATGAAGCCCATTCGTCCCTAAGAAGAATTTGATTTGGATGAAATTAATTATTAAATTGATTTGGTTTTAATATACATGGGCAAGCATTTATTTAGAAGGGAACTCATATTTAAATATTATCGAGCAAGTTCAAGATTCATGTTTCCCTCCAAAAAAATTAAGTCATCTTCAAAAGGGAGACCCCATCAATAAATAAATAAATATATATATATATATATATATATATTAAGCCTTGTAGACTCATTGACATATCATTGAATGATTGAATGGTTCGTAGACTTTATCTGAGGCTTGTTTAATGTATGGTTCGCATATCACAGTGTGGCAAGTAGTTTTTGTTGTAAGGTTCGATTGTCTGTAGAGGCCCGCACTATTGTAATCTGCTCTGAGGCTCGCACCACGGTAATCTGCTCTAAGGCCCGCAACACAGTGTCTTGCTTTTCTTTTGAAAACCATGTGTATATATCTGTGGCATTTCTTGACTTTATGTCATCGCTCTACGTCTCAGCAGTTCAGGTATATTTTTATGTGATTCAGTTACTCAGATATAGTGGCTCGCTATAACTGAAGTGTGACATATATTGTGGCTCGCTATGACCGAAGTATTTAGCGACTTGGTAATTTTCCTTGTCTCTATGATTTGTCATATACATTGGCTCAACGATTCGACTTACTTATTGGATCGATGACACATGTGACTCAATGATATGTATGCTTTCTAAGTGGCTCGGTCAATAGTGATTCGCACCTTTTACTATCTGTGGAGCTCGTTCTCATCACAACAGGTCGATATCACTATGGTCCACTCGCAAAATCAAATTATGACTTCACCGGCTCTTTATTAATTACAGAAGTTCGCTTGCAATTATAGAACTAGTTTTGATGGCTCATTGACTCACAATGTTGACTTATAATGGTTAATTTCTGAAGATCGTTACTATAGCCTGCCTTCCTCTGCAATGGGCTCGCATTTCTCTGCAATGAACTCGCATTACTTTGTGGCTATGGATCACATTTGGTATGGTAATTTCTGGGCTTATATTTGAGGATCTTATATGACTACTTACCATTCTGCGTGACATATTATGTGACAGGGACTTTATGGTTCAGAAACCCTAGGCTTGGCAGTATTCATGATGGCATTAACTTTGATAGTTGTTACCTTGATGTTTTGATAAAAATGACTATGTTCATAATTCATGAGACAATGACCTATCCTTGTGATATTTGTGACTGTGTTAGTGATCCAGATTCCATATAACAGTGATCTTACCTATGATTGTGTTCTTGCTCTTAAGCTACATATGGAAGTGTCTCGAATTCATCTTTATATAGCAGTAAACCATTGTGATACTTAACCTTTGATGGATGATGTGTACTTCTACAGTACATAGTGCAGAAATCTCTTATGATACAAGTGACAAGTGGCAGGGACCTTCCCCTTATATGATGGCAGTGGCTTTGGACAATGATCTTGCTCCTATGATGAAGGTGTCTCTTATCTCTATTGATATGAATGGTGTATCTCATTATGGATGTACTTTGTATCTCAGCTGAACAATTGATTAATATCTAATAGAAGAATAATTTGGTTGGGTTTTCCCCCATTGTGGGGTTTTGCGCTGGTCTTTGACCTAACTCCTAGTGTCTCTATTCTGCATGCTTTTCTTCTATTGTTCTTTTGTGTTCCGCTGTTATATTGATGTTATTGTGATTTCTACATAATTGCTAATGATGTTATGATGTAATGGGGTGAATGCATATGTAAATGATGAAAAAGTTTAAAATGCAATTATCTATAACAAAGAACAATATAGCCCTAAGAAAAATAAACACCAAGGGTGACACCATCTCAAAATAGGGTTAAAAATACCCCAAAATTCAATGTCCAACAGTGAAAAGGTGCATCTCCTCATCAAAGCCAATGTTCCACTGAGCTTCCGGAACAGGAAACGCATGAGCGAGGATATGCACAAGTGGGGTGTATATAATCAACCCCAAAATTTAGGGATATTTCGGGGAAACGGGGGGTGTCAGAAAAATAAAAATTTAATATATAAAAAAAATAAAAAAATCCCAACAATATGTCAATAACTAAGTAAATAGTAAATCTTCATAATTATGAAATGTAGATCTAAATATGATCATCATTTCGTATTATACTATCAAGAATCATAATTATCATTTGACATTTCTGCAATCATCAATGTAAAATTGTAAATATAAAAGTAAATTACTAAATCGAATCCATAATTTGACATTATGCAATGTTCCATCTAAATTCATCATTTGGCAATGGGCATTAATATTATGCAAGGTACATCTAAATTAAATTAATCATTTGACAATTAAAATTACAGAATGCACATAGAAAGTAAATTCATCGTATGACAATGACATTATTCTTGAGTCCAAAATAGCCATAGAATACTAAACTAAAAGTAAACATAGAAAGCAGTGAAATACTAGTAAATTTTTCAAAAAGTACTAAATAATAAATCGCAGCTCCAATCCGGTGGCTCCAAGTCATAAAATGAAAATCGCAGTTCCAATCCAGCAACTCCAAGTAACAAAATGAAAATCGTAGCTCCAAATGTCGCAGGCCCTCGATAGATGGTAAATCTGAATCACAACAAATTGCAAATGGAAAACGTCGAGTAGCGGCAGCAGGATAATCTCAACTGTCGAGGTAAAATGTTGAGCGGCAGTAGTAGGAAAATGTCTGACGGCAAGTTAAAATCGTATGGTTAACGAGAAATGAATAAGAAATGTGAATGATTATGTTTTGAAGTTTTAATTTATCCCTTAGTTTTTATTTTCATTTTTTTAATTATATTAAAATTTGTAATTTTTGTAATCTTTTATGCTTTTAATTGTTATTAGCAAAAAAAATTGGCGAGACGCGGGTTTCTGTTAAATTTAGTTTAACAATGGTATCTTCTATGCTTAGCACAATTACTTCAATGTTTCTTAAGCTCAATGACAATTTAGATTGGCAATAGCAATCACATTGACAATAATTGTAGATAGAACATAAAATAAAATGCATAAGACAAGGCAAGACAACAAGACACCAGATTTGGCGGATGCCATCGAAAAATCCCAATGTGGGGAAAACCCTTTGATCAAATCTTTTTAATATTATGTCAAATTTTAAACAGAGAGAGTACAAAAATTCAAAGTTGACTTGCCAAATCAAAGTCAAAACAACCTTGTCAAATATGCAATCAACTGCAATGAAATTCAGCCCTAACCAAAAAGTCAAAGATGGTCAACACAGTAGAAAATCTTCCTTTTTGGAGCTCGGTCATACCCAGTCAAGTTCGGCCTGATAAGGTGGTGAAAGTCAAACCAACACAGTCCTGAAAACTTCGGTCAAACTTGTTCAACTCTGCGGTCAACCTTGCAATCATCCCTGCTGTCAAAGTGCCTAGAGATTCTCGATTCCTGTGCCAAATTGTACGGCCTGCCAAAAACAAATTTTTCTCATAAAAATTGTAGTCAGAAGATGAGTCAAATTGCTTAGTCAACATTGGTCAAACTCCTGCAACAGTCATGAAATACGGCCCTACAATTTTCCCAAAAAAATCGTCCTTCTGCCACACGTGTGAGAGAGAAGATATGCCCAATAGTTGTACGAACCAATGAGAGGAGAGAGAAGAAATGTGTGTGATGATGATACCAAAAGAGGTCAAAGGGCACTTGTATTTATACAAGTCATTGAGGGTGAAGAGTCACGTCTATTCGGCTTCATGAGCCTACATGATGATGTGACCGACCTGAACAATTTGCACATGTGTGGGCATAAATTCAAAAACACACTTGTCCTTGTCCAAATTGAATGATCTTTATATCAATTTTGGTCATCTCGAAAAAAGGAATTTAATTCAATCATCATCTCCATCAAATGAGTTGTCCCAAGGTGAAATTTGGCCCTAGTTTCCAATTTTAACACTCCCTCTCAACTAGGGAGAATTCCACCTGTCAATCCATCCATCATCATCAATCATCATGTCATCATGTACCACCTCTGTATCTCACTCATATCTGCTTTTTTGAACACTGAAATGAACAATGAAGAAGAATCGATCGAGAGTGAGTCACAAGACCTTACCACTCTCCACTGACAAAAGTTGATCCAAAGGTAGAACCTCAATCAGACTTGATCCCAGATTCAAGTTGTTGAACACCATGCATCCTAGACATAGGGAGAACAGCAATACACGATGTGTCCATCGGTAGTGCTATGGTCCCTATCCACTTTCCCAACTCATTGGCCAAATGAGAGGTACTTCCCATGAGTCCCGAACTACATTGGTAGGATGTATGTTGGGGCATCAACAGGAGAAGGTGAACCATTCATCCTGCTCATATGCCATAGGAGAAGGTGATCCCCTGTCTGTATCATCGGTATAGGGGAAGATGAATAGCTCACCTACACACGTGTCATCAAACATACAGCGGAAGGTGAACCACTAACCTTGTACATAGCGCACCAATAGGGGAAGGTGAACCACTCACCCTATGGTCGCTCATAGCTCCACGAAGTACCCCAAGCCTATGTCACAAGGTTCGCCGAATTTGAACCTTGAGGTTCGAAATTCGGCAAACCCAAAAAAAAAATTATAGTCATTCAGGTTCGGCGAACCTGATAGTCGAACCTCAACAAATCCGACCCTGAAGGAAAACCTAAAGACGAGCATGATGCCGAATTTTATAATTTTTTTAAATTTTTTTGGGGTCCCAGGTTAGATTTCGGGCAGTTTTTGTGAGTTGTTTTACAATTTATGAGAAAAACCATGGTTAGCACATGGTTTTCTCTTGTTTTGCTTCCTACCAATTAGTTTCCCGCGGGGGCCACTGGTTTGGATTTATTTACCATGGTTATCGATAGATTTTCACAAGCCAACTTCATTCTAAGAGTACTCACTCTATTGTGCTCAGTGTTGCAGTTGCGTGTTGTATTCTCTGCAATTTCCTGAATTCAATTTCTAGACGTTGCTTGTCCCTGCTGCCCAGAGCGTGAAGTGAATAGTGGTCATGATTTGTGGCTCGTGTGTGCTCATTTCTACTCATATAGCTTAGTGATTGATTTTGATTTTTTATTATTTTATATATATGTGTGTGTGTGTGTGTGTGTGTGTGTGTGTGTGTGTGTGTGTGTGTTAAAAAATATGTATACTCTAACTTAATGTCAAACCTCATACAAACCTCATCGGAAAATTCAAATTCAAATCGAATTTAATCGTTGCTAAACTTGAATTTGAACTTGAACCGTGTGACATAGCCCCAAGACCCAAGGGGCTCCCAGAGCTCAATGTCCAACTCAAGCGGGACCCTCACGGGAGGGTCTTTCCACGACTCTAATTCTCTCTCAGAAGGCTAAGAATTTGACCTTACATAAGGCCTTTGTGAGGATGTCTGCGATCTGCTCATCAGTCCTGATGTGTTGTAGCCTTATTGCTCCCCGTTGTACCATATCCCAGATAAATTGGTACTTGATATCAATGTGCTTGGAGCAGTCATGGAACACGTGATTCTCTGAAAGGTGAATCCCACTCTGGTTGTCGCATAATATCACGGTGGTATGCAGCACATGCTCAAATAGCTCATTAAAGAGCTTCATCAACCAAACAACTTCACAACAGGCCATACTAGCAGCAATATATTCGGCCTCAGCGATGCTCAGAGCAACCAATTTCTGCTTCCTGCTCATCCAAGAAATTGATGCAAACCCCAATGAGAAGCAAACTCCAGACGTACTCTTACAATTCACCACACTACCAGCCCAGTCAGCGTCAGTATATCCATGTAGTCTCAAATTCCGGGTAGTGTATCTCAATCCATAGTTGATTGTGCTATAAAGATATATCAAGAGATTCTTCGTAGCAATCCAATGTATGTGATGAGGCTCAACCATAAATTGACTCAACGTATTCATAGCGAAGCATATATCTAGTGAGGAGTTTACCAAGAACATCAGGGCCCCCCACAAGTTGTCGATACTTGGAAGGGTTTGCCAATTTAGGCCCAAAAGCACTTCCACATAGTTTCTTGAAGTTGAGCTCCATCGGAGTAGACACAAACTTGCAATCCACCATCCCACATCTCTCGAGCAACTTCACAATGTATTTTCCTTGAGAAAGGAAAATCTCTCTTGGTTTTTTCCAGACCTCCAGGGCTAGGAAGTAATGCATCAAACCTAGGTCCTTCATTTCGAATTCGAAAGCCAACTCCCTCTTGCATTGATAAATGACAGGGTTTGCACCTATCAGAAAGAGACCATCTACATAAAGGAACAAAATGAGAGGCATGTCCTTTTCAACCTTGAAGTATAGGTTAGGATCAGCATCACTCCTTATAAATCTCAGCTTCACAAGATAGCTATCAATCCTCTCATACCAAGCCTTAGGGGCTTGCTTCAACCCATAGAGGGCTTTCTTCAACCTACATACGTGTGTCCTTCGATCTTGTACTTCGAACCCCTGAGGTTATTCCAAGTAGACTTCCTCCTTAAGCGAGCCATGCAAGAAATAAGTCTTAACATCCATTTAATGTAGGCTCCATCCTTGAGAGGCAACGAGAGCTATAATCGATCAGATAGTGGTATATCAAACGACTGGTGCAAATATCTCGTCATAGTCCACTCCTTCCTTTTGAGAGAAGCCTCGAGCAACGAACCTAGCCTTATATTTTTCAGCACTCCCATCAACTCCATGTTTAATTTTGTATAGCCATTTTGAGGTGACTACGGACTTGTCCTTGGGTCTAGGCACCACTTCCCAGACATCATTCTTCACGACAGATTCATACTCCTCATTCATCGCATCCTTCCAGACTTGGTGCTTTACATCTTCTTCGAACGTACATGGCTCAGTTTGAACAATAGTACTCATACCAGTTAAGTACCCTTGATACCCGTTCAGCTTCTTGTTTTCATGAAATGTCCCTCTTGGAGAAATATTTATTTCAACATCTTTGAGAGTATCTTTGAGCCACAAAGGTCTTTTCCTTGAGGTAGAGGGATCACCAGGAGGTGGATCAATGGGATCCATTAGGCCTTCAACATCGGGCATCGACTTCTCTATTGGAGGTTCATCCTGCTTTCCTGCAACATCATCATTGTCCTTCCTTGGGATATGGAGATCTCTGTCTTTCCCAATG
Organism: Pinus albicaulis; assembly: GCA_034641835.2. Classification (NCBI taxonomy): domain Eukaryota; kingdom Viridiplantae; phylum Streptophyta; class Pinopsida; order Pinales; family Pinaceae; genus Pinus; species Pinus albicaulis. The sequence continues at coordinate 179,682,067 of CM076569.1, read as the reverse complement.
TTGCACGAAGCGGGGACGCATTTTGGAAGCAGGGACGCGGAAGCGTCATTTCCAAAAAATATAGGAAGCGAAGCATCTCAAAAGCGTTTACTATATATATATATGTGTGTGTGTGTATTATTTTTATTTTTTTTCATTTATATTAAAAAAAAATCCAAAATACCAAATTAATTGTAGAAGATATGGAAGCATGCATATTTGTACATAAATCGAGATAGATATGACATCCATTGTATATTAATGATTAATTATTTGAGCATCAACCATTTAGATGCATCAACCATCTAGAATCTAGATTCTTCTCCTCTTTTCTAGCCTTTGCCTCTACCTCGATTATCTAGGGACATTAGTCAACATCGCCCAAGTTTGATCAAACTACCTAATGCAAGCCTTAAAATATGGTAGCAAAAGCTTAACATGCTTGATCGATAATTTTGACTTGATTGAAATGTAATTTTTTGCTAACGACATGACAAAGGAGTTCAACAATTAACATCACCAACACTAGGGTACATATAGGGCTAGGTGTTCTTGATTAAATGCTAATCACATACCCTCATACATGGTATAATCTAATGAAATGCCACAATCCCATTGATCTTGAATTCCTAAAAATTGTTAAGTCTCTTGAATTTTGAATAGGATATGAAATTCTGTTTTCTCCATTTGAAGTCCGATCAGGCTGGAACCACTTTCAAACATCTCGAGTCATTTGACGATAATGTTAAAAATTTAAGTAGAAGGATGAAAATGAAAAATAAATTTACTTTAAGAATGAGGGAGCATCTAGGAATCATCTAAGGAGCATCACGGGGCCACCTTGGGAGTGTCCGAGAAGCCCCAACCAAACTTAAGTCAAATAAAAAATTAAAAAAAATATTTAGAACTCTGTGGAACCCTATGCAACCTCCTGTCTCCCTTCGGATCCGTCATCATATCCGTGGTTCGAAAATTTGGAACTGAAAATCGGGTCAGTATGGTTCCGAATTTCCAGGAACTGTCTTCGCCAACCCGATACACGGTTCCAAAATTCTGAACCGCGGATCCGACGGCGAATCCCCCACAGATCCGTACAGGATGCGATTCCAGGTTTGGATCCTTGGGGGGGGGGAGGGGATGTTTCTTGCAACAGTGGTCTTTCCCAAGGGAAGAATCTTCATTGAAAGTAACATTATGGCTTATTTCCACTTCTCTTTGGCCAGGCAGATAGATTTTATATGCATTTGAATTTTCACTGTAGGCCAAAAATGTACCTTTCTTCCCAAATGCTTCCAACTTGTTTCTTTTCTCTTTAGGCACATGAAAATCTATGGTACAACCAAATATTCTGAAATGAGAAACATCAGGTTTCTTACCAGTGAAAACTTTTTCGGTTGTCTTGAAATCCAAAGCTTGATGTGGGCTCCTATTTTGAACATCTACAATAGTGTTGGCTGCTTCTCCCCATAAGAACTTTGGTAGACCTTGATCATGGAGCATGGCACAGGGGGCTTCCATGATTGTTTGATTCTTTCTTTCAGAAACTCCATTTTGCTCAGGAGTGTATGGAACGGTTGTCTCCCTCTTAATGCCAGCCTCTTTACAAAAGTCATTGAATTGATTTGATTCATATTCGGTTTCATTGTCGATCCTCAATATTTTGATCTTCTTCCTTGTTTGATTTTCCACCGAGGCTTTGAAAGAACGAAACTATTTGAGCACTTCATCCTTCTTCAAGAAGTAGATCCATGTTTTGCGAGAGAAGTCATCCACAAAAATTGCATAGTATAAGTATCCTCCCAATGACGTTACAGGCAACATTTCAGTTAGGTCATAATGGACTAATTGAAGAATATCAGTAGTTTGGATTTCACTAGAAGGGAATGGTCCCCTTGTAAGTTTCCCAGCTGCACAACCCTGAAAAACTCCTTCATGATTCATGTTGAACTCAGGCATAGCTGTGACCATCTTCCTTACCCCAGGTAACGCTTTGTAATGAAGATGGGAAAATATTCAGTGCCATAATTCAGATTGAAGATAAGTATCGCAAGTCAAGGCGCCCAAAGGAGTTCCTCCAACTTGATAAAGACCATCAACCCTAAATCCAAGTGTGAATGCATCTTTAGGTTTCTTTGCCAAATATGTGCCTTTCCATCAATGAATGCTACCTTGAAGGTTTTATGTTAATTTTAAATAACCATGGTATGTTCTATGCTTAAGGGAGTTTTACTTCAATCTTTCTTATAGGCGTGGTTCAATTTAGCAATCACATAAACATGAAAGTAAAATGTTGATAAAACATGTTAATAGATCAACGAAAGACAAGCCAATAATATAGATCAAAATTTACAATTCTTCTTGTCCAACAAAGATAGATAATAATGTTCGTTACGACAGTCAACAAGATGCACCAGCCAACAAAGTCTACTCCAACATCAGATCAGCCAATCCTCCAAGTGTCACACACACCCCTCAAAGACAGCGCCACAAAAGTCAACATTGGTCGACAGAAAAAGTCAACGATGGTCAACGTTGCGGTTTAGGGCTATGATCAAAGGTCTCATTTTTCCTTGATATTTGTTCCCTCTAATGCGGCCTCAAGAGATTGGATTTTCTGCACAAGATGGAGGTCAAACAAAAAACTTTGACCCACGGTCAACGCTGGTCAATGACCAAAAAAAGAGCCCTAAAACAGTCTGCACTTCTTCAGCTTCAGATCCGCACGTGTGAGAGAGAGAGGTCTCCAAAGGCTGATCAAACCAATCATATCACAAGAGAAAATGTGTGATGAGTTGATGAGCAAATGAGCTTCAAGTCTCTCCAATTTATATCCATCAGTGAGGGTGTGTGACACATCTATTGGGCTTGCAAGCTTACATTACAAATCTGGCCAACCTTGCACATGTGTGGAAAATAAAATCAAAATATATGTTCTGCTCATCCAAATAAGATGATCCTTAGTTCAATCTTGCACCTCTCCGAAAGAGGAATCCAACAAAAATATAATCATCATCATATGAGCAGTGCAACATGGAGTTTATACCTAGTTGCCCAAAATTAACACTCCCTCTCAACGAGGGAGAACTCCATCTGTCCACCTGTGCCATCCAGTGATCAGTACCATCGTGTACTATCATATATCTGCCTCTGCATCATTGTATGAGTGCAAAAACAGTACTATCTTCTTGACCGCAGTCAACCTAGACTCAAAAAGAGTCACATATCAAGGTGTTGGACACGTGCCATCCTAGACAAAGAGAGTACGGAAATCTCTGATGCGTCCATCGGTCCTGATATTGGTCTCTATCCACATTTCCCACCTCATTGGCCAAATGGGAGGTACTTCCCATGAGTCTGAAACTCCATGGGTAGGATGTGTGTGTGGCATAGATCAAAGAGAGGTGAACCAACTCAATATCAAAACGGTGGGGCAGAAGCACAACAAGGTTCGGTAAGCCTAGCCCCGTGTGTGCTTATATCTCCAATAAGCTATCTCCAAGCCCCCTGGAGCTCCTAGAGCTCATAGTCCAACTCAAGCAGGACCCTCACAATAGGGTCTTTCCACGATTCCAAGCTTCTCACGAAAGGTTAGGAACTTGACCTTCCCCAGGGACTTCATGAGAATATCTGGGACCTTCTCATCAGTTCCTATATGATCGAGCGTTATGGCGCCTCGTTGTACCATGTCCCGGATAAAGTGGTACCCGATATCAATATGCTTGGATCGATCGTGGAATACAGGATTCTCAAAAAGATGAATCCCACTCTGGTTATAAGGATAACGATGGTATCTAGCACATGTCTGAACAGCTCACTAAAGAGCTTTCTCAACCAAATAGCTTCACAACAGGTCATACTCGTTGCAATGTATTCGGCCTCAGCGGTGCTCAAAGCCACTAACTTCTGCTTCCTGCTCATCCAAGATATTGAAGCAAAACCCAAGGTGAAGCAACATCCAGATGTGCTCTTGCGATCCACCACACTGCCAGCCTAATGGGCATCAGTATATCCATGGAGTCTCAAACTCCCGACAATGTATCTCAGCCCATGGTTGATTGTGCCCCAAAGATATCTCAATAGATTCTTGGAACCAATCCAGTGGATGTGATGAGGCTCAACCATATGTTGACTCAAAGTGTTCACTACAAAACATACGTCCAAATGGGAGTTCACTAAGAACATCAGGGCCCCTACGAGTTGTCGATACTTAGTGGGATTTAGCTTGGGCCCAGTAACACTTACACACAACTTCTTAAAGTTGAGTTCCATCGGTGTCGACACAGACTTATAGTCCACCATACCAAATCTCTCGAGTAGATTCACGACATATTTTCCATGAGAAAGGAAAATCTTGCATGGCCTTTGCCAAACCTCCAAGCCTAGGAAATAGTGCATCAGTCCTAGGTATTTCATCTCAAACTCAGAAGCTAGCTCCCTCTTACATTGATGAATGAGAGGGTTAGCACCTATTAGGAAGAGATCATCCACATAGAGAACTAGAATGAGAGGCCTTTCTCTATCAACCTTAAAGTAAAGGTTTGGATCAGCATTACTTCGAGTGAAGCCCAGCTTCATCAAGTAGCTATCCATCCTCTCATACCAAGCCCTGGGGGCTTGCTTCAACCCATAGAGGCATTTCTTCAACATGCATACATAGGTGTCTCTATCTTGGACTTCGAGCCCCAGAGGTTGCTCCACATAAACCTCTTCCTTTATTGAACCATGCAGAAAAGTAGTCTTCACATCCATCTGATGGAGACTCCATCCTTGCATTGTAGCAAGGGAAATGTAGATCGAATGGTGGTATAGTGGGCGGCGGGCGACAAGTGCAAATAAATCATCATAATCTATGTTTTCTTTTTGAGAGAAGTCTCGGGCAACACATCTTGCCTTGTACTTTTCAGTACTACCATTAGCTCCATGCTTGATCTTAAAGAGCCATTTTGAGGTGACAATAGATTTGTCCTCCGGTCTTGGGACCACTTCCAAGTTCCAAGACATCATTCTTCATAATGGACTCATATTCTTCATGCATAGCATCCTTCCAAACTTGATGCTTTACGGATTCTTTAAATGATCCAGGCTCAGATTGTACAATTGTACTCATGGCTTCTATGGTACCTATTCGGCTTCTTGCTTTCACGAAATGTCCCCCTTGGGGCAATATGTCTTTTGGCATCTTCGAGAGTGTCCCTAAGGCATGAGGGTTTCCTTTTATTGATCCAACATTAGAATGGGTGGAGGAGACTCAACCACTTGAATTAGATGCTAATTTTGATATTGATGCCATGGCATTGTGGGGGCTGGTTTATCCCAATGCAAATCTGGTAGTACCAATGGAACCAAAACTAGTAGCTGAATCAAGCAAACACAAACAACCAATGGAAGGCACTAGTCGTGCACCTCAACCAACTCATGCTTCCATTAGGTCAAGTTTCATTGCTACTACTAAGGTTGCAGAGGAGTTTGAGGAGTCCTTCGACTCTGAGCAAGATGATGTTTATGTAGCTCATGTTGATGATCCCATGTCTAGTAGTGGTGATGAGTTTGATCATGATGAGGAGTGATCAGGTTGATCGCTGATGTGTAGACTTGTAGTAGGCCAGTGGCCCATTAGCTTGTAGCGTTGTTTTTGGACTCTACAGGCCATTTAGAGCCTCATTGATTATGTCTTTGTTGCTGATATGTATTGCACTCGGTGCCATTTTGATATATTCACCTTTACATGGTATATGGATGAGCAAACTTTGCATATTTTGTCTCTATTAGTTTGGAATCATGGTTTTAAATCTTAAAAATAGTTTTTTCATTCAAAATTAATTATTTCATATATTTTTTTAAAGACCAGTCCGGCTTTTCTAGTTCTGGTTCAAAAACTGGTTTGATAGATGAACTGATCTGGTCACCAGTTCTGGTTTTCAATACTATGCTTGGGACTCATGGTAGAGGTGAATATATTAGCAATTCTTTCCATTATTTCTCAAATATCAGGGCATCTCTTGGCAAAAAACCATTAGCAAAACCGAGGAGTAGAACAGATGAATAGAGCAGAGAACAGTTCCAGTCCATATTACTTTTATTCCATCAATAGTACCAACCAAGAACCAAACCTCCTTTGCACCTGTGAATTCAGAAATATTATCATTATAAACAAAATCCTATCAAACAGCGCCCATCCTTGCCCCATTTCAAACCTGCCATCCTAGTCCACCCATACTTAATGATCTGGTCAACATCAGTGCTCCATTTTAACAATTTATTCTTCCTTCGCTTAGTTTTTATAGTCCAAAATTTAAAAACTAAATCTCCTTGCCTTTCTACAAACCCATATGGCTGCCTTCAAGTGGTTCCTGTTTTCAGATTAATTAGTCTAAATAAAGTAAAACTAAAAGTCTATGATGTATACAGTATGGCATTACTGTAAACTTTTTTAATTAAAGTGAGCCTTATTTTGGATTTTCATGCACAGATCGAGTTCAACATTATGGTTTACTGTTCGTCCATATGTCAATATTTTAGCTGAATTTTGAATCTCAAAAGCCCATAATTTGGTTGACGTTTGGCATCTAGACCCTCTTGATATTAGTTGATGTCAAAGACCATTAAAAATTAGTAACATTAGCTTTAATACAGTGATACACTTTAAAAAATATTAGTGAGTGGAAAGCTACTACACTGCAATGTGAAACATTAATGCGCTCATTACTGTATTTCTACCTGCGTGTGTGCATTTGAGAGAGAAAGAGAGAGCACTGTCACTGTGAACAGAATGAAGAGGAAGAAATAGAATTGACAATACCTTATTTTTCTTCTCTAATCCACCAATAATTCGATCAATGGCAGCCTCAAAGTGGTCCATTGTTATCTGCTTCTGATCATGCCTTGCAGCTATAAGAGCCGCTTCATTACAAACATTCTGAATGTCAGCACCAGCAAACCCAGGGGTTAATGCAGACAAACGCTGAGAATAAAATGGCGGTGCTTGATCAAGCTTTAGTTTTTGTAAGTATAACAGAAATATTTGTTCCCTGCCATTTATATCTGGCTTCTCAATGGAAATTTGGCGGTCAAATCGGCCAGGTCTGAGAAGTGCTTTATCTAGTATATCAGGACGGTTGGTGCCTGCAAGAACTACCACTCCAGCTGTTGTTCCAAATCCATCCATCTCTACAAGTAACTGATTAAGTGTGCTCTCCCTTTCATCATTTCCTCCAAGCATACCACGACCTCTTGCACGACCAATTGCATCTATTTCATCAATAAATACAATACTAGGTGAAGATTTCCTTGCTTGAGCAAACAAATCTCTCACACGAGAAGGCCCAACACCAACAAACATTTCCATAAAATCGGAACCACATATGGAAAGAAAGGGGACCGATGATTCGCCAGCCACAGCCTTTGCAAGAAGTGTTTTACCAGTGCCAGGAGGACCTACTAAGAGTGCCCCTTTAGGGATCTTCGCACCTAATTCTTGATACTTTTTTGGATTCTTCAGGAAGTGAACAAACTCCATAATTTCTTGCTTAGCTTCGTCACACCCAGCCACATCTTTGAATAATACCTGCCATAAAAAATGAAAACTGTCAAACAGTGTAATTTGTTTAGATGAAACAAACAAATTGCCTAGGATCCAATAATTTATTTAGAAATCTGAAAAAATGGTGAGAAGATGTTAGAACACGAGAAAAGCATAACTTCAATGCAAAAAGATCATCTTATGCAAATTAAGATTGCTCTAAATTAGAGTTAGATAGCCATGTGACAGCACTATATTATTATGAAAATCATTGTGAGAAAGTCTAGTGGAAAAACAGGATAGACTTACGTAGGACCAATTATGGCAAAGGATGTACCCAAAAATAGAGCAAACGGAAAGGAAATGAAGGATAAATCAAATAAATTAAACAAACTGGTAGCCACATCTTGTGTGGATTTTGTCATGAACTACAGTCAATTAGACAAAATAAAAACAAGATCAAATCAAATATACAAGGGGTCAGCAGTATTGTTGAATGTAGAGGTCCCTAACATTCTTCAGAAACCTCCACAAAACTGCCCTGGTTGCAAAGACATACCTCCAATTGAAGATGACTTCTGAAATTACACAAGTACCTCAAATGCATTTAATATGCCCTGATGTGCATGACATACCACATATTGAAAGATTGAAATCAATTAAATTGTCCGGTAGTGAAGACATAAGGAAGGAAGAGATAACCCAGTGGGTTAGCTCATTCGGTTTGAATCAACCCGTTTCAAGGCAGAGATCGCTTAGAGGTCATGGATTCAATTCTTGTAGTGTTCCTTGGGATTAGCAACATAGCAGTACATGTACTCTAGCAGCATTTACCTCGGACAATTTCCATGGAAAAGAATGTACAAGTAAAGAAGAGTTACTAATTTATTACATTCCATTTAAAAGTCCTGGGAAGTAATTCCAAGGCCTAACAGTCTGAGGCTCAGGTACCAGAGAAATTTCAAACCTGGATTAGTATGCAAAAAAATGCGGTCCAACTATTATTGTATATATAATAGAAATTAAGAAGCATGTTTCAAAAAATGACTTAATGAATAACCCAAGGCTAACAGCATTGAGAAATAGAGGGAGATAAGCCAAACATAATAGCTGACTTTGTTCTATTCCAAAAGGGCATATAACCATAGTAACAACAAAAACAGAAAAATCAACATATCTGTATTAATTATTAATAGCTCTGAACAATGATTGTCTTTGGGTTCTTCTTGTGCAGCTTAGGTGGAGGGCAAAGAAGCCCGCCTTCTAGGGGCAGCTGAGCCACCAGTGAGATACCACCCTGGAAGAGCTAGAATTCTGACCTTGCATTGGGATCTACAGGCCAAGGTACAGTTTCTATGGAGTGTAGGCATCCCAAAAGGTAATGGAGACATGCAAAGGTTTCCTCAGGCCAGACAGAACTTAATCCTCAAGTGCAAAGGCAGAAGGGAGCTTAACCTGTCCTGGAAGGCATTGGTGAGCAATGGGTAAGAGATGACTGATCAGCCCAGCCGAGAAAGAATCGAGCTTCGAGAGACTAAACTCCATAAGCCTTGGAGCCATGTGATCAGTTTGGCCAAGCTAACCATAATGAATGGGCCAAAACAATGCTGAGCATGCCAGGAATTCCTCCGCAGCGGTGGGATCTAAATGAACAGATATAGGTTGTTTGCTCACTAAACACGTCTGGGCATATGCAGAATGTGTTTATAAAGAATACAACAAGTAATCAAGATAACCCACCTTGCTTATTATACAATACCTTTGCACTTAACATGATGGAAAAAGATACTTGTGCTGACGATAAGGTGATAAAAGATGCACCTAACATGATGAAAAAGGATACTTGTCATGACTCATGATAGATTGAAAAGAATTCAATGCGCATTGTACATTCGATTTAGGTATGACTCAAAAAATGTAAGATGTGTCTCACAAGAAGTTATAGACATGTAACATATTGTCTCGTGAGAAGTTTCAGACATGTGACAACATCAAGACTCTAAAGTCTGGAGATCAGTCCAAGAAATAATGACCCAGGAAGATAGACAATTAATTTCAACAACAAAAATCACAGTTTTCTGACACAATTTTTCCTTTACAAATTATGTCTAATTCATAATAGCTTACTATGACTTCTCTTGGAAATGAAGAAATTCAGGTATTGCAGACCATTGCAAAATCCTCAAAGGGAAGAGTAAAACTAATAATTGCATTTATGATTTAATACATGGCAAACAAGTGTGGAGTTCAAGTGCCTGCCATAAAATGTCATTTGCCAAATAAGTGGAAATGGCATATAACCTATTTTTCAAAATCTTGCTCTCACATATCATAAGATAAATTTATTAACGTCCACAGGTGACCAAAAGAGTAGGTCAGTGGGATTAGAAAATAAAACAAGTCCCATACAAAACATGGTAACACCAAGGCTAATACTGAATGGAAAAAGGTCAAGGGATACAATGAGAAAGAAAGAGCTGGGTGTAGGACAGCAGATATAAATATCAGACACGAGGAAAGCACAAAACATCCAATCAAATAGTACCAACACCACATCCTAATCCATATTGAAATTTTGGATACATACCTTATCCTTTGCATTCTTATCTAGTTTTGAAACATGAGCTTTCCCAACACTGAATATGCTACGTGATCCACCACCTCCCCCTAGACCAGATCCCCCTAGAGCTTTCCGATTTAGGTAAACAAGTGTTCCAATAACAAGAGCTGTAGGTATCAAGGATAGTACTTCCTGCAGCCAGGACAATTCTGATATGTATGTAACTGGAACATAATCATGTGGATCTATTCCCAAGTCCTCCTGAGATTCCTCCAATTTGCGCTCAAAAGAATCAACACTCCCAATGTTGAAATAAAACTTGTACTGGCTACCATTGCTTCTGCTAGCATTAAAATGAATTTCAGTATCTACATCAATATTTTCATCTTGAGAAATAGGATGAGGCACATTCTTAACGTAAACTTTTGCCACAGCTTTGTTAGAAACCTCAATGTGATCCACCAAACCAGGCTCTAGCAGCTTATTCTTAAACTCTTGAAAGCTGATCTGCACTATCACATGGACAATATATCAGAATATTTCATGTAAATATGTGATAAAAATTATTGATACTTATATAATAAATCCTTAACAACAAACTACCATTGACTTGAGTGAAAAACAGCTTCACAGGTGACGAAGGTGTGAATTAGATCCCAACATGAGGTTATTGTTCTAGTGATTAGAAAGCACATTCACCTACATAAATATTTCAGGTCACTCCAAGTTGGGTATTGAATTTGTAAGAATACGTTCTATGAGTTGAAAAGAACGACAATTGACATAAGCTAATACAAGACAAATAATTCAGCAAACTAATAAACCATCTCAGTATCAGAACTTTAAAAAGCAGTGAACACATGATCAGGCCAACCAGTAAACAATCAATACAGTCACTCCAAGTTGGGCATTCTCTTTGTCAAAAGACATTAGATAAGGTGCAAGGATGCACACATGACATAAGTAACACAAGAAAAGTATTTCAGCAGACTAATAAACCATATCAATATCAAAAGTTTACAAAGCATTGAAAACAAGATCAGGCCAACATGTAAACAATCAATCCTGTCGTGTTAGGAATCAGGATTTGAACCAAATACAAAGTCATTGAGGGCCCTACAGTTAAATATGAGAGGATGTGTATCAATATAGAACCCAATATATGCAGCTATTTAAATTTAAGAAATGCATCTGTTGAGAAAGGACCATACAGCAAAGCAAGGAAGGAAATATGCTTGTTCTCAATCACAGCAGTAAGATAAATAATGTCAACAATGACTATTCTGGATGATACCAGATGGGGCAGTTAAAAGTTGACCAGATTACACACCAGAAGTTGATATTTACCAAAGACAGGAAAAAAATTGTTAAAAGTCATATGCCAATGCCGTGAAGCATTATTCTGTTTTGGACTCTTTGTATTATAGTAACAAAATCTCTTTGGACATTGATTTATTACACCTGTGTTCTACTATTCACATGTTTTGCCAAGAATCCACCTTTCTCCGTGTATCATACTGGAAGCACATAATCCCATTTGTGCTCTGTGACAATCTCATTAACGTAGATCATATTTCCATTTTACCTACCAGTATTATTGCCAATGACCAATCATTCACCACCTTCAATGACAATTTTCATCAAAAGGAATACATATCTTTTAAGTACAGCTATTTCAAATGCATCTACTTTACCAGCATTTACAGAAGAATATGAGAAAATTAAATATCAAGCTAAGACCACTGCTTCAAACACAAAACCACCTAGAAAGGGATCCTCCAAACACACATGGCTCCACAAAATATCAATATTCCACCAAGTTTCTATGTATAAGTTAGTCACTACCTAATATATGGAACTTTAAATAATGTCAACAATGACTTTTCTAGATGATATCAGATGGGGAAATCAAAAATTGACCAGATTACAAGACCAGAAGCAGATATGACAAATTGACTGATATTTACCAAAGACAGGAAAAATTTGTTAAAAGCCATATGCCAATGCTGTGAAGCATTATTCTGTTTTGGACTCTTTGTATTATAGTAACAAAATCTCTTTCGACATTAATTTATTACACCTGTGCTCTACTATTCATATGTTTTTCCAAGAATCCACCTTTCTCTGTGTATCATACTGGAAGCACATAATCTCATTTGTGCTCTGTGACGATCTCATTAATGTAGATCATATTTCCACTTTACCTACCAGTATTATTTCCAATGACCAATCATTCACCACCTTCAATGACAATTTTTATCAAAAGGAATACAGATCTTTTAAGTACAGCTATTTCAAATGCATCAACTTTAGCAGCATTTACAGAAGAATATGAGAAAATTAAGTATAAATGGCAAGCTAAGACCACTGCTTCAAAAACAAAACCACCTAGAAAGGGATCCTCCAAACACAAATGGGCTCCATAAAATATCAATATTCCACCAAGTTTCCAAGACAGGGGGACGCGGGAGCAGGGAGACACACAATGGGTCCATGTGGAAGCGCCCCCAAATTTTAGGAAATTCAGGAGGGATAGGGGGATGTCAGGGTGTGTGTGTGTGTGTGTGTGTGAACGTAATTCAAATTCAAATTCAATAATGAAATGCAATGATTCATACATCATAAATGATTCAATGAAATAGAAATAGTAAAAATTTAAATATTGTACACATTTAGATTCATCATTCATCATTCTAGAATTTACAATGTTTTAAATCCATCATTCCATACTGGCACACATCGCAATAAGAAAATAGTAACAGTATAAGACTAATAAAATTGAAATCACACTCCCTGTATGTATGAGGTACCTGTTGCATACCCAATTTACTTTAAAAGCACTAATGTTATCCAGTGATGGTGGAAGCCACCACAACCTCAAGGATAGCATAAAATAATGTAATAACATGATAATAAGTCTCAATCTATGTTGCACAGGGACCCATTCCCGCCTAAAATTATGGTGTTCCTCTGTCCTAATATCTGTGGGTACTTGGAACTGCCAAGGCAGGATCAAACCTCAAGTAATAACAGTTTCATCGTCACTCATATGAAAGACTATAAAACGTTGAAATCAATTGAGAAGATAATCTAAGACCTTTTAAAATGTTGGGTCATTTCAAAAAGCAAAGAAATGTTATGTATATTTTATTAATTATTAGTTAGATATAGTTATATTAGGTTTTATTAAGTGAAAGGGCATGATCAAAGATCATGCCTCTTCACCATGAAAACATATGTAGGCTATATTTGTGCCTCTGGTGATTCCCCATTGTAACGATATCTCAAGACTTATCTTTTATCAACACACATATATATATATATATATATATATATATATATATATATATATATATATCTAGTTTGGGTTTAGTTTTTACACTCCAGAAACTTCCCCACTGCTGAACCTGACGAGGACTTCAGACTTCAGCTTTTTCCCAAGCCACCCTTCGAAAATACCACTTTTGGGAACTTTATGACATCCCCAATATCATGCACACAGTCCTAAAATAAAAAATTTGAAAATTGAAAATCAAAGTTCAAACTTTAAAGTCTAATTAGAAAAAGAAAAATTTGAAACCTAAACCCTATCGCAACCTTAACCTATTGACCAAACTAAACCTATCACATACACACTAAACTAAACCTATTGCATACTACACATTATACTACATGGCGGTGACGAAGGTAAACATTGTTAGAGAAACATGACGACGAAGGTAAACACAAGTTGCGAAGGTTGTAGGTAAACACTAATCTCAAGCGAAGGTTGCAGGTAAACACAGGCTGCGAGGGTTGCAGGTAAGAGTCCGAGTGAAGTCCGAGACGACAACCAAAGGTAAACATTGAACAAAGAACTCCATTCACGACGGCAAAGGTAAACAGAGTTGAGAGGACTCGAGTGAAGGTGGCAGGTGAGGTAGGAGTCGAGCAACAGGGCGAAGTTTGGGACTCTTAATTTGGGATTTATAATTAAATTTTAATGACTTATTCATGTTTACAATTTACAGTCACTATACTCCATGAATTAATTTTCCTTCAATTTGAACTTGTCTCTTTCTCCATGTTTGTGACAAACCTTTTCTTGCCATGATCTTTGAAAATTCTCTATGCCACAATCACCATGACTTTAATACCATGTTAAATATATGCAAGAGACGAGCAAGATAGACTAGATGAGAGATAAGAAGATATATCGATGTGCTACTGAATTACCAGTGGTGTTGTCTATATATGTAGCAAGTTCCATTATTCATTTTAGGAACCAATCAATTAATCCCTGAATACATTAACATAAGCATCATTTATTATATATAATTTATTTCACTTTATAACATTATTACTTTTGTACATAACATTTGTTACTCCTGAAATAAATATTACAATGGCTAACTTATCTTTAACGCTTAATGTTATAAGTTAATAGATGGGATGGTAATACTCTTTGTGCTCTGTAAATAATAGTGAAATTAAATGATTATGATATACATTACGCTAATGACAGGTCCCACAAGATTCTTAATTTCTATACTCTTAATTTGGGATTTATAATTATTTTAATGACTTGTTCATGTCTTCAAAGTTTAGCTGTTATTTAAATTTTGAAATGATTCATCATGCATCATAGAATGATTATGTAGACAGTAGTAGATTGTAGGTTATAGCAGACTAATAGTACTTCTTAAGTTCTTGACAATGGGCAATGATGACGAGATTTGTTTTTGTGACCCACAATGATGATTAGATAGTATTAGACTTTAGTATTTTATTTTGTAATTTGAATTTCAAAATTAGCAATTGTTCTAATTTTTATATTTTAATTTTATCATTCATGTTTACGCTGAAACACTAAATTTTATTTTAATTTTTATTTTTATTAAATATTAAATTAGTTACCGCACTTGTCATCCCCAACCTGTCGTCCCCTGAAAATTTGAGGGTGCGCTTTAGTCATCCTGGAAACTCGTCCCCCCCTACTCGTCGTCCCCACAGCCAGTGCAACATAGGTCTCAATTAATCCACACACATGAGTAGGAAAAACCTCTTGTCGTCATCCAAAAGGCATGCCTCTTCATGAAAATGTGCAAGGGATGACCCAAGGGGTTTGTCTAATCCCATAAGTCAAGTTTCCTCGTCAAAATGGTACCTCATAACCAGAGAAAACCTCTCAAGTCCAACATCATCCTCTAGAAAGGCCTACATCATCATCAAATGCGTCATAAAGTTGATGTCATCATGTTAGGGCATGATGTCACTATGGTATAAGCAGTAAAATCCCCTCCAAAACAATCCCAAGTCATCATCATCAACAAAAGAGTAACACCCATCAATAAGGTATAATGCCAACATGAGGGTGTCTTTTCCTCTCTTGGGTACACACGATCTCTGAGCAATGTCCAAGCCTAGATCATCAGTGTCCAAGGTTTTGGGGCTAGGGTAGGGTTTCATCAACTATGACAAGTCAACCTCAATTCAACATCTTTCAAAAGGTGCCTAAAATCCTCTATCAAAGTTCTTTGTATCATCATCAAAGTGGCCAAATGTCATCTTTTAAGTGTGGGAGAAACATCATATCATCCCTTACGGGATCTTGGTTGCACTTAGAAGAACAATCTAGTGCATGCTCAAGGAATCAAGTAAGATCAACATCATGCGTAACAAAACCATAAAAGCATCAAGGTGGACCATCTTCAAATGTCATACTAGCATGCAATTGTATACATGTTACCATACTTACGTATGGGAGGGTTATCACACGACCCTATTAAGTGCTTTCAACCCTGAGGGGAGGAACAATTCCTGGGCCAACCCTTTCAAATGAGAGGTGCAAGTGATAGGTGTTATGGTTAAGGATTTCCTTCATGGAAGGTGTCATAGTCTTATACTGGTTGTGTAAAACCATTGTCCATGAGCACCTCCATAGAAGGAGTGCTTAATTGCCTAAGTTATCTTCTCTCACCTTTGTTTTTTTGAGCCCCCTTATTTGCCTCTTTCTTCATTTGATTTGCCCTGTTTAACATTTTGGAATCACGATTGTCGTTAGACCAAAACCCGCAAGAATTAGTCTCCACTACAATCGCCAAAGTTAGGATCCATGAGAGGCGATTAGTCCATGTTGCGTAACACACAAGGAGCGTTGAACCCAATGTCCAACAATCTCCCCCCCAGCACGAGCCCGATGAGTTTCGAACTCGAGACTTGTCGCTCTGATACCACTTTTTGGAATCACAATTGCCGTTAGACCAAAACCCGCAGGCTTTAATCTCCGCTACAATCGCCAAAGTTAGGATCCACAAGAGGCAGTCAGTCCATGTCGCGAAACACACGAGGAGCATTGAACCCAATGTCCAACATAACAAACCTCATTGATTTATCATACAATAATAATGATATAAGCCCTCTTTAATGATAGGCAACTTATTAGTCCATCGAGGTTGGGATGTTCTTTGAGAGTTCATTTTACTTTCATATGTGTGATATGCATGGATACTTTCAAAGACAAGTGCTTATATAAGAGAGAGTAGAGCTAAAGCTCCAACTGGATTTTGATCGCTTTACATCCCTTGCCATTCTTTTGCATTTTAACATTGGGCTTATGCCTTGTAAGAAGCTGCATCAACCTCAAGTATTTTCAACCACTTCTTCTCATAAGACAAGGTGTGACGAACAAAGTTCGTACACACACACAAATATTTAAAATATCTAGAATATGGAAATATCCATAATAGAATAAATATGAATATATATAAATGTTGAATACATAAGCATATATATATTACAAGTGAGGGCCTTCTTTCGAATAGTCATGTCTTAAGACATGTCTCTTAATATACTAATTATTATTTATTATTAATTATATATACATACATTATTTATGTTCGTAACATTGCCTTCCCCTTTAAAAATGTTTTGTCCTCAAAGCATATTAATGAAAGGCTTGATATATTTTTATGTCTCATAATGTCTTTTCATCTTTCTCAATTCTCGGAACTATCATCCTCAATGATACAAGACAATATGAATTTTTGAGTGTAGTACAGAATTGTCACATTGTACAATGGTCTAATCATCCCAAATCCATATTTTGTGGAACCTTGGGATTATTAGATACTCGAGATGAATTGTTATCGTAAGACTAGATAATGTTGACATCGATATTCTTTGGAACACAAGTCAGTTGTTTCTGAGCTGAGTGATATGGATATGCATATTGGTTGAGATGTCTGCTTTTATGATTTAGGCATCGAAAAGGAGTTTTTGTGATCTAATTTCCCCTTATCCTATTTTTGGCAATTTCTTATTTTACTTGAGGTATCTGATTTTTTTCACTCAACAATGGTGTCTAGTTAATCGTTGGATCTTCACTTGAAATATCTATCATTTGAACTGCAACATATGAGTATGTCTTTACTTCAATTTGATTGGGATCTTACTGAATCGTGATATTATTTTGATCAATGTTTGTTCCTTTTTCTTCAATTTCTGATAAACTTCCATTGATTTTTTTATCAAGAGCTTCATTTTCTTGTTCTAATTTGTGCTTCATAGCTTTACACTTTTTGACTTGTGCAAGTAGTTTCTGACTATGATCTTTTAAACAAGAAATTTCTTCGTTTTTATTGGAGATAACTTCTTCAAGCTCTTTCTATTTTTTTATATTGTTTTTTTATTCTCTTGAAGCATCAGTTTTGAAATATCTTTAAAGTCTTCTAATGGAAGTATTATTGATTTTGACTTCATTGTCATGTCCTGGAATGTGATCATCTTCTTCTTATAGGGAAACATTAGAAACATAAATAATATAAAAAATCCATGTTTAACATGAAAGTACTCAATTCTTTAAACCAAGGTAAACCGAAAATTATGTCAATCTCTTCATTAAACATAGTTGCTACACTAAATTGAGATACACATTCATAATCATCAATTATTACTTGCAAGTTCTTAATTTTGTATTATGCTTCGAAATAAGAGACATCTTCATTCTCAATAATGTTTAGTTCTAAAATTAATAATTGATTTGCCAATTTAAAATTGATGTAAATTTTCTTGTTACTCATATTGATAATAATATTAATCTCTTTTCCTTGAGTCCTCTCTTTCAATGTAAATAGTATACAAGCTTAAAATGGACATCTTTTATACGAAAATTTTCCTTCCTCCATTTTTTAATTATAATCCAATCTTGGTTTTGAATATTTAAATACTTATGGGCAGAAAAATAACAAAAACCAAAACAAAACAAAATCTATTTTATGAACTACCTATTTTTTTCTTTTTTAATATATTTCAATTAATGCTTTATACTCTTTTGCAGTCCTTTTCCCTTGAATTCTTTATAACTCAAAAGAAAAATGCTCCAATGTTTTGGTCACTTTATTGCCTTTTACTATAAGTTTGCAGATACTAACAAATTGTCTATTTCTAAAAAATGATTTTGTTTAATCTTCAAGCGACGTGTCAAGGGCTATGTCGTAACACTTCACAGATTCGACGTTCGTAGCTATTCTAACTTCGATAATGTTTTGAAACGGTTGTAGATTATTTTTATGTTTAGGTGGCAAAAAAATATTCTTCCAAAATTAATAATTGCAGCATATGCTAAAAACGTCAACCCATTGAATTGTTTTTCTCTATGTTGGATTCTCGACGGATCTTCAATTGGTCATCCAATGTTCCATGAATCATGACAAAGTTACTAGGAGATCAGTCATACAGAAAAAGACGGCCCTTTTCTTTAATAGAAAATCTGTATATTTGGTGGTGCAGTACAGAAATTTGACAGTACAACTTGGTGGTACTGCGAAAAAAGTTCAATATAGTAAGAGATTAATATGACGGATATATGGTGGTTTTATTTTCGCTGCATGGGCTGCTGCAAAGCCATATAGTGGTCGAACTGTATGGTGTTGGTACGAACCGCAGTAAATCGTTGCATGGGTGGCAATGGCTGGGAATTTAGTATGAATCCATATGGTGGTTTGAGTAGCGGTTGGTATGGATGCAGTACCAAATTATTCGACTGGAAGCAACGGTGGTTGGCAACACAGAACACAGGATTGCGGCAGCGACAACGGCAACGGAGCTGGTCAACAGTGACAGCCACGGAGTTGTTCGATGGTTCCTCTCTCTTTTTTCTTTCTATATTTTGTTTTATGTATATGATATATATACACGTTTCAATTTTATATTATTTTTTATTTTTTATTTTTTTATGTATACACGTTTTCAATTTTATTTTTTAACTATGATTTTCTTAGTGCAGCAATTTCTATTTTCCACTTTGGTAATACCCAAGGGCCTTTTTCTCCAATGGTTAACACCCTGCGAATACTAGTCTGGGCAGTTCTAGGGGTTTGTCACTATGTACCCATAAGAGTCCAACTCTAGCTTCCCCTCCAAAAACTTGGCGGTTGGTTCATGCCTAATGGCAAAGAACAACACTGAATATTCAGCCACAAATGTAACAAATAAAAGTTCATATACTTATGAATATTCAGAATATCTGGAATATGGAAATATCCATAATATGGTAAATATTAATATTGAATGTACAACATATATGGTTATGAATGAGGGCCCTTCGCAAGGTGCCCTTTCTGGAATAGTCATGTCCTTTAAGACATGTCTCTTCAATATACTAATTATTTTTACTTATCAATTATTAATTATATACTCGTAACATTATTTATGTTCATAACACAAAACCAACAAGTAACAATACGAGAGACTAACAACAATCAATCAAAAGACGTGATACCATTTTGACAAGTGTAGGGTATAAATAACATGGAACGCTACCATCATTAGAGCCTCGTATTTGTGCCCCTCCTAGATAGTGAAAGAAAGACCCTAAGGAAAGTCACACTAGAAAAGGAAAAGAAGGAGGAGGAATTTTAACATCCACAAGGCTAAAGATAGCCTATGGGACACACTGCTTCACCATCTGATTTCTGCATTCAGCCCTTTTCCTATGCAATGTGACAATGAGAGCTCCCAATTTCTCAAAGTCCCCTCACTGAATAAATTATCCCAAGAGCTAGCTGTCAGGATATTTGCATAATTGACCCTGCTGTCTTTGAAAGTCTCACATTCCAAAATGAAATGATTTTCTGTTTCCACGTTTCCAACAATGCAAAAAAATACACACTCTTTCTCCCCAAACTGATAACCACCAAGGTGAAATAAGGGAACAAGTACACAACCAAAAGCAGTCTATAATCCAATTTTAACCTGTGATCCATGTTAGAATCCCTTAAACATTAAATGAAAGCACTTAAATGTAAAAAATGGTTGATGTACTTCACAGTAGATGACCCCACCTTCAACGGATGAACATGCTAGATAAACGGATGTACTGACCAAAGAATGGGTAAGAGGCATATGAGGCTGGCTATTGGTGGATCATGGTAGGGGCTGCTAGCCGGCATGCTGCATCATAAGAGAAATTTTCTCCTAGGGTCACCCATGCATATGGATGTACTGACCAAAGAATGGATGAGAGGCATATGAGGCTGGCTATCTGTGGATCATGGTAGGGGCTGCTAGTTGGCATGCTGCATCATAAGAGAAATTTTCTCCTAGGGTCACCCATGCATATGGATGGGTAACATGTCAAACAGCGATTGAAGGATGAATACAGCAAGGAGAATGTTGAATGATAAAGGATTTTGGAACCGAGAAAATTTAAATTCATATGTCAGAAAGTCATCCATTATGTGGTTGGACGGCTAATGGACAGTGGATGGAATTTGAATCAGCCACATGGTATGACATGCCTGTGTCAAAAGCAACCGTATGGCAATCAACAACAAAGGAATATGGAGAAAAAGAAAATTTGTAATAAAGGAAATTCAAGATTTTATAGAGAAAAGTGGGGATGTGCAGAGAGTAATGATAGTTATAATGCAATCAAAAATATGTCAGTCACTTACACAAAAGCAAATGAGAGAATATATTTTCAGTCATTAAGGGGAACCAGTTCTCCTTTCTAAGTAGGAGGAGATTATAGAGGGGGCATAAGATTGCAAAGATTTCAAGTGTGTCATTTGCAGTGTTAGCATCACTAATAACAATGGCCAGTAAAGTCTCATCGATTCACGCCGCCATTGAATTTGCTTTCCATTGTTTTTGGATATACCTATTTCAGTTGTTCAACATTCCTATTAATTTTTCTTCCTCCATTTCTATTTTCTTTTAAAACTGCTGACAATGCACATCTTTGTGATTCAGCGGATCTCGATTTTTGAAAACGGAGATTGATATTAGAGATCAATTTGTATGATCCATTTGAAGATTGACTATAATGAAAAAGAAAATCAACATGGATTGATAAGCTTCATGTACAATTTTAAAGTCTAATCAAATCTTTGCAAGCAGGGAATTCTATCAACGATTGCAACCACCCACCTTTCCAACTAAAGAATAGTCAGCATATGGATATATGCAGAAGATATAAAGTTGGATAGTTCCCAATCATGCTCCATGAGTTTTGAGTTTTTACTACTCTGCAAAGTCCATGTAACAAGATTCCCTATAAATCAGTTAAAAATTAAAATAATAAGAGACACTTTATTTTTGTTGTTTTTATCAATGATTCTATCCATGCATTTGTTTTTACTCTTCTTCTAAGCTTTCTCCATGACAACCCGAATCTCGAAACTTGGAGGAATATTGAAGATCATAACATTTGTCTAAAATCAATTCATGTGAAACAATGTAAAACATGAGTGATTGAAGACTTCCACAGTTATTCACATCGTTAGGGATTTCCAGAATAACACTGTGTAATGAGTGATCCATCCAACGTTTCGGATGGTGACTCCATCCATCATGGAGTCACCATCTGAAACGTTGGACACAGTGTTATTCCGGAAATCCCTAACAATGTAAAACATACTCCTAAGAGTGCATCAAAAATAAACAAGGAAATCAATTGCTTGGAGGATCCTCTAATCAAGGTAATATTAGACAGATATATTCCTAAAAGTTTGTTTCTAGTTCAAGGCCCAATAATCTTTTGAACAAATTCTACAAGATTCTAACAAAAGCATTAGCACTCTAACTCGAGTACAACTTGCCCCAAATAGTAATATTCGCCACAAACAACCTTTCTAAGAGGTAGATATATCCCTGATGATGTTTTTGGGCTAGATCTAGGGGCATGATACTCTATTTATCAAAAATCAATTTTGCGAGTGTTATGACAAAGTGGAATGCCCTTCTAGTCTAAACATATTAAAATCTATTGTATTCCATCACTAAACACCCTTTGCAAATGCATCTGCTTCGATGCTAATCTGAAGGTTTTCATTTGTTCACATTGGTTCACTAAGGTTACCTTCCTACCTTCGTTTCTTTTACTCTGGGCTGATGTTTTGGGATTCAAAAAATTGTTAGAAGAAATAGCAATATTATCTTTCCAACTTAAGCCAACCTGCAATTAGCTAATGGTTACTCCATTGATGCCTTCTTAACATTAACCAAGGAAAAGGACATTCTTAAAAAAGACTATGGACTACATCAAAAAAATTAGCCTTTAAGGCATCAGGCACCAAAATTAATTGGAAAAGGAGGCAATGCCACAAAAGCCCAAACTAGTGTGTTAATTAAGCAAAACTAGTTAGCTTTTAGATGGACTTGAATTGGGCCAAGTTGGGTAACTAAACCCATTTCTCTGGTAGTCAAGTTCAATATTTGCACCAAAGTATTAGCAGCAATGCATATTTATTATTGGTCTTACTGGGTGCCCTCCAACTAAACCTACCATAAGTTGATCCATCTTCTCAAAAACTTTTTTTGGACTAATGCAAAAGGAAAGAAGGTATCTCTCAATGTCATGTCAATTATTTGACATATTCCTAAGGATCTCACTGGCCTAAAAAAATTAAATGCCACGTGACAGCTCACGTTGATTCATAATAGACTGTAGAAGGTGCCTTCTGTTACAATAAAAGAGAAGCACAACTGTTTTTCGCATAAGCTTAGAATGTACAGATAAGACATTAAATTTTAAAATACTGCTATGCAGTATTATTTGAAAATGATGAATCAAAGAATAACAAGTTCAAAAATATATAAAATGTCCATAAACTGGTATTTGTTTTAAAATTGTAGATATCGGGAAAACTGGCCACAGAAAGGATGCAGGAAAGTCTAATATTTCATATTATCACCTGTTGTTTATCTTGACGGCCGAAACTCAATGATGTGAGGATTGCAGCAACACCCACGGTTAGCAAGAAATAATGCTGAAATTGCTTGATAGATGTTTCATAAAAGCTCTTTGGGTCTTCAGACTTTGAGTCTTCTGCAGCATCCACATTTTCCCCATGCCAAGAAAAAAAAGAACAGCTTAGCATGTGCATTTCTTAAAGATCAGACACACAGAAAACACGCACATTATTTTATGATTCCAATTCACAGATTCAAGGCTAAGCATTAATCTTTGTATCCTCCATATCTATTAAGCACTAGATTGTAATAAGAGTTTAGAAAACATTGCTTATTGAAGCATTATCAAGATACTGGTAAAATGGAGTTTCATATTCTCATTCATAAGTTACTGGATCCACCCGGGTTGAATCCAGGATCCATTTTTCTGCAGATGATAAATGGATCCAGATCCAGATCAGACAAGGATCCATTTCCAAACTGGAAATGCCAAGGATCTACCATGGGATTCATCTGATATGTTTCCAGCCTGCTAGAAACAGACCACCAGTGGATCCTCCAAACCAACTCATTTTCTTTAATGAAAGAACATATTAAGAATACTTCACAATAAAAAGAATTAAAGAAACAAAAGTATATGGCCCAAAAACCCGCTATTTCTTATAAAATAACCCCTCCCCCCATTGTAAAACACACAAATTTATGAGTTTCTGATGTGTGCAATGTATACATATCCTGGACGTGTCCAATGTTTGCATGTCATGTTGATGTTTACATATCATGTCTCAACTCTTATGGCTAATATAAATTATATAATACATTAACGAGAACTCCCTTTTTGGTTTATTTTTTTTCAAAGTAATGGATGGTTTTGAATTTTGAAATTTTTACTTTTATTTTTCGGGTTCATGTTTTTACAATACATATGCCATTTCCCTGAATCTAGATCATGACTTTTCAAAAATAATTGGCTGATCTGAATCCAAACCTCTTTACAAACTGAAATGTGGGGAGAATTTGCTTGTTTTACAATTGGATTAGAGAATTTTGCAGACATATCATCTTTGGATGAGAGGACGAATATGAATGCAGTTAAATGGTGGACTTGTCATGAGGCAAATGGTGTATATTTGCAAAACCTTGCCACTTGTATTCAGACTATCAGAAGTGACAAGCTCTTCATTAGCAAAAAGGGGTTTGAACACCTATAGTTTCATTCATTCCATGAAGTGTTAGAAGTTGGGATCACAAAAGGCTAAGGATCTTGCATTTGTGCATTCAAACCTATGCCTTCTGTCTCGTAGGGGTGAAGAATATAAAAGTGGGCCTCCTAGCAACTAGGATGTGGATGCAGAACGCCCAGAATTGGAACTCTCTCTTGCTACTCTTGATATTGGTGGTGATGCAAACGGAAGTGGAGCTACCTCTTTTCTCGGAATCCATGCTCTAGTTCTACTAAGCAAGCATCTTGTTCTATTTCTGTATGATGATGAGGATGAAGATGAGTTGGATCACGATATGTAACTGGACTTGCCTTTAACTCATGATTTATTTCATTTTCAGCACATATAGGCTCATGTATATAGCCTCATGATTTATTTCAATTTGGATTATGCATCATGTAATCATTTATAGGGGTTAATATAGACATGGTTTTCATTCTAAGATATGATCTATCATCTACATGTACCATTCTAATATTCTTGCAAGATAATGCGTTATTTTTTTTAAAATAGAAATCTGTATGTATGTATATATAAATAATAAATATATATAGTAATTTTTATATTCCACATTTCCCCTGATGTGCCCATTTTCGGGAGGTCGCCTTTCCAGGTGTTCTTGTTTCGGAAACTTGTAGATGTTTCCATGTTTCATGGATTTTGATCTTAATGATGTAAACTTAACTTATTTACGAATTGAATGCAACAATATAAAGTCAAGAGTGTTTCCACTTTCAACTCTTTTCAAACTTCAATCATATTCATGTTTACAAAAGAATCTTTCCATCCTAGCCTAGTATTATAAAAAAGAATCAATGAATAATTAACCCTATAAATAAATGTCCATAAGTTTAAAATTTGATTTGAAAGAATTTGTACATGCCTATGATGATTCACAATCAATGATAGAAATAGCAACCAAATAGCAGCATTCCAAAAATAGAAAGCAAATCAGTATCTTCCGTAGATATCAGCTTATCAAATTCAACTTGAAACTTGAAAGCAATCAATGTCAATATTATTATTTCTTCATAATAATAAGTCCTACACGTTAGCACTCTATATTTAGGTCTTCTTGTACAGCTCCACCTTCTATCAAATTCAACTTGAACACAATCAATATTAGTAATCAGTTCTGGGATAAATATACTCTTGAAAGGCACAATTTCTTCATGATAACAAGTCCTAGAAGTTCTCTCTATGTTGAAGTCTAGTTCTCCTACAGTTCCACAATTTCCACCAATATAGGCTCTAGAGTTAATCACATTCATTAAACTAACAAAAATAACACCTATATGATTGAAACTACATGCCAGTTATTCAATTTAGATTCTAGAAGGAACATCTAGAAATAAAACATGAGATAACATAATGTTATTAATGTCCAACTTATTCATTTCAGAAAGATAAGATGAGATAACATAATTTTATTAATGTCCAACAAAAGACCACAATAATTATTAATAAGTCAATGGTGTTGAAATTTGATGACTAAAAAGTTTCCTGCAATCCAGTTTTAATTTCACCTTATCACTTATCATTCAGTTAAATGCCCTTTCCCATAAATATACATTCAACATATAGAATCTAAGAATTCTGGAAATGAAATTTTCAGATTAAAACACATGGGACTGTCAACACATGCTGAAAATAAATATGGACATAAACAGCCCAGCAACACATAAAAATACACAGATTTTGGTCAACTTAGACCCATGCAACACCCCTTCAATCTTCTCCGAGGAAAACTTGTTAGAGATCTCTTCAAATTTATTTATCTTTCAAGTTCAAGAAAATTACATTTGCAGACAAAACAAAACAGCAAAATACAACTTATCTCTTCAGCCCAAAACTCCTTGAAAACCGTGCCCACTTTGCCTTGATTTCCATGCCCACTTGAAGTTGAAAATATGTATTGGATGGATACATACTGTACTGTACAGATTGTA
This sequence comes from Pinus albicaulis, assembly GCA_034641835.2. Lineage (NCBI taxonomy): Eukaryota > Viridiplantae > Streptophyta > Pinopsida > Pinales > Pinaceae > Pinus > Pinus albicaulis. The sequence goes on along the minus strand of CM076569.1, from coordinate 179,655,664 downwards.
CAGATTTTTTTAAATTCAAAACTTCTCTCGAACTACATGCAGCTCACAACATTAAATGATGTTCATACTGTACCTTATGTTGTCTTCTATGCCTTGATTTTCGCCCAACTTTGCCCAAAAATCACTCCTTCAGCTTGGTGCAACAAATTTCTCCTTCAGAACTTTTCTCTAGCCCTCAGCGTCCTGTCTCCAATCTGGTCATGAAGAATGAATGCAGTCTCTCTTTTCTTTTCCCTCTTTTGTTTCCCTAAATGACTTTTGGGAAACCCTAAGATCTAATGGCTCAAATTCATTTAGATCAAGAGATGAGAATAAATGTGCATTTAATTCTCACTTTCTATTTTTTATCCGACCCATTAAATAAAGTACCCACATTGGACTTTATGTCTAAAGTCTCTTTTCACTTTATAATTTAACATTGACTTTACCACTTATAAAGTCACACTTAGGAAAAGAATTATTTTGGACAATTTTCCCTAGGTAGATATTAACCCATAGGAAACCACTTATCCAAGGTACATTAAAAATCAACAAATGGGACTTAGAAGTAAAATATGTTAAATTCTCTAACCCCAACAACCTGGCAATTTATTGTGAAAAAACTATTGCAGTGTATTGGTTTATTTCCTCCTACTTGATTTAATTAATACAAGTTATTTTCATAAATTAGATTCAGAAAATACCGAAAATAAACACAACTACAGCCTGCACATGCAGATCATTTACTGAATAATTCACTCATGCAACAAAGTGACACATGGATTTTTGAAAATAAGTCCCCGGAAAAACCCAAAGCAGGAAAACCGATTCAGCGGATATGAGGGTTTATTATTAAGTAGTTCTGAGTACAGCAAATCTGGGTTCCAACCTTGGAAAAACCGACAAAGAATAAAAGAGATCAAATCTGCAGCTAACCTGAAGATCTAGTGCCAAACATCTGACTGATCCACACCCTCCAACGGGATTTACAGGACTCGGCCCGGATCTAACCCTAGAAACCCTCAACGCAGCTTATAAAGCCCCAACGTTGCCCTAGAATGCCTGTGTTTGCCTCTGCGTGGCCCTAGGAGGGCCTACGTCACCCCTGGAGGGTCTATGTTGCCCCTGCGCTGCCTCTGCTAAGCCAGCGCCAACCCTGTGTGGCCCTAGTTGCCTCTGCGATGTCCCTGCTGGACTACGTGGCTCTGAAGCCCCTCTGCGCTATCCTTGAGTTGTTCCTCTTACCTCTTGCTGTCTCTTGGCCCTGGAATCAGAACATTCCCTTGGCCAATACTACCCCTCACAGAAGGAAATTACACTGGAAATTCTTAGCAAACCCGCCCTAGAATTCCAGATCTATTCCTCAGTTCTACAGAAATTGTGTGTCATCAAATAACCCTTGAGCCTTTCTCTTATACTTTTTCGTTGAACCCTTCAACAGCCGAGATTAAATCATCTATCAGCGGCTGAGATTAAAAGACTGCTTGATCCATGTGACTTAAGACAATTTCAGCACTTCTGTTAATTAATTCACTTAGGAAATCCATTAAAAATAATTAATTATTTGAATAACTTGAACACAACTTGAAATTTCTCAAATCCATTTATAGGTCTTGTAGATCAAGTGTACTCTAGCCCCTCCACAAAATTTGGGAGCTAGAGCACAACTGATGCTACCCCAAATACACAAAATCTCAACACTCCCTCTTAGCATTAGAAGTGTGCTCTAGCAATACATCACACCATGTATTACAAGATCTTGAGTACTGGATCTATGTTGTTGATGCTTGGCCTGTTGCCCTCCATCCACTGCACTGTTGCTCTCTGTAATGCTGCCCGTGCCACTGCCACATATGTACTGCAGCTCCCTCTCAAATTGTTGCGTCATGCTGCCCATAGCAGTGCCACTGCTAATTGTTGCACTGCAACTCAGTTGCTGAGAAGTAAGCAACTGAAAGACTCTGCCCAACTGTTTGACAGACAAGTCAAGTTTCCCTCCACCACTGAAGCCTCCTAGATGCTGAATCACGATGTCCCCCTGGAGACACTGTCATGCTACAACACTCCACTGCATTAGCCCAGCTTCTCTGCGCTGCTGAAGTCCCATCAACCTCTCTGTGTTGTTGTCTCCACGCTGTTGTTGCCTCTGCATCACGCTGCTCACTCTTCAGCTCTTTAGCTCCCTCTTGCTCTTCAATGTGGTCATCTACAACCTTCTCCCGACTCATCCCGCTACTGTCTTAAGGCTCCAGTAGCTCGTATGTGATCCAAGAGTAGGGCTAACTCAAGGATCCTGCCACTCAATCTGGATACTCTATATATCCATGTCACCCCACCTCTTCTCTCGAGTCGCGTGAGCACTCATGGCTGCATCATCATCAGAGCCATCGTCATTTGCTGCTGCAGCCTTGGAATCGAAAGCTCATTTGTCCTTCTTCTTAGGACAACTGCTGGCGAAATGACCAAGATCACCAAAGTTAAAGCACCGGACCTTGGAGAGGTCCTTCTTCTTCTTCCCTTGCTTCTTTTCCCTTGATGCAAGGGTTGCATCCTCCTCCTCTTCTTTCTTCACTCTGGCTGATTTGCTTCCTCCACTATTGCACTGCTTCTTGGTGATCCTCCTGATCTCCTCTTGGCGAAGAATAGCCCACATATCTGCCCATGATGGTAACGCCGCCCTTCCCAGAATGCTCTGGACAAACGTTTCCTATTCTCTAGATACGACATTCAGTGCTGTCCTCACTAGGAGCCCTTCATCTAGATTAGCACCCATGCCAATCAGCTGGTCACAGATTGAATTCTAAAGAGGAATGGATCTATCTCTTCACCTTTTATCATTTGGAACATCTGCATCTGATTCTCAAGAAGCATTCTTCTTTGCACAAAGCCTCCTTGGTGCATCACTTCCAAAGCTGACCACATGTCATGTGCTGTATTCTTACTAGTAACATGAGGAATCACGTGGTCCTTGACTCCGTCTATGATCAACCGCTTCGTTCGCACTTGATTTTCTTCATACTTCTTGAGTGGATCTGCATTGGTTGGTACAATAAGTGTCTTCTCTGCATGATCTTTGAGAGCATGTACTCATCCAGAACTGAGAGGATTTTGGTCTTCCAGATAACATAGTTGGACATGCCATCCAATCTATCTTGATACCTCAGTTCATATCGAGCCATCTTTGCTCAGATATGAAGAAAACAATGCTTCTCCCTTTGGATTTGGGTTTCTTGGTGACTAGAAACCCCTCTAGTAACTGTCTGCTGCAAAATGACTTCCCTACTGGACATCTTCCACAAAAACTCAAACGGACAATATTCTCCGATCCTCCTGATCGAATCTTAGATCTGTTTGGTTCAGATCTGCTGAGTGACTATCTTCCTCCCGCCTTTGTTGCCTTAGCTAGGCACAATTCTGCACCTGCAGAATCTTTACCCCATTAGCGTTGCTGAAGATCTGAAGCACTGCTTCCAGATCTTGGCAAAATTTTCTGAAACAAGAGAAGTGACTGGACAACGTCCTCCTGGCTGGCCCAGCGCAGTCCCAACGCTGCTCAGAAGTGGATTGCGTAACCCCAGACTGGGTGATGTAGTCCTTACGTTGCCCTGGGAAGGGTTTGCGTAAGCCTAGAGGTCTTCTGCAGCTTCAGCGCTGTCTCTTGGATCTGCTTTCAATTGCTGTCAAGATGCGCTTTCCGGATCTGCTGCTTCTTCTGCCACCCTGCAGAAAAATTATGTCTTTAGTTGTTTGTTGGAGATTCAACTTGATCTGCTATCGCTCTGATACCATGTGAAAATTCAATTGCAGTGTATTGGTTTATTTCCTCGATTTAATTTATACAAGCTATTTCCAGAAATTAGATCAAGAAAATACCGAAAATAAACACAACTACAACCTACACATGCAAAGCATTTACTGAATAATTCACTCATGCAACAAAGTGACACATGGATTTTTGGACATAAGTCCCTGTGAAAACCCAAAGCAGGAAAACTGGTTCAACAGATATGAGGGTTTATTATTAAGTAGTTCTGATTACAAAAAATTTGGGTTCCAACCTTGGAAAACCCGACAAAGAATAAAAGATATCAAATTTGCAACTAACCTGAAGATCTAGTGCCAAATATCTGACTGATCCACACCCTCAAACGAGATTTATAGGACTCAGTCCGGATCTGACCCTAGAAACCCTCAACACAGCTTCTGAAGCCCCAACGTTGCCCTAGAATGCTTGCGTCAGCCTTTGCGTGGCCCTAGGAGGGCTCGCGCTCACCCCGGAGGGTTTACGCCCCCGCAAGGCCGCCTAAAACCCGCATGGCCCTAGTTGTGTCTGTGTTGTCCATGCTGGACTGCATGGCTTTGACGCCCCTCTGCGCTGTCCTTGTGGATGCTCCTCTTGCGTCTTGCTGTCTCTTGGCCCTAGAATCAGAACATTCCGTTGGCCAATACCACCCCCCACTGCCGGAAATTCCATCGGAAATTCTTAGCAAACTCGCCCTAGAATTCCAGATCTATTCCTCAGTTCTATAGAAATTGTGTCTTCAATTGACCCTCAAGCCTTTCTCTTATACTTTTTTGTTGAACCCTTCAACGGTTGAGATCAAATCATCCACCAACAATTGAGATTAAAAGACTACTTGATCCATGTGACTTTAATTATTTTATTTTCCTAAGTTAGACTTGAGAAATCCATTAAAAATAATTAATTATTTGAATAACTTGAACACAACTTGAAATTTTTTAAATCCATTTCTGGGTCTTGTAGATCAAGTGTACTCTAGTCCCTCCACAAAATTTGGGAGCTAGAGCACAATTGATGCTACCCCAAATACACAAAATCTCAACATTTATTACCTAGTAGATTTCCTTTGCAATAAAATATTCATTATGCAGATCTATTGAATAAAAGCACAGCTGGGAAATAAGCAACAGAAGAAAATTAAATCGCACACCAATCTCGCACATGCACACAGATTTTTTGTGCTTCAAATCAACTATTCATTCAAATAACTTCGAAACTTACAAGGGCTCCCCTCCTAGGATAATGGCTCACTGAGGAAAATGCACACAACAATAAATGTGGAATGGATCCAGCTGATCAAGCCTTGATCAGTCCTTCAATTTGTTGGTTTATCTAAATACTTCCCTTGCCGACCCTTGCACTCTTTCTCGAATCTTGCACACTTGTATGGAAGTCGTTCTCCACCCAATCACTGAGATCTCACTCTCACTGTGTCTTGTGCTCAAAGATGTGTCTTTTTCCTTAGCCTAGCATTTTTTATAAGTTTGAGTTATTGACCGAAACCACAACCCTAATCTCCAAAGTGATTGACAGTTGAGATAAGATCTCAAATTCAATTGAGAACAATGGTTGAAATTCCTCTAATCCACTAATGCAAATAACCTTTGTAATTTCATTTGATTAACTCACTTTATCTTATAAAAGTCAATTACTCTAATAATTTAAGTAATTGCTAAGGTTAAGGGTTAATTAGTGGACTTCACACGCCTTTCACTTAGGCATGTTGAAATTTGGTTACCGTGAGGACGTGGTTCCCTAAGGCTTTGATCTTTGGCCTAGGGAAAAGTGTCCAAAAGAATTTAATTTTTCTCCTAAAGTGACTTTATAATTTTTTATAAAGTCAAATCTAATTTAAAAGTGACTTTATGATAAAGTTACCAAATCTAATTTAAAAGTGACTTTAAGTGATAAAGTTGCTAAAGTCTAATTTTAAAGTGACTTTAATAAAGTCAATGTAAAATTAGAAAGGAAAAGTGACTTTGGAAATAAATGACTAAGTAGGTCTTTATTAAAGTGGGGTGAATTAAAAAATAGAAAGTGAGATTTAAATGAGCATTTAATCTCAGCCCTAGATCTCAATCTATTTCAGCCATTGGATTTAGGGATTCCCCAAAAGTCACTTAGGGTTAGGTTAAAGGAGGAAAAAGTCATTCATTCTTTCATGAGCAGATTGAGAGAGAAAGAGAAGGAGAGCTGGAGACTTTTTCTGAAGAGAGCTTGAGAAGGTGAAGGAGAGGCAAACTCAGCAAATCCGTACAACAACAAGGAGGGCACGGTTTTCGAGGCAGTAAGAGATTGCACAGATACCGAGGCAACTTGGTCGTACAGCAACACAGAAATCTGTATAGCAGTCCGTACAAACGCAGTCCATATCACTGCCGGGCAGAAACGTCCCCCCCCCGGCTCCAAGGCCCGAACCGCGTCCCGTACGGGATCCGTACCCGGAACCGCCCGATTTTCGAAACCGCGGATCCTAAAAAAATTTACGATTCCTGGTTTTTCGGATCCGTACACCCGGATCCGCGATTCCGTACAGCGGATCGCTGTACGGAACCGCCGCGATTTCGGGACGGATCCGTACGGATCGCGAACGGTTCCGTACCGCGACGGACGGATCCGGTTAGCGGACTTAAAAAATGCGTTTTTTTTATTTTTTATGTTAGCTTGGTTAGTTAGTGAGTTAGCTTAGGGTTAGGGATTAAATGAAAAGCTTATAAGCTCTATTCTTCATCTTATTTGCTCACTTATGTTTTTTGAGAGCTTGGAGAAGAGAGGAGAAGAGAGCTTGGAGAAGAGAAGAGAAAGAGAGGAGAAGAGAGAGTTGAGGAAAGCTTGGAGGAGTGAAGGAGGAGGAGCTTGGAGGAGTAAAGAAGGGCTTCTATCTACAAGATCTAAAGAGGTAAGTGCAAACCCCAAACTCTCTCATTTTTTTTGTCATTGTTTTTTGTATTTTCTCTCCTCCCTCTCCTACACTTTCCCATTCTTTTTTCTTGTACATTTATTTGCAGGTTGTCCACCATCTATATTCATACTCAAAGATGATGTTTCTTTGGGTTCTATGTATCATTCCCCTCTTGGTTTTGATGATGGTAAGGGGGAGTAGAAATAGAAGAGGGGAACATGAAGAAGAAGAGGAAAGTGGTTACCATATGAATGACCCAATGTATGATGAGGAGGAAGGCTTTGAAGAGGAAGAGGATGATGAAAACATTGAATCACAAGATGGGAAAGTTGCATTGACACCCTTGTGGAACTATGTGACCAAACTTGAAGGGGGAAAAGGTGGTGGAAGCTACAAGTTTTTGTGCTCTCATGGTTGTCATGGAGGAAAACCATATAGCGGTTCATATACCCGTGTGAGGAGGCATCTTTGTGGGGTGATGGACAGTGATGAAAAACAGGGTGCCGTGGGGATAGCAATTTGCCCCAAGGTTTCAGCTGAACAAAGAAGAAAATACATCCAAATAGAGGAGGCTGCACAACAAAAAAATAAAAAACAAAAAACTCAATCTGACTCAAGTGCAACCTCTAAATTTGGTAGCTCATCTGGTCATGGTGGTTCTGCAACGTCTGGAGGTAAAAAAACTATAGCAGATTTCCTTAATGTTGCTGGGAGGGATGATGTGGATGGAAAGATAGTCCGATTTCTTTGTGCTTGCGGTGTACCATTCAATGTGCTTCGCTCTCCCTATTGGCATGAAATGGTAAAGGGCATCAATGAAGCCCCAAAAGGATACAAGTCCCCCAATTATGAGAAAGCTAGAACAGTGTTATTAGAAAGAGAAAAAGGAAAGGTTCAAGCAGCTTTGACACGTTTTACAAATGAGTGGGTAGATAGTGGGGTATCCATTGTATCAGATGGGTGGACAAATATCAGAAACCAACATTTGATAAATGTTCTTGGTGTTTCTGCTCCTGGTTCAGTGTTTATTGCATGTCATGATTCCTCCTCTGTCAGTGCAACTTCCCAAAACATTGCAGATCTCCTATTGCAATCAATCAGAGATGTTGGTCCTAGCAAAGTGGTTCAAGTGATCATAGATAATGCAGCAAATTGTAAGGGAGCAGGTAAAATTATTGAGCGTACTTATCCACACATATTTTGGTCTGGGTGCTTGGTGCACACATTGAACCTTTTGATGCATGATATTGTGAAGCATAAAGAATGTGGGTGGATTAATGAGCTTTACAAGAGAGGGAAGAAGCTCATTAAATTTATCACAAGGCATACAAGGGTAAACTACTTCTATGGCACTTACTCCAAGTTGCAGTTGCTTAAACTTGCAAAAACCAGATTTGCAAGTTATTACCTCACCTTTAGGCGACTAGTGAAGGTGAGACAAGCTCTAACTAATATGGTCACCGCTGAATCATGGGAGGAGATTAACACTGATAGAGATGGTGCTAATGCAACAAAGGACACTATTCTTGACATGTTATTTTGGTCACAGGTTAAATATGTTTTGCAATTCACCAAACCAATTTATTACATGATCAAGTTTGGCAATTCAGATAAGCCAATAATTGGGGAGGTGTATGAGCAAATGGATAACATGTTGGGGCAGATTAAAGACATTGTTGAGCCTAGAGATACCACCTTGTACAAATATATTCGTGCAGAGGTGGTAAAGCGATGGGATATGCTAAATATTCCATTGCATGCATTAGCATATGTATTGACACCGAAATATTATAGTCCATCATGGCTTTCTACAACAGCACCTGGGGGGGCGAGCAGGAGAAAACCACACCTAGATCCAGAGGTCCTACAAAAATATATGCTTGCACTGGATAAATTAGTCCCTGATGAGGATGAGGCACACATGGTATGGAAACAGTTGAGCAGCTATACACTTTCCACTGGTCCATTTGGGAGCATGCATGCTATTAGAGATCGAGAGAGTTTTTCTTCTATTGAGTGGTGAAACATGCATGGCGGTGCTACTCCACTTCTACAGAATTTGGCATTGCGGGTGCTATCACAGGTGGTAAACACTTCTTCTGCAGAGAGGTGTTGGAGCTCATATTCTTTCATCCACAGTGTTAAAAGGAACAGGTTGAGTTTAGACCGGGCAGAGAGCTTGGTTTATGTTCATTACAACTTGAGATTGTTGTCCCATTACTGTGATGATGCAAAGAGCAACAAAGACCTTATTGTTTGGGACAAGCATCCAAAGGAGAGCAATTTGGAGGATGGAGTGTTGCGATTAGAGCAATTAGAGGATGCTCTTATCCATGATGATGATGATCGAGTTGACATGCCACCCCCCACTAGTGCCTTGGTTCCTAGGTCCCATGGTTCAACACCAACAGCAAGGGCTTCGTCTTCAGCGACTGTAGTGCCATTGCCACGGCTTCCACAGCCACCATCTTCTTCATTGCCACCACGTGGAGGCGCACCATCACGTACTATTCGTGGTGGAAGGAGGAGAGATGAGTAGATATTTTCATAGATTATCATAGATTACTTTACTGCTTTTGTCATAGATTATCATTAGACTTGTAGGCTTGTTGTGAATTTGAACTTTTTTGTGTTGGTGGTGGCCAAGTGGCCTATTTTGTAAACATTATTATTTGAATTTTGGACAGGACTAATGTTGATAGTTGCTCACTTTAACACTTATAATATGCTTTATGTTTTATAATATGGTTAAATGCTTTATGTTTATCATTTATGTTTTATAGTATGCTTAATTTTTAAATGTTTTATGTTTTAAAATTTATAGTATGCGGCTTTGCCTTAAATGTTTTAAATTTTTATCATGCTTAAATGTTTTAACTTTTAACTTTTATGTTTATCATTTATGTTTTATAGTATGCTTAAATGTGTTATGTTTTATAGTATGCAGCATGCTTAAATGTTTTATCATGATTCATGCTTAATTATTTGATGTATGTTTGCAATTGCTAGGATCTAGAATCTAGATTCTAGATTTATGATGCTTGAATAATTAATTATTGATGTACAATGGAATCATGGATGTCATATCTATCTTGATTTATGTAAGAATATGCATGTTTTCATGTCTTCTACAACTAATATGGTATTTGGGATTGTTGTTTTGAATATAAATGCAAATATATATATATATATATATATATATATATATATATACCAGACGTTCCGGGGAATTGAACCTTTGTCGCTTCCTAAATTTTAAAACACGTTCGCGTCCGCTTCCAAAAAACGTCCCCACTTCGTCCCCGCTTCGTACAGACAGGGTCACGTATAGGAAACACGGTTTCAAAGGAAAGAGGCGACACATTTAGAGTCGTACGGCCCGGCAAGGGCTCGATTTTCCTAGGTGATGCAGACACGTTTATCGAGGCAGCCGGCAATTTTTCAAAAAGACGACTTCTTCAGAAGAGTTGTCTGATCCGTATGTGTTAAAATTGGACAACTAGGTCCAAACTCCATGTTGTGATGCTCGGATGAAGATACCGATATTTTTATTGGATTCCTCTTTCGGAGAGGTGTAAGATCCATATAAAATTTATCTTAATCCGATGAGCAGAACATTTATTTTGAATTTATTATTTATAATAAATTATATGTGCAAGTCGGCCTTAAGGTTTTACACCCCCAGCAGATGTGTCACACACCTCAATGATGGATATAAATACAGTCAAAGTTGGAGAGCATTTCACTCATCTCATCTCCTCACACCTTCTTCTCTTCTGATCTAGTACGAGCTCCTTGGAGGACAATTTCGGTTCACACGTGGGAAAAGAAGGATGAAGAGGTGTCACCGTCTTGCCGTTATTCCACATTGTTGCGGTGTTGTTGCCGTTGCTACGGTGTTGTTATCATTCTTCTTTGTTGTTCACCGTGTTATTTGCCATTCTTATTAGGTGTTGTTATGATGTTGTTATACGGTGTGGAGTAGCACTAGTACCGTTGTTGCCGGTATTCTTTGTTGTTGCAGTGTTATTGCGATTGTTACGGTTTTGCAGCCATTATTATCGTTAGGGCAACGTTGACTTTCAGGTTGACTTTGAGTTGACCGTGTGGCTGTTTTGAGGGCCGTTGTGACACATGCTGGGTTGGCTGACCAAGGAGACTTTGCTGGTTGAAGCACCCTGTAGACCGCCGTAATGCACCACCACATTTTTAAATTTCCCTGGTTTGTCTTCTATAGATCCTTTGTTGTGTTCTCTCATTTATGATTGTTTGTGATTCTTTGGTGAAAAATGCAGGTTATCAACAACTCTGAACATCTATAATTTATAATTATTAGAGCAGAGGTGAAGACAAGCCCTAACTTATAGCAATCACCATCAGAAAAATGGGTTCAACAAGTTATGAATTCAAAGAGAATGACAAGCTGACTGGAAGAGATGACTTCCATACTTGGAAGATGATATTAGATCTCAAATTGGAAGACCATGATCTCATGGACCATGTACTGGGTAAGATACAAGAACCTCCATCCAATGCTACTGCTGCTGCAAAATTCAAGTATAAGAAGGGAGAGATCAAAGCAAAGCTGATGATCAAGGAATCCATTCATAAAAGCCTGGTGGCCTACATCTCTGAGTTGGGCACATCCAAAGAGATGTATGATAAATTGATCCTTATGTTCAAGGTAAACAATGCAAACCAAGTGCTATTCTTCAAAAATCAATTGAAGAATTTGAAGAAGGGCCGGGATGAGTCTATCCAAACATACTTTCTGAAATTGACTAAAATCAGGAACAATCTGTTGGCTATTGGGGAGACAAAAGCCGATCGTGAGATGGTACTCACCGCACTTGGAGGACTCCCATATGAATGTCAAGTATTTAACACTACCATTCTCAATAATAGTACAATTCCTAACTTTGACGAGCTACTGTCAAGATGCATGCAAAAAGAGACAAGGATGAAGGAATTCGAAAATGACAGAAATGTTGCCTATGTTGCTCATTCTAGAAAGAAGAACTCTGGTGGTCCTAAGAACAAAGGAAGAGCAAGGGCCCAAGGAAAGACGGGCAAGTGCTTCACTTGTCATAGGCCTGGTCACTATGCTAGAGAATGTCCTTTCAAGAAGGATTCTCTTGATGATGATGACAACAACAACAACCGGAGGGATGATAATCAAAGGAACAACAGGTTCCAGGGAAAGAGAAAGGCTCCCTCCCGCGGAAATGATCAACCTTTCAAAAGGTCAAGAAATTCCAGGTATGAGGAATCAAATGTTGTTGATAAAAGAAATGAATATATTCTTGTATCTGCCCTCTCCGTTGCATCTCCACCCGACACTATGGATGTCTGGTTGATAGATAGTGATGCCTCAAGGCACATCACTGGGTTCAAGGAAGCACTCTTTGATATGGTTGAGAAGGATACTAATCTGGAAATTATCCTTGGAGATAATGCCACATATCCCATGAAAGGGACAGGGACTGTGACCCTCCACTTGTCTCAAGGTCAAGTCCTCCACTTACAGGATGTACTCTATGTACCTAATTTGAAGAAGAACCTCGTGTCTATATCAGCCATGGAAGACAAAGGTTTCAATGTGGCATTCACTGATGGAAAGGTGTGCATGTGGAAGAAGAGCTTCAAGGAAGCTATCATGTTTGGGTCTAGAATTAATACACTCTACCAGGGTGGAGGAAGTCCACTGGGAGAAATGACATGAGATGCTATCCGACAGACCGATAATGGCACTGAATATGAGACAAATGAGTTTAAGAACTTTTGCAGAGGAGCTAGCATCAAGAAGGAGACCACAATGTTTGTGGGCTACATCGAAACTTCGAAGGCCTATAGATTCTATGTGCCTGGGCAAAGGAAAATGGAGATATGCCACGATGTCACCTTTGATGAAGATGCTTCCCTGAGGAAAGTAGTCAATCTTCTGAGATCCGAGGAAGATCATGAAGCAAGGCCTGGAAATCAAGAGGAACCGAAGGATGAGACGATGCCTGATGTTGAAGGACCAATGGACCCGATTGATCCACCTCTTTCACTGGGAAAGAGACCATCATGGCTCAGGGACACTCTCGAGGATGCTGAGGGACATATGGCCCCAAAGGGGGACATTCCGTGAAAGCAAGAAGCCGAGTAGATACCAAGGGTATCTAGCAGCCATGAGTACTATTGTCTAATCTGAGCCTGGATCTTTTGAGAATCATGCGTATCCAAATGCGGAAGGATGCCATGCACGAAGAGTATGAGTCCATTATGAAGAATGATGTCTGGGATGTGGTTCCAAGACCAAAGGACAAAGCAGTTGTCACCTCCAAATGGCTCTACAAGATCAAGCATGGATCTGATGGAAGTGCTGAAAAGTTCAAGGCAAGATTCGTTGCCCGTGGCTTCTCTTAAAAGGAAGGCATAGACTATGATGACATATTTGCACTGTGACCACCATCCAATCTATCATAGCTCTTGCTGCTACGCAAGGATGGAGTCTTCATCAGATGGATGTGAAGACCGCACTTCTGCATGGTGCGATAAAGGAAGAGGTGTATGTGGAGCAACCTCTGGGGTTCGAAGTCCAGGATCAGGACACCCATGTTTGCAATTTGAAGAAAGCCCTCTATGGGTTGAAGGAAGCACCCAGAGCTTGGTACGAGAGGATAGATAGCTACCTGATGAAGCTGGGCTTCACTCGTAGTAATGTTGATCCGAACCTTTACTTCAAGGTTCATAGAGAGAAGCCTCTCATTCTGGTGTTGTATGTGGACGACCTCTTCCTGACAGGTGTTGACCCTCTCATTCATCAGTGCAAGAGGGAGCTCGCTGTTGAGTTTGAGATGAAAGACCTAGGACTGATGCACTACTTCCTAGGCCTGGAGGTCTGGCAGAGACCTGGCGAGATTTTCCTTTCTTAAGGAAAACACATTGTGAAGCTTCTGGAAAGATTTAGTATGGTGGACTGCAAGTCTGTGTCGACACCGATGGAGCTCAACTTCAAGAAGTTGAGTGGCAGCGCTGCTGGGCCCGTATTGACAAATCCTACTAAGTATCATCAACTCGTAGGGGCCCTAATGTTCTTAGTGAACACCTGTCCGGACATAGGTTGTGCAGTGAACACTTTGAGTCAACACATGGTTGATCATAACATTCACTGGGTTGGTGCCATGAAACACTTGAGATATCTCTGAGGCACGATAGACCATGGGCTGAGATACACTGTCGGGAGTATGACACTCCATGGATATATTGATGCCGATTGGGCTGGCAGTGTGGTGGATTGCAAGAGCACATCTGGATGCTACTTCACACGTAGATTTGCTTCAGGCAGGAAACCGAAGTCGGTAGCCTTGAGCACTGCTGAGGCCGAATACATTGTAACATGTATGGCCTGTTGTGAAGTCACTTGGTTGCGAAAGCTCTTTAGTGAGTTGTTCGAGCATGTGCCAGATGCCACCGTTATCCTTTGTGATAACTAGAGGGGGATTCGTTTGTCATAGAATCCTGTGTTCCACGAACGATCCAAGCATGATGATGGCTGGTACCACTATCCGGGATATGGTACAGTGAGGTGTCGTAAGACTCGATCATATAGGAACTGATGAGCAGGTCGCGGATATTCTCACAATGCCCTTGGGGAAGGTCATGTTCCTAACCTTCTGTGACAATTTTGGTATCGTGGAACGACCTTATTCTGAGGGTCCTGTTGGACGATGAGCTCTGGGAGCTCTGGGGGGCTTTGGGGACAGCTTCTCGGAGCTATGAGCAACCACAAGGCTAGGCTTGCCGAACCTTGTTGGTGTGCTTGGACCCCACCGTTGTGATTATTGAGTTGGTTTACCTCTCATTATCTATGCCCCGTATGCATCCTACCCATTGAGTTCGGGGCTCATGGGAAGTACCTCTCATTTGGCCAATGAGATGGGAAAGGCTAGAGACTAGTAGCAAAGACTGATGGACGCATCAGAAATTGTCGTACTCTCTATCTAGGATGGCACGGTCCAACCACTTGATCTGGGATCAAGTCTAGTGAGGTCTCGGACCTCCGCCTGACTTCGGGTCAGATGAACCAACTTCAGGTTGGTTGGAGACTCTTGTGGTGATAATAGTGAGTTTGGACCTGCGACTTCGGGTCGAAGATGAACCAACCGGGTTGGTTGGAGACTCTTTGTGAGTCGATAGTGAGGTTTCGGACCTCCGCCAAAACTCGGGTCAGATGAACCAACTTCGGGTTGGTTGGAGACTCTTTGTGAGTCTGATAGAGGTTTCAGACCTCTGGGCTGAATTTGTCAGCCAGGGGATGATGTCTTTGTGGCTAACCCACTTCTGTTCTGAAATAAAGAGGCCAGCAAAGCAAGTTATGGCGGGATGACGCACGATGTTTGATTGCACTGATGGATGGAGTTCTCCCTAGTTGAGAGGGAGTGTTAAAATTGGACAACTAGGTCCAAACTCCATGTTGTGATGCTCAGATGAAGATACCGATATTTTTATTGGGTTCCTCTTTCGGAGAGGTGTAAGATCGATATAAAATTGATCTTAATCCGATGAGCAGAACATGTATTTTGAATTTATTATTTATAATAAATTATATGTGCAAGTCGGCCTTAAGGTTTTACACCCCCAGCAAATGTGGCACACACCTCAATGATGGATATAAATACAGTCAAAGTTGGAGAGCATTTCACTCATCTCATCTCATCACACCTTCTTCTCTTCTGATCTAGTACGAGCTCCTTGGAGGACAATTTCGGTTCACACGTGGGAAAAGAAGGACGAAGAGGTGTTGTTGCCGTTGCTGCTGGTGTTGTTGCCGTTGTTGCCGTTGCTACCGGTGTTGTTGTCGTTGTTGCCGGTGTTGCCGTTGTTTCCGGTGTTGTTGCCGTTGCTGCCGGTGTTGTTGTCGTTGTTGCCGTTGCTGCCGGTGTTGTTGTCGTTGCTGCCGGTGTTGTTGTCGTTGCTGCCGGTGTTGTTGCCATTGCTGTCGTTGGGGCAACGTTGACTTTTCTGGGGTTGACTTTGAGTTGACCGTGTGGCTGTTTTGAGGGTTGTTGTGACACATGCTGGGTTGGCTGACCAAGGAGACTTTGCTGGTTGAAGCATCCTGTTGACTGCCGTAACGCACCACCACATTTTTTCTGTTTCTGGTTTGTCTTCTATAGATCCACTGGTATGTTCTATCAGCATTTTACTTGATTGTTTATGTGATTGCTGTGGTGAAAAGTAAAGTTGCATCAAGCATAGAACATCTATATTCTGATGTAGCTGTTCAACTAAGTTACGGGCACGAATTTCTGAGCTTTGTCATTGCTGTAATAAATTTCTGTTTTGAGTATTTTGTTTGTTAGCACGTTTTCCAAGGCAGAGGCAAAACACAGGAAAGCTAAATAAGTACGTAATTAATTAAATCTATAATCTCACACATACAGAATGTAATAAATGGGTATAAACATTAAGAAGCACAAAGCTCAATTGATCACACAAGGTTTCACTAAAAGGAAGGCCTCATTTATTCAAAAACTTTTGTTCCAATTCAAAATGAATGTCATTCTTGTTATCCTGTCACTTGCAACTACCTCTCAATAGAAAGTACATGTGGATGTGAAGTCTACCTTCTTAAATGGAAATCTTTCTCTACCTTCCTAAATGGAGATCTTTGTGTACCTCCCTAAATGGGGATCTCCTTTAGGAAATTTATATGCAACAACCCTTTGGGGTTTCTTCATACTAACACTTTTGATCTTGTTTGTATGTTGAAGTCGTCTTTGAATAGGTTGTAAAATCGTCTGAGGACTTCGTATGAAAAATATTGAAAAGTTCTTTCTTCCTAATGGTTTCAATCAGTGATAATCGGATCCAAATTTGTATGTCAAACATAACAATGGTTTAACATGAAATCCTCATACTTGTCTTACATGTAAATGAACTAATTCCAACAAGCAATTATGTCAACACGCTGCATGAAATAAATGACTAACTTAGCCTTTTTGCACTAGGATACAAATTTTACAACTGGATGATAATGTCCCCTGATCTCACAAGTTAAAAGGGTAGGAGGTTTATACTCTATCAATGTGCCTACCTTTTCATAAAGTTCCTTCTTCCTAATGGTTTCAACCAACAATAGTCAGATCCAAATTTGTATGCCAAACATAACAATGGTGAACCATGAAATCCTTATACTTGTCTTACATGTAGATGAACTAATTCCAACAAGCAATTATGTCAACACACTCCATGACATAAATGACTAACTTAGCCTTTTTGCACTAGGATACAAATTTTACAACTAGATGATGATGTTATCATCTCACAAGTTAAAGGGTAGGAGGTTTACCCTCTATCAATGTGCCTACCTTTTCATTTCATTAGAAGTTATGAATAGCAAAATGTCAAGAAAATAAAGTATCTTGTTTTGCAAGGATTCAAAGCTCCTATGGAAAGTCTCTACCAAGAAATCACCTAATGTAAACTGGAATATGAACTTGCAATGTAATAAATGATATAAACATTAGGAAGCATAAATCTCAATTGATTGCACAAAGTTTTGCTAAAAAAAGAAAGCATTGACCATACAAAACCTTTGGTCTAGTAACCAAAATGGATAACATTCTAGTTATCATATCACTTGCAACTAATTCTCACTAGAAAGTATACCAAATGCATGTGAAGCTTGCCATCCTATTTAAATGTAATAAACCACAAGGTTTATTGATACGAACACTTTGAATCATGTTTTTAGGTTGAAGAAATCTATGTACGGGTTGAAAAAAGCTCCTAAGACTTGGTATTAAAAAAATTGATAAGTTCTTTCTTGCTAGTGGTTTCAACCAATGCCAATTGCATCCAAATTTGTATGCAAAACATAACAATGGTGAACTGTGAAATCCTTATACTTGTCTTTTATGTAGATTAACTAATTCCAACATGCAATTATGTTGACATGATCCATGACATAAATGACTAACTTAGCCCTTTTCCAATATTTTCGTAGGATACAAATTTTACAACTTGATGATGGTATTATCATTGCAAAACATAAGTATGCTCGTTGGTATAATCTCACATGGGCATCTTGATTGCAAAGCTCACAACTCAACTTGGACTATTTAGAAGCAAGATAGGTAAGAAGGAGAAATGGTAAACCCCAAACAATGCTTCCTTCAAACTTATTTTTGATGGTACTTAAAGATGAAACGTAAAAAAATGGGTCTTAGAGGTATTATAAGAATCAGGAAGGTAACCTGGCATATGTCTATTCTTAGAACATTGGTATGGCCATCAATAGTATGGCAATGATGATTATTCCAAGAAAAGCATAGAGTCTACAACATATGTAGGGATCATTAATTTGATTATTGAAGGTGACTAATAATCATCAACTTAGCAACAGAAGGAAAGCACATGAAAACACCATGTAAATTGAAATACCCTCCCCTGAATTCAATGTCTATGCAATTGTTGGAGAGATGGATCCAATACTCTCACAAATTAGCATCAATGCAATTGCAACTTCAAACCATACAGAGAAAGAACATGAATAGTATCAGTAGATGGACAATGCATGCTTGTTGTTTGGCCTTTAATAAGAGTATTTAAATTCAATTCATTGTTTGTATTGGAATCTCAAGGCTCAGTCCATAAGACTTTTCTTTTGCTATTATAGCAAACCATTCATCTCATCCTCTCTAGGCCTTGCATTTAAGCAAATGGAAAGTCGATCATAGTTGTCTTTGATTTTGATGCTAATGGTTGTGATGGTCAGGGGATTTGCAAAGGCCAAACAAACTATATACGATATGCTTAACAAAGAATGACCTTCCCAAGGGGATGCTCCACAAGGGGATGCTCCACAAGGGGATGAAATACTGTGTCCTAAATGACGACAGGAAGTTATAGGCTTACCTGGAGAAGCCCCAGAAAACAAGGCAAACAGAGCAAGGAGCTAACAAAGGCGACAACAATGATTGTTGTAGGCCCTTGTCCAACATCTCTCGCATTCAATCTCATGTCGACACAATTCACAACTTATTAAACTTTGTTCTCGAATTATGAAACGTCAAGGCAGTATTGCGACAGTTATGTAACAGTCAATAGTTCAAAACGCATTTGGATCACCAGTTTGGGGCATCATTCAAATATGTAATTAAAAACAAATTGTTGATACTGCTCCAAAAGTATTGAACTCAGGCCATGTACTTCACCCAAAGTGCAACCCTAACCTTGTCAACTGAGCCATAACCCTAAGGATCGAGAATCAACCCAAGATTTGAAATCGTTGAATTCCACCAAACCGATTAGATAAGGAAAGTCTCCAGATAGCTTAGTTCATGGAAGCTAGCCTGAATGAGAAAAAATGGGTCGATCTTGGATAAATAGGAAGAATTAATATTAATTTCTGAATATGTTCTATGCCATTTCAGTTTAGGGCACACAATACTAAAGGAGATAGAACACACTAATAGATTGATGGAAGACAAGCCAAAACAGAGATAATAAATGGTGGCGATACGGCGATCAGCAGGATGCTTCTACCAGCAAATTCTCCAATGGGTCATTCAGCCAAGCATGTCACACATAACCCCAGAACAACCCAAACAAAGAATACTCCACAAATACGCAGCTCCATCGCCATCAAGAGAGAATAAAATCCTCCACACAATGTGTGTATAATGAAGTCCAAGTCTCTCCATTATATAGGCATCTTTGGGGGTGTGTGACACGCTCTTTAAGACATTTAAGTCTATATTATATTCCAGGGTGACCTAGCACATAAGTGGAATAAATTCAAAGTCCATGTTCTGCTCATCGAATCGAGATGATCTTTAGATCAATCTTACACCTCTCCAAAAGAGAAGTCCAATAAAAATATTGGGATCATTATCTGAGCAGCATAACCCGGAGTTTGGACCTCGTTGTCCAATTTTAACACTCGCTCTCAACTAGGGAGAACTTTGTCCACTAGTGCAATCCAAACATTGTGTGTCATCCCGCCGTAACTTGCTTTGCTGGCCTCTTTATTTCAGAACAGAAGTGGGTCAGTCACAAAGACATCATACCCGGTTGACAAATTCAGCCCAGAGGTCTGAAACCTCTATAGGACTCACAAAGAGTCTCATACCAACCCGAAGTTCGTTTACCTGACCAGAAGTCGGTTGGAGGTTCGAAACCTCACTAGGACTCAAGAGAGTCATATACTAACCCGAAGTTAGTTTTACTGACCCGAAGTCAGTTGGAGGTCCGAAACCTCGCTAAACTCGATCCCAGATCAAGTGGTTGGACATGTGCCATGCTAGACATAGAGAGTACGGCAATCTCCGATGCATCCAATGGTCTTGCTATGGTCTCTATTCACATTTCCCACCTCATTGGCCAAATGAGAGGTACTTCCCATGAGTCTGAAACTCCATGGGTAGGATGCATACGGGGCACAGATCAGAGAGAGGTAAACCATCTCAATATCATCACAGTGGAGTAGAAGCACACCAACTAGGTTCGGCAAGCCTAGCCCTGTGGTTGCTTATAGCACCAAAGTCATCCCCAAAACCCCCTTGGAGCTCCCAGAGCTCATCGTCCAACAGGACCCTCAAAATAGGGTCGTTCCATGATTCCAAGATTTTCACAGAAGGTTAGGAACATGACCTTCCCCAAGGGCATTGTGAGAATATCCGCGTCCTGCTCATTAGTTCTTATATGATTGAGCCTTACGGCGCCTCGCTGTACCATATCCCGGATAAAGTGGTACCAGCCATCAACATGATTGGATCAATCATGGAACTCGGGATTCTATGACAAATGAATCCCCCTTTTGTTATCACAAAGGATAACGGTGGCATCTAACACATGCTCGAACAACTCACCGAAGAGCTTTCGCAACCAAGTGACTTCACAACGAGTCATACATGCTGCAATGTATTCCACCTAAGCGGTGCTCAAGGCTACCGACTTCCGTTTCTTGCTCGAAGCAGATCTACTTGTGAAGTAGCATTCAGATGTGCTCTTACAATCCACCACACTACTAGCCCAATTAGCATCGGTATAAAAAGGAGTGTCATGCTCCCGGCAGTGTAACTCGGCCCATGGTCTATCGTGCCATAGAGATATCTCAAGAGTTTCTTGGCACCAACCCAGTGAATGTTATGATCAACCATGTGTTGACTCAAGGTGTTCACTGCACAACATACGTCCGAACGGGTGTTCACTAAGAACACCAAAGCCCCTATGAGTTGACAATACTCAATAGGATTTGCTAACACGGGCCCAGCGGCACTGCCACTCAACTTCTTAACATTGAGCTTTATCGGAGTCGACACAGACTTACATTCCACCATATCAGATCTTACCAGAAGCTTCACAATGTATTCTCCTTAAGAAAGGAAAATCTCGCCAGGTCTCTGTCAGACCTCCAAGTCTAAGAAGTAGTGCATCAGTCCTAGGTACTTCCTTTCAAATTCAGCAGCGAGCTCCCTCTTGCACTGATGAATGAGAGGGTCAGCACCTATCAAGAAGAGGTCGTCCACATACAGCACCAGAATGAGAGGCTTCTTTCTATCAACTTTTGAAGTAATCAGCATTACTACGAGTGAAGCCCAGCTTCACCAAGTAGCTATATATCCTCTCGTACCAAGCTCTGGGTGCTTGCTTCAGCCCATAGAGGGCTTTCTTCAACCTGTAGACATGGGTATCCCGATCCTGGACTTCGAACCCCAGAGGTTGCTCTACATACACCTCTTCCTTTATCGCACCATGCCAAAAGGCGGTCTTCTCATCCATCTGATGAAGATTCCATCCTTGCGTAACAACAAGGGAAATAATAGATTATAGGTGCAATAATAATCAGTGCCTTCCTAGAGAAGACTCAGGCAACACAATTTCCCATCAGATCCATGCTTGATCTTATATCGAGGTGACAACAGCTTTGTTCTGTGGTCTAGGAACCATATCCCAGACATCATCCTCGCATCCTTCCAGGCTTGATGCCTTACAGTTTCTTCAAATGATCCATGCTCATATTGTACTTATGGCAGCTAGATACCCCTGGTATTTTTATGGCTTCTTGGATTTCTTTCGGAATTTCCCCCTCTGAAGCCATATGTCTTTGAGCCATGAGGATCTTCTTTCGTTCAGCAATGATATTAGCTCAGGAGCATATAAAGTTGAATTCTCCCTCTTAATGCCAGCTTCTCTTGTGAGAGAAGACATCTATTTCAAATGAGGGCATCCCAAACACCATCTTGGAAAAGGAGTCTTATTCTCCCACAGTCAAAGCCATTCAAGACCCAAACAACGTGACTGAAGACTGCAAAAAACTTCTTAGATCACACTTCCAGGTTTATTATTACGCTCCAATGTAAGACTGATACAGATTACTGCTATGATGAATTACATAAACATGGGTGACTGTTTATGTCACTGTCATGATGACAGTGACATAGAATGGCAAATTTAGCTCCTCAAGATTGCGGCTACAGAACTGTCATCACTGTCATATCGTTGATTACGATGTTGCCATAATTTTATCGTACCCATCACTATCTTCTTCATCATGGTCATACTGCCATATAGTATTTGAAGATTTCAAATTTCATGGTCATACATATTCTTCCATATGTCACTGTCAAACAGGGATAATATATCATGATTCCTCTTCTCATGATCTTGCACTGCTTCTTATGTCCCAGATCTATCCATTTGTCATTCTTTTGATCATTTTAGAAGATTGCTCCTAAGGCTACCAACATTGGCCTAACTCTATGACAAATCAACTTCTCTTGTCATTCTCCCTAGGGCTTACAAATTTGCCCATCTTGACAATAATCTGACCGTTTCATAATATGGCACCAGTGGCTTCTACAGTCAACCCTGTGAAGATCCTTCCAATTTCATTTAAAGAGACTACTTCTTAGGGCTTCCAGATCTGCCCAACTGCAATTGATGGTTGACTGATCTAGGGCTTTAAATTTTCAGATCTCAGTTCAGCAATTTGTCTCCTAAATTGCACAGATCTAGGAACCAATCTTGCAAATGTTCCAAACGTTGAATATACCCTTTTACATGCTAGTCCACACATTACATGATGTCTAACAGAGATCTACCACAGTCATAAGTCACAAGTTGATCTGAAGTATGACATAGATCTGAGCTAGCAATAGGTCCCGTGATTTTTTTTTTTTTCTTGTAATAGATCCGAGCTCGGAGAATCTTCCCACAGATCTGAGCTATTTTTTAGATAGGTCCGGGTATAGCTCACACATGAGCCTTCACCCAAGTATATTGTTGTTATTACAATCCTCTATAATGGTTGTTGTTTTGTGTTGTCACCTTTAAACTACTTCGGAATAAGCCAGCGAAAACCCATAGATTAAGGCTTTCAGTACTTATTGAAGAACAAATAAGATTGGATTAATGTCAAAATTGCTACACAGATTTGCAGATTCATAAATCGACCTTCAACCAAGATGCTAGAGTGCAATAATCTCAGATCACACAACCAATAGTTTTTTATCAAATTATTCATGGTAAGATGTCCTTCAGAGGGTTGCCTTGTTTCTGCCCTAAACACAGAGGTTAGGATATCAACACATACCTTAAGGATCAATGAATTTTCAGCCAGTATCTTGCACGAATTTCCCATATAACACTTCCAGATCAGGCTTGAACAAAAGCAATGATGCTGCCTTAAAGAGGTCAATTGCTTGCTTTGTCAAATAATGTTAAGAGGTATGTCACAGAAAACCCTTACACCAGGCCTCAGAAACCCTTTCAACAGTCATAGAACCAGCCTTGAGAATGGTTGAAATACTTCAGGAAAGAGGGTCGAGATCAGGTTATAAACTTCCAAGGGAAATTACCTTAACAGATCTTGGATTAATCATTACCTTATTTGATCGTTGATTTCTCTATTGATGATTTAGGAAAAAGAGATGGTCACAATGTAGGCTAAAGTTCTGGGCATTTTGCAGCCCCAAACACTCCCACGCTGTCATGTTTTAAGGTGATTTGGTCTGCGGTCTACCACAAATCCCACTGTCACCTAACAGCTTCATCAAAACAGGCTTCTCTTTACCTTGTTGTTGCCCAAACAAAACTGCGAAGGCTCCTGAAGACGCTTGGCCTCCTTGCTGAAGTAAACAACCCCACAAACAAGTGCTGGAGGGCCCCACGCAGCCTTATCCTCCTTGTTGTGGTAGCCTATTTCCTGCAGCCTCAACAGAAATGCCCTAGCTACCCAACCACCTGTTTAACCAAAACAGAAATGCGGCCCTAGCTGGAGCTTCTCGGCCTCAAGGCAAAATAGTCCTCCGGCCTAGCTGTAGGTGCTCTTCATTAATGCAGCCAGCTGAAGGAGAGTTCCACCAAAAAAACTTTCAAAACTCCATGCAATCTGCCCTTAAACACAACGGCAGCCTCCTGTAGCTTCTGCAGCCCTGAAGGAGATAAAACCAGTTCTCCTCTTCCACGTCTAGCCTTTAGATTTACTGTGGGTTCCTTTCTTTGAGAGGTTGCTCTTATGTACTGACGTTCGAGCTATTTCCAGCCTTCCAAACAGACTTCGGCCCTCACCTAGGGCTACGGCCTTCTTCAGATTTTCCGCACAGAACTGCAACTCCTTCTACAAGGGTTTGCCCACCCAAAACAGGTCCAATCGATCTCAGAAAACTCCCTTTGGAATTCGGCCTTCCTGCA
The DNA here is from genome assembly GCA_034641835.2 of Pinus albicaulis. NCBI lineage: Eukaryota > Viridiplantae > Streptophyta > Pinopsida > Pinales > Pinaceae > Pinus > Pinus albicaulis. The sequence goes on along the minus strand of CM076569.1, from coordinate 179,631,293 downwards.
AGGTTAATTGGCATCCAAACAGTCATAAAGAGACCTAAACTCAGCCTCTTGTCCTTCGCTTTGCCCTAATCAAGTTACTCTTCTTGTCCTTCAACTAAGACCGCAAATATTCACAGCACGTTGGTTAGCATGTTGGGCTTTGTCTTCACCTCAACTCTGATACCATGTTAATTTCTGAACATGTTCTATGCCATTTCAGTTTAGGGCATGCAATACTGAAGGAGATAGAACATACTAATAGAGCGATGGAAGAGAAGCCAAAACAGAGATAATAAATGGTGGCGATACGGCGATCAGCAGGATGCTTCTACCAGCAAAGTCTCCAATAGGTCATTCCGCCAAGTGTGTCACACATAACCCCAAAACAACCCAAACAAAGAATACTCCACAAATACGCAGCACCAAGAACACAGCTCCATCGCCATCAAGAGAGAAGAAAATCCTCCACACAATGTGTGTATAATGAACTCCAAGTCTCTCCATTATATAGGCATCTTTGGGGGTGTGTGATAAGCTCTTTAAGACATTTAAGTCTATATTAAATTCCAGGCCGACCTAGCACATAAGTGGAATAAATTCAAAGTCCATGTTCTACTCATCCAATCGAGATGATCTTTAGATCAATCTTACACCTCTCCGAAAGAGGAGTCCAATAAAAATACTGGGATCGTCATCTGAGCAGCATAACCTGGAGTTTGGACCTAGTTGTCCAATTTTAACAATTAATCATGATAATCACAACATCGAGGGTTCAACCTCTGTAACCAGATTGTCGAGGTTTCAATCAATATGCATAGGAGCTAACTATATAAGGAATGGGATCCAGAATGGCTTACAATCAGTTGCTCAATTGGTCTTTGAATTATAATGCTCAATTAGAGCCATAAAAGCATGATCCCAAGTGGAAGAGAGAGCCCTCAAGGTTTGTGGAGTGCAAAAGAAAAGAGGATTGAATGTATGGGTATGCAAAATGGTCTGCAATAGCTTTGAAAATGGGAGCAATAACAACCAAGAGGCTAGTGAGGACCCAACAAGGAGAATGGTCTAATGTCCCCAAGGGATTAATTGGCCCAAGGGACAAAGTAGCCTATCGATCCCTCTATGCTATAGTCCTCGATGAAGGGGAAAACCCAAAAATACCTAATGTTTGGGCAAATTTGGAGCAGTTGGGACAAAAATTGTTGAAAATTGGCAGCTAAGAGATGAATTTCCTTGAATAAAATCAAAGTTTTGACAATTCTAGAGTGGATTTCTAAAAATAGAAAGTCATGTATATCATTTCAAGCATGACTTTCCAAAAATAGTAAATCACCTTGCTTCAATCGGTAATCAAGTATAGATGATGGAAAATCAATTAAACTTATCTTTAATCAATCTTAATTGTTCAATTTTTTTTATTTTTTCATCAATATTATCATTAACATTATTATTATCCTTATGATACTATAATATTATTATCTAAATGGAAATACATGCCACCCTTCCTACTTGGCACTTAATTATGCCACTTTGTACCTCTCTGTCTCTCCTTGATGGCTCTTGTACCCCTCTCTCTCACTTAATGATGTGTTACTCTCTATATTAATGGATTCGTTGCACTCCTCTTACATTCTCTTACACGCATTAATGACTCGTCATAAAAGATTCCTCTTACTGCACTCTTCAATGCGTATGTTACACTCTCTCTCTTTATGGTATGAGTTACAAGTCATGTGTATTGTTGAGATTTTAGGTAGCATCAGGTGTGCTCTAGCTCCGAAACTTTGTGGAGGGGCTAAGACACACGAGATCTCCAAAACCCAAAAAGCGTTTGGAGAAATTCCATCTGGTGTTGAAATTATTCAAATAATTATTTTTTTTTAATGAGGACCCTAATTCTAACTTAGGGAATTAGAAAAATTTAAGTGAATTAATTAAACACATGTGATGAAATGTTCTGAGTGACGTGGATCAAGCAGTCTTTTAATCTGAGCCGTCAATTAGAGATTAGATCACGATCGTTGGTTTCTCAATGAGAAAAGTATAAAGGAAAGGCTTGGGGTCAGTTTCAAAACACACACACACAAATAGAGCACTGAAGCTAAGTCGAATTTTTGGGGCGGGGTTTGCTGAGGAATTCGAAGCGAGTTTGCAGTGCAGTGAGGTGCAGAGATTGACAAGGGATGATCTGATCCAAGGCCGAGAATACAGCAGCAGAGAGGCAGTGAGTACCAAACAGCGCAAAGCCAGCCAGGAGAATGCAGTTTAGCCAACACCACGCAGAGTACTGCGCAGAGGCTGCATAAGCCTAACCAGGGTGATGCAAACCCAGTCAAGGTGACGCAAACCCAGCCGGGGTGACGTAGACCCAGCCAGCGCAACGCAGGGGCAGCGCAACACCAGCCGGGGTGACGCAGGCCCAGCCAGGGCAGCGCAAAGGCAACACAGCACCAGTGAGGGTGACGCAGTGAGGACACTGGCCAGTGAGGGCTAACGCAGAGGCTACAGAGGCAGCGCTGAGGGTTCCAATGGGCTAGAAAGGGCGTGCAATCTGTAAATCCCAATTGAGGGTGTGATACAGCCATATTTTTTTGTCTCCGAGTGAAAGGTACTTCTACCGTGTAATTTCTCTATAGGGTCAACCATTTCTGGTGCCCAAAATGTTGTATTCAAATTATGCATAATAATAAAACCCTCTAGAGCTGCTACACCGATTTTCTCGCATTTGGTTTTTCCGGAGACATTTGTCCGAAAAATCGTGTGTAATTGTCACATGTTTGTATTGTTCAGTGAATGATTTGTAGATGTTAAGGCTGCAGTTTGTGTCTGCTTTAATGTTTTTCTGAATACTTCAGTTAAATAACTTGTTAAGTTAATCAAACAAGTAGGCGAAGTAGATCTAGACACTGCAATAGGGTTTCTATTTTGAAACTTTCACATGGTATTAGAGCATTGTAGATCAAGCTGATCCACCAGCAGAGCGGTTGAAGATAATTTTTGCGGAGAGGGTAGTTGAAGCAGCAAAAATCTAGAAGAGGGCAACGCAGCCCAACCAAGCTAACGCAGAGGCCACACAGAGACTGACGTAGAGCCATCTGAGTGATGCAAAGGCAGCGCCGATCCTTCCAAAGCGACACAAAGGCAAGGCTGATCCAGTCTGCTCACGCAAAGGCCAGCCAGACGGACGCAATTCGTGTGGTGATTGTTGTGTAGTTTTCCAAAGTCTAGAAGCGGAGCTTATGATCTTCAAAAGTTGTTGGTGTGGTAAAAGCTTTGTCTGTGCAGAACAGTTGTTGAGATTTTGGGGTAGCATCAGATGTGCTCTAACTCTGAAATTTTGTGGAGGAGATGGAGTACATGAGATCTCCAAGACCCATAAAGTGTTTGGAGAAATTCCATCTGGTTTGATAGATATTCAAATAATTGATCTTTTTAATTAAGGACCCTAAGTCTAATTTAGGAAAATTAAAAGATTAAAGTGAATTAAATTAAACATGTGATGAGAATGATCTAAGTGACGTGGATCAAGCAGTTTCTAATCTTAGTCGTTGATTAGATATTAGATCACGGTCATTGGTTTGCCAACGAGAAAAGTATACGAGAAGGGCTTGGGGTCAGTTGGAGAACACACACATTGGCAGAGCACTAAAGCTAAGCTGAAATTCTAGGGCGTGGTTTGCTAAGAATTTCAGGAAGAGTTTGCAGTGCAACGGGGGGCAACATTGGCAAGGGATTTTAGATCCAAGGCCAGAATACAACAACAGTAAAGGGGCAACATATCCAGCAGTGCAAAGGGCAGCGAGCGCTACGCCGTCCAGCCAGAGCCCGGTCAAGGGCAACGCAAAGGCAGCAGGAGCTACACAGGGCTGATGCAGGCCCAATCAAGGGAACACAGGGGCAGTGTAAGCCCAAAGAGGGTGACGCAGGCCCTTCCAGAGCAACGCAGAGGTTGTCGCGGGCCAGTAAGGCTGACGCAGAGGGCTAAGGAGTAATGCTGGGGTTTCCGGTGGGCCAGAAAGGGCTTGAGTTCTGTAAATCCCGTTTGAGGGTGTGAATCAACCATATTTTCTATCTCCGAGTGAAAGAGGTATTGTTGTCGTGATTTTCTCTGTAGACCCAACCATGTCTAGTGCCCATAAATTGTTGTATTCAGATTCTGCATAATAATAAAACCCTCCAGAGCTAGTTGTACCAGTTTTCCTTCATTGGGTTTTTCCGAGGACATTTGTCCGAAAAATCTGTGTCACTTTCTCATATGAGCATTATATTCAGTAAATGATCTGTATGTGTAGGCTGCTATTTGTGTTTACTTCGTTGTTTTTATGAATATTCAGATTAATAACTTGTATAAATAATCAAGTAGAAGAAGTAAATCAATGGTTACCAGTAGGGTTTCTTAGATTAAGAAATTTTCACATGGTATCAGAGCATTGCAAATCAAGCTGAATCTCCAACAAATTGGCTGAAGAAATTTTTGTTGCAGAGTAGCAGCTAAAGTAGCAGAGATCCGGAGAGGGCAGCGCAGTACCAGGAGGACGCAATCCCAACAGAGGCCACGCAGGGGTTGACGCAGTCCCAGCTGGGTGATGCAGAGGCAGCACAGAGCTTTCCAGAGTGACGCTGGAGCAGCCTGCATTGCGCAATCGTTGCGCAGAGGCTGTACTAAGCGAGTCTGCTCACACAGAGGCTAGCCAGAGGGATGCAATCCAGTTTCAAGTTGCTGTGCAAAGTTGTTGTAGTCCAGAAGCAAAGCTTCAGATCTTCAGCAATTGTTGGTGTGGTGGAGATTCTGTCAGTTCAAAATCTTGCCTAGCTAAGTTGATAAAGAGTGGGAGGAGAACAGTCATTGTTACAAATCTAAATAATACAAAATAACAATAAATGTAAATAAATGTAAAAATAAATAATCAAGTAATGATTATGTTAAATAGTCATTAGTTAAATGAAAAGGCATGTCCAAAAGACATGCTCACTCATGAAAGGAAACCTGCCTAGGTATATAAGCAGGGCCTCATTGTAACATTTCTCATCACTTGTACATTATAAATTATTATTACAAAATACCTCGTGTATTTTTACAATTAAGTCAACAAGCCTACAGTTTTGTTGCTTCAGTGGTATCAGACCTATGTCGCACAATATAATCTTACGAGCCTTTGGACATTGTTTACCGCGCAATATGCCATTACGTGTAGATCCTGAAAGAATTGAGCAAATTAGAAAAAATCAAGAAAAGCTTCAACAATTAGAAAAATCATGTGCAGAAGTTACAGCATGTTTTCAGAAAAGTTATGTAGAAATCCATAATAAGGAAGAAGATGTTGATCAAAAGGATGAATATGAAAAAGATATGAATCAAGATGGGGGAGAAGATGAAGCAGTAGATGATTATAATGTTGAAGATGAAGATTATGAAGATAATATGATGATTCAAATAAAGATGATGTGGATGAGGACTATCTTGAGAAACAAGAAAATGAACAATATCATAATAATGAGGAAGATGCTGAAGAAGACATTGATGATGATGAAGAGGAAAATGTGGTCAAAGAAAAAGAAGAAAATGCTTTTGATGAAAAAACTAATATAAATATGTGAAACTTTGAAGAAAAGGTTATGTCAAATGTCAAATATGGATTATGAGGGTGATGATGAGGACAATGATAATAAGGATGACCATGAGTACAACAATGACTCAGTCATCGCTATGGATCGATGGGAATTATCAGGTGCGAATACAGAAAAAGAAAACCAAAAAATAATAATATTAAACAGGGTTTCGAGGAATACCAGCAAACCATGCAATGGCTTGTCCTTCCATTCTCTGATGAGAATACTAGGGAAAATCTCAAGGAGGCCTTTCAGGTGGTGAACCATATTACCAACCTTGTAGTTTTGGATAAAGATGGCAAAATTATAAACCCATATGGTGTGTAGCTTTTTGAAGGATTCGATGTCGATGGCTATCCAATCATTGCAATGAGAATTGTTGAGGTCCATACACCACGATCAATAGTGCTTGATGGTGTGCAGACCAAACCTCTTCCTCAAACAGGGATGGTGGCCTATCATTCTAAAAACATAGGAATAGTTGCGATTGACAGGAAAATTCAATTTCCTAATCCTAATGAAAAGTCTCGTTTTGACACAGTTCAAGCAAGTAGTAAGTTTTGTGATAAGGACTTTTTTAAAGATTTAGCAAGAAGGGCTCTTTTGGAGACATTAATTATCCTTGCAAAAGATCTTGTTCAAGTCATTGCAAAGGATATTCTGCTTACTAGAGATGAGATGGTAAATGGTCATGCACGTGAAAACAATCATGAAATTGTTACGGATTCCTTTTTAGCACAATCTCATCTATTTGAGGTGGAGAGGGAGTTGAAACCTTGGATCTCTGACAAGGATGCTCCTGAAAATATAGACCTCGAAACCACTTTTCAAAACACACAGAACATGTGTTGGGACCAATTCCACACAAACAAGTCCCTATTTGGTGTTAGAAGCACTACAAAACTTAAGAGGTGACCACAGAAAAAAGACCTAGAACAAAAAGCCTCAATAATTGCAAGAGCAATGGAGGAGGAAGCTACTAGGAATTTCCATTTAGCAGTGGAACGAGGCTTTCACCTTGGAAACGAGGAAGAACCATTTGATGAGGAAAGCAAGTATTCGTCAGTTCTTCGGAGTGAAGACATTAGTGAAGATAATGAGGATAAGTGCATAGAGAACCGCAATGAAGAAACATTTGGCATTGCTATGCCTAGTACCAAAGATGTGCCTTCTTGTTCAAATGACACCAAAGGAAGCACTTCCTTTGCAGGTAAACCTGATAATAAATCCAATCAAATAATACAAACTTCATTGGCTAATTCTCCTTCTCCAATAACTCTGAAGCTAAATCCATACAAGAAGTCCATTAAATATCTATTAATTACAGATACCCATATAAGCGCCATGATTGCAACCAAGTTGTCACAGCCATTGCTTCGGTCTTTACAGTCGTAACCCTTGTCAAAATTATTTGTGGGTTCGAATCCAATAGAAGAAGGATGAGTCTCGCTCAGCGTCTAAGACTTTTGAGCTTTCCGACATCAAATCAAAGAAATTTAGGCAAAAGGACGATTATGTAATGTTTCATCATCTGTTGAAGAGTAAATTTCAAAATTTGGTGGATCGACACTCAATTCTTGATACAACCATGGTAGATCGGGTTGAAGTCCATAAACACACGGCGCGGCATCCACACTACCCACACTGTCGTTCCAACACCCGACACATCGTTGACCTATGCATGTGGTGTAAATTGTGAGGGGCTATGTCACAGGGTTTGCCGAATCTGAAGCTTGAGGTTCGAAATTCGGGGAACCTCAAAAAAAGAATTCGATTTCATTCAAGTTCGTTGAACCTCATTCGAACCTAATTCGAACCTGAAGACGAATTTAAAGCCGAACCTAAAGGCGAATTTTATGCTTTTTTTTCATGATGTTCGATTTTAATAAATGTTATGACTTTTTTTGTTGGAGCGGTTTTGTTAGCGGTTTTAATGTTAATGATAAAAACAATGGGCAACCCATGGTTTTATATTCCGCCAATTATTTTCCCGGTGCTATGATTTTCCATTATTTAAGAATTGGTTGTTGATTAATTTTTACAAGTGAATTTAGTGTTTTGAGACAGTGAGAAGTTAGAACTCAAGTTTTGCTAAGTGCTTTGGTTTGTCGTGTTTCCGCCACCGGCTGTGTGCTATATTCCGGCATCCCTGCACGCTGCAAATTGCGTATTACCTGGAGGATGGCTAGTGGCTCGTTTTGGAGTCTGGACTCCTCACAACTGAGGACACAAGCTCGTGGATTGCCGCTTCAAAGTTCAGAACACGGGTTAGTGATCTTTTGAGCATAAGGGTTCCAGTTCACAAATACGCCGTTTTGCATATTTTTTCACCATTTTCCAATACCAAGCATTTTATTTCTGTTCGATGAATTTGATTGTGGTGGCAAATAAGTTTGATCCCAACTGGTTGTGTTGTTCTGTCGCAGCCCACTTCTAACTTCTAACTTATAGTGAGGTTGATCTGATGACCTGGGGCATCCTTTCACAGTTATTATTTCCCATCATGGGAGGCCAAATAGTAGCTAGCAGTGCCCTCATCAACCCTGGCAATGTTTTAATAGCAAGTCCGATAGTGATTATGACAGCTTTTAAGGGCATTTACATAACAGAGTGAGGGTGCCTTTGATGGGAGGGTTTTTTTCACCCCTTTAAACCTCCTGTTTAATGGCAGCAGGGTGCCCCATTTATTCAACATTTATTGTAGCAGCGACAAGTTTTATTCCTAGGAATCCTAAGTTCTAACTTCTAACTTCTAACTGTCCTAAATTTGTTTAGAAAGCGTAATCAAAATACTCAAAATACCTGTGCAAGTGGCAGAGCATAGATATTCTTTGAAGTTTGAACAGTCAATACGAGCTTAAATATATATTCTTTGTCCATCCCCTATCATTTTTTTTCATGCACTGTTTCTGATTTTCCAGCCATAAATTATAATATAGGAACCTATCACTCATTTTCAGATGAGATTTCTGATCTGAAATAGGTCTTCATCAAATCCATGAGATCTCCTCAGATTGTGTTTTTATTTGTTAAATTTCAGATACAGGAAGCAGTTGACATGCATGTTGACAAACTTTTGTTTCTCCTGTTTTCTGGAATGCTTCTACTAATTATGAAATTTTAAGAATACGAAATTTGAATGCATGCTGGACCGGTGAGCAGTCTTATCCTTTTCTAACATTAAATTTTTGTAGCATCAAAATCCAATTATGTGTTTTCCTGAGCAATTTCATTCACTGAATGCTTTCTAATAAAACCTCTGCCTTGTTGATTTATGTTTACTACAGACCTACTATTGTAAAAACTTTTCATCATTAATATACAATGGCAACTGAGGGACGGGGAAAAACGCGCAGAGCTCCAAGATGAACCCTAGCTTTTCAGCAGTCTCCCATCCCTCCACCGCTGTCAGGCCACAGCCTGGCCCTGCGGTTCATGGCATCCAGCGGCCAAGCTGGTCCTCGATTCAACTCAGGCCGGCACCAGCTCTCGCAGACGTGCGCTGCAAAGCGAAGAAAAATGTAAAAAACACACAGGCTGGGATCCTTGTAAGCTACACTCGTGCTGAAGCAGGAATGGAGGCGGCTCCTTCACACCTGCAGAACCCTGGCAGCTATGAAAACAAGGAAAAGACGGCCCCCAGCCCCGTGAATCTTCTGAAAGATGCCTGGACTCACTCCGCAGGGATTTATAACAACCCAGGCTTTGAGTGCTCCAATCAGTCTCCATGGCTCAACAACTCAAGGACGACCAAATATGAGCAGCCCTCGCTCATGGGATTGCGGCAAGAAAACGGAAAGGGTCGCGGAAAGCAAAGATCAGGCAAGGAACATCAATCTGGCCTCTACAATGCATCTTGGTAGCGAGGGTTTCTTAGATCTACCCTCCCCTGCCTTTTAAATCCAGATCTCGCTCCTCACTGGCAGATCCATGATGCTTTGGGTACGCTCAATGGATAGAGTACAGAATCTCCTGCAAGCCCTTGAGCACAGGCTGGGGATTCCCTCAGCTCTTCAGAGACTTCTATATGAAGGTAAACAGTTTGATGCCTCTTTTCCCCTTTCATTTTATAACATTGAAAGAGATGTTACTTTAGTCTTATCCCTTCCGTTTGAGAGGGGGGCCTGCGGGGCATTCATTATCTGCACCAGCTTTCTCCTACAAGGATGTTGTCCATGCACAGCCCAAGAAAGCTACTCAATCCCCTACGGCCCCCAAGCCTTTTCTGGTTGATAAGATGGAGAAAGTTCCCTCCATATAGATTTCCCATCCAAATCTGGCAGATCAGCTACAAAGATATGCAGAAGCCACTATCACCTGTAGATTCAATGGACTTTGGCCTCGCACAAAAGATCTCTACGAGTGGATCTATGCCAACTGGACCCACAATTGCACGGTCATCTTCTACTCAAAGGGTTTCTTCATAGTAGTGTTCGATCACAGCAAGGATTATCAAAAGGCCTTAACAAAAAGTTCGTGGTTTTGGGAAACAGCAGGGCTATTCCTCAGCCCCTGGTTCCCAGATTTCGACCCCTCTACAGCAGTCATCAGCAAGATTCCAGTCTGGGTCAAGCTTCCCAATTTACCTGCCCACTTATGGCACCTTTCTATCTTGCAAGGAATAGAAAACACCTTGGGCCATTATCTGATAACAGATCCCCTTCCGGAGTACCAAGGACTATACACATATGGCAGAATATGTGTTGAAATAGACATAAGTAAAGGTCTGCCCAATCAAATTAATCTCACTATCGTCGATTTCCTGTGAACACAGATTCTGGATTATGAGAACACTACCTTCCGCTGCCGCCATTGTCACCAAACAGGGCACCTTCAGATTTCCTGCCCCACGTTCCTTGCCCAAAAAAAGGAAAACAATCTCAAATCAAAATCCAAAAGATGGATACCATGTTATCCGCCTGATGACACTGAGTCCTTGAGTTCAAATGAGGAGATTGATGCAGAAATGGAGCATGCAAAGAAGACAAAAAATTCCTCCTTTGTTGTCCCTGAGGAACCCCAGCCACGGCGATCTCTCAGAAATGCACTCATGAGTCCTCTTCTAATATGAATAAGGAGACGCCTCTCATAGTCAACAACAATCTACAAGTGGTTCTTGCCCATCCACACCATGTTGGATGGGTCAAAGTCAACAAAAAGAAAGGAAAAAAATTTTGCATGGAGGTTTCAGCTCGTTCTGGGTAGAACCCAGTTTCTATCTTCTTTTGTTTCCTAGTCATGCTTCATGGCTCTTTTGCTTCTTTCATGTTCACTCTTCGGGACCGAGGTTGATAGTTTATCATTTCTGGTTGGCCCATTTTTTGCCTCTCTTGATTGTAATCTCATTCTTGTACCATATGATTGCTTAATAGAATTAGTCTTATTCAAAACAAAACAAAACAAAGCTCTGCCTTTTTATTTTATTTTGAATAGTTATTAACTTCTTAGTATTAATATAGTTAAAATGTTTTATGTTTTTAATTTTTTGTGTGTTTTATATTAGTTTTATAATTTATTCAAAATTCGGTTAGAAATTTCAGAATGGTAAGAGTATGTTAAATTAATTTATGTATTTAAAAATGTGGTTTATTTGTATTTTTATCATTTATTTAAATTTTAAATATAGTGTGCAAACAAAATGCAGAAATATTTGCAATGGCACCTCCAAAATCAATAGCAGAAGCATGGAAATATGTGGAGAAATTGGATGGGTCTAGTGGGAGACATCTTAAATGAAAATTATGCAATGATGAGTTTGTTGGGTCTTTAACTAGAGTGATGGACCATTTGTTGTCCATCTCTAATGGTAGAGGAGGTGGTGTTGATGGTTGCAAGAATGTGTCTTCAAAGCTCAAGAAGATACTTCAAAAAGACTATGACAAACTGAAAAATGCCAAGCAGGTGAAAGAAAACAAAAGGCAACGTGTTCAAACAGAAATTGCAATGAATTATGGCTCATTTTCCTCACTCTCCTCAAGCATGGTTGGCATTCGAAGTTCATCTCAGCCAAAGAGCACTAAATCAAGTGGGACAGCAACCTTAAATTCTCTCTGGAAGCCCAAGCAGAAGCAAGAAGTTGATGATGTTGTAGCTTATATGTTCTTTGAATCTGCCATTCCATTTAATGTGACAAGAAGTCCTTATTTCATTAATGCATGTAAGATGATGCCAGATTTTCGTAAAGGATATGTCCCTCCCAATTCTGAGACTATAAGGACCACTCTTTTGAAGAGGTCAAAAAAAAGAGTGACAAATAGATTGCAAAACATCAAAAACTCTTGGAGAGAAACAAGGTGCACAATTTTATTAGATGGTTGGTCAGATGTGAATCATAGACATTTAATTAATGTGTTGGTTCATTTCCCTAAAGGGGTATTTTTTTTTAAAGTAGTTGATGCATCAAGGAATAAGAAGACATCTTAATACATTTTCAAGATTTTAGACGAAGCTATTCTTGAAGTTGGAGAAGAAAATACGATCCAAGTTGTCACTGATAGTGCTTCAAATTGTGTAGGAACTAGAAAGTTGATCATGGAAAAATACAAAAAAATATATTGGACACCTTGTGCTGCTCTTGCCTTGACTCATTGTTGCATGACTTGGCAATAATGAAACAGTTCGAAAGGGAAAACAAATTTTGCACTTCATATTCAACCATCAACTCACATTGAGTTTGTACAGGAGTAAAGCATCTAGAGAGCTGCTAAGGCCTTGTGAAACTAGATTTGTTACATATTACATCACTCTCAAAAGACTAATTGAAGAAAAATCAAGTATAAGAGGTGTTTTTTGCCACAATGAGTGGAAAATCTCTTCCCTTTCAAAGGAAGCTAAAGGAAAGGAATTGGAACAGGTGATTTTAGGAAATGTTTTTTGGGACAATGCTCTAAAGGTCTTAAAAGTATGTGAACCAATTGTTAATATGCTTCACATGGTTGATAGTGATACTCCTTCCATGGGCTTTGTTTATGAAGGCATGGATCATGCCAAGGAAACCATTGCAAAATTTTTTAATAATGAGGAAAATGAATACATTGAAATATGGGAGGTGATCAACGAAAGATGGAAGATGTTGCATAGCCCTTTGCATGCAACGGCTTGTTATTTGGATCCTAGACTCTTTGGGATAGAAAGAACAAATGATGCAGAAGTCATGAAGGCCTTTATGAAGCAATTGAACGGTTGGTTCCAAATTTAGAAGAATCCAGGAGAATTAGAGAGCAGCTTCGGGCATACAGGTTATAGGAGGGAATGTTTGCAAGGACTAGTACTATATAGGATAGGCCCAATGTTTATCCAGGGAGATGGTGGCAATTTTACGGATCAGAGACTCCTGAATGCAACGTTTTGCAATTCGTGTTTTGAGCCAGGGATCAAGTGCTTCTGCTTGTGAAAAGAACTGGAGCAACTTCAACGATATTCAATCCAAGAAAAGAAACGAATTATTGTCTACAAAGTTGGAAGACCTTGTATATGTTCGCAGCAATTTGAAATTGGCCTTGAGCGGTGTGGTCAAAGATGCATCTAGTTCCTCTCAGCCGTTGTTTGAGTCCATACTAGAAGAAGATGATATTAGCATTGACGATGATTCACTAGATGAGTCAAATGATGAGTTTGATGATCACCATTCTAGTGGCTTTACTAGGCCATGTGCTTCTGATGATTTAGAGATTTAGAGCTTTCTGATGTTACAACTTGCAAGTTGCAAGTAGGCCATAAGGATAGATAATCTATGTTTTTTAATTTTGTACAAGAATTTTATCGATTATAACTACTTGACATTATGGACTTCCTTTTTAAAATTTTAAAATTTGAAGATATTCTCCATGGTTTTGAAATATAGCTTTATTGTAATTTGTATGCTTAAATTCTAATTATGTTTTAATTATGTGAATTTTTCAACGAATACAAGTAATTTACATTATAGACATTTTTTTCTTTTAAATTTTGGAAATTAAAAACTATGCCATGCATTTTTGTATTTGCAAACTACTATGGTGTATTGTGTATGTTTACATTTAAGTAATGTCATTGATATAATTATGATGTCTAAGGGAGAGGAAATTGATCCTTTCCTCTTCAGGTTGCAGGCAATTCGGGATCAGCGGATTGCCATGGGGTTTAAAGTGGATGATGATGCCATGGTGAGGATTGCTCTAAATGTAGTCACAAATGATTGGGAAACGTTCGTCCAAAGCATCTTGGGCAGGCAAGACCTTCCAAACTGCGACGACATGTGGGCTATCCTCCGACAAGAGGAAATCTGTCGAATGACCAAGAGACAAGCCAGCACCAAATCAAGCAAAGTGAAGGAGGAAAAGGAAGATGCAGCCCTAGCATCTAAGAAGCAGCAAGGGAAAAAGAAGCGGGATCTATCAAAGATCAAATGTTTTAGATGTGGTGAACTTGGACACTTTGCCACCAATTGTCCTCTAAGGAAGAAGGACAAGGAAGCCTCTAGTTCCAAGGTTGCAGCAGCTCAAGAAGACGATGGCTCCGACGATGACGTAGCCATGAGTGCTCATGTACCTCGAGAGAAGAGGTGGGGTGATATTGATCTGTAGAGCAACTATAGAGTGAAGGCAGGATCCTTGAGGTGCCCAACTCTTGGATCACATACGTGCTACGGGAGCCTTAAGACAGTAGCGGGGATGACTAGAGTAGTGGGGGCAGAGGATCACGGTGAAGCAAAGAGCATAGTTGGGACGTTATAGAGGGAGTAGCGCAGTGCAGATGCAGCAGCAGCATAGAAGCAGCAGCGCAGAGAAGGAAGTGATTACGCAATGCAGAGTTGTAGCAGCGCAGTGGCTTCAGGAGGACAGCTCAGCGCAGCAACCAAGGGAGCTTCAGTGATGAGATGCAGCCCGACAGACTTGTCTGTCAGTGTTTGGGCAGGAGTCCTTCAGTTGCTTACTTCTCAGCAACTGAGTTGCAGTGCAGCAATTAGCAGTGGCAGTGCTACGAGCAGCACGATGCAGCAAATTGAGAGGGAGCTGCAGTACAGATGTGGCAATGACTGTGGCAGAGTCATGGGCAGCAGTACAAAGAACAGCAGCAGCGCAGTGATGGAGGGCAGTAGGCCAAGCATCAGTGCGAGAACCGATGCTAGAGATCAGGGCAATGCTTTGGTGTGGAAGTATTGCTAGAGCACATTCCTCGCTAAGAGGGAGTGTTGAGATTTTGGGGTAGCATCGAATGTGCTCTAGCTTCGAAATTTTGTGGAGGAGCTGGAGTATATAAGATCTCCAAGACCCAAAAAGCGTTTGGAGAAATTCCATCTGGTTTGATAGATATTCAAATAATTAATCTTTTTAATTAAGGACCCTAAGTTTAACTTAGGAAAATTAGAAGATTAAAGTGAATTAAATTAAACATGTGATGAGAATGATCTAAGTGACGTGGATCAAGTAGCTTCTAATCTTAGTTGTTGATTAGAGATTAGATCA
This sequence comes from Pinus albicaulis, assembly GCA_034641835.2. Classification (NCBI taxonomy): domain Eukaryota; kingdom Viridiplantae; phylum Streptophyta; class Pinopsida; order Pinales; family Pinaceae; genus Pinus; species Pinus albicaulis. The sequence goes on along the minus strand of CM076569.1, from coordinate 179,616,258 downwards.
CGGTCGTTGGTTTGCCAACGAGAAAAGTATAAGAGAAGGGCTTGGGGTCAGTTGGAGAACACACACATTGGCAGAGCACTGAAGCTAAGCTGAAATTTTAGGGTGTGGTTTGCTAAGAATTTCGGGAAGAGTTTGAACTTTACAGTGCAGCGAGGGGCAGTATTGGCAAGGGATTTTAGATTCAAGGCCAAGAATACAACAACAGCAGAGAGCAGCATATCCAACAGCGCAGAGGACAACCAGTGCTACGCAGTCCAGCCAGAGCCAAGTCAGGGGCAGCGCAGAGGCAGTAGGAGCCACGAAGGGCTGACGCAAGCTTAGTCAGGGCAGCACAGGGGCAACATAAGCCTAGAGGGGGTGACGTTGGCCCTTCCAGAGCAACACAGAGGCTGACACAGAGCGCTGAGGAGAAGCGCTGGGGTTTCCGGTGGGCCAGAAAGGGCTCGAGTTCTGTAAATCCCATTTGAGGGTGTGAATCAGCCATATTTTCTGTCTCCGAGTGAAAGAGGTATTATTGCCGTGATTTTCTCTATAGGGCCAACCATGTCTGGTGCCCAGAAATTGTTGTATTGAGATTCTGCATAATAATAAAACCCTCCAAAGTTAGCTCCACCAGTTTTCTCGCATTGGATTATTCCAGGGACATTTGTCCAAAAATTCTATGTGTCACTTTGTCATATGAACATTATATTCAGTAAATGATCTGTATGTGTAGGCTGCTATTTGTGTTTACTTCGTTGTTTTTCTGAATATTCAGATTAATAACTTGTATAAATAATCAAGTAGGAGAAGTAAATCAATGGTTAGCAATAGGGTTTCTTAGATTAATAAATTTTCACAACAGTGCCTAGCAAAGGCGACAAGAGCAGGAGGAGAACAGTCGCTCAGCAGATTCTCTAGCCAAGGGATCTGATTGTGTAAATTTTTGAAGATGTTCTATGCTTGATGCAACTTTACTTTTATCCCCAATGTCAGTCAGCAATCACATAAACAAGAAAGTAAAGTGTTGATAGAACATACCAGTAGATCGACAGAAGACAAGCCAGAAAAATATAAGTGAGTTGGTGCGTTACGACGGTCAACAGGATGCTTCAACCAACAAAGTCTCAATACGGTCAGCCAACCAGAAGTGTTACACAAACAGCGCTTAAAGACAGCTCATCAAAAATTAACATAATTCAACAAAAGAATCCCACATCCAGATTTCCGGCATCATCCAGATTTACAGCATCATCCATATTTACGGCATCATCCATATTTACGACATCCGATTTATAGTATCCATTTCCGGCATCATCCAGATTTACGACATCCATTTCCGGCATCATCCATATTTACGGCATCCATTTCTAGATCATGAGGATGTGTGTGATGAGATGATTGAAATGTCCTCCAACGTTGACTCTATTTATATCAATCACTGAGGGTGTGTGACACATTTGTTGGGGGTGTAAAACCTTAAGGCCAACCTGCACATATTTTGAAAGTATTAAAAATAAATTCAAAATAAATGTTCTGCTCATCGGATCAAGATGATCTTTAGATCTATCTTGCACCTCTTCGAAAAAGGAACCCAATAAAAATATTGGTGTCTTCATCTGAACATCACAACATGGAGTTTGGACCTAGCTGTCCAATTTTAAAAGAGTGTGATCAAGTGGAATGATCATAGAGGACTGATTCAGTTGTTTTGGAGGAGGATTTCTAGGAGGTCAGTTGTCAAAGGGAGCAGCTACTATAGAGAGATTCTATCGCCAAGAAACCCAGATCCCATTTTCTGTAAAGTGTTGTAGCAAGAATAGGGAGAGGAGTACCTGTTTCGACAGATTTGAGCAAAGATGGTTTCTCATGGACTGAGAGATCAGGATAGGTTGGACAGTGTGTCCAACTTTGTTATCTGGAGGGCCAAGATCTTGAGAGTCCTAGATGAGTACGGCATCAAGGACCATGCTGAAAACATCCTAGTTGTGCCTACCGATGCAGATCCCCTGAAGAAATTCAACGAGTCAAGGATCACGTGGTTCCACATATTGCCGGGAAGAACACGGCAATTGAAATGTGGACAGCTTTGAATACGATTTGTCAAGAAAGCTCTGTCCAGAGGAAGATGCTTCTGGAGAATCAAATGTGGTTGTTCCAGATGCTAAAGGGTGAGGAAATCGATCCCTTTCTCTTTGGACTTCAGACTATCCGAGACGAACTAATTGCCATGGGTACAACTCCGAACGAAGGGCTCTTGGTGAGGACTCCCTGAATGTTGTCACCGATGAATGGGAAATGTTTGTCCAAAGCATCTTGGGTAGGGCAGCGTTACCATCCTAGGCGGTCATGTGGGCAATCCTCTGCCAAGAGGAAATCAAGAGATTTACCAACAGGCAAAGCAGTAGCGGTGGAGTCAAAGTAAAGAAAGAGGAGGATGCAACCCTTGCATCAAAGCAACAGAGGCAGCAAGGGAAGAAGAAGAGGGACCTATCCCAGGTCTGGTGCTTTAATTGTGGCGAACTTGGACACTTCGCCAACACTTGTCCTAAGAAGGAGGACAAGGGATCTTCTGATTCCAAGGCAGCAGCAGCAAAAGGGGACAATGGTAGTGATAATGACGTAGCCATTTGTGCTCATGAACCAAGGAAGTGGGGCGATATTGATCTGTAGAGCAGCTATAGATGGGGGGCAGGATCCTTGAGGTGCCCAAACTCTTGGATCACATATGAGCTACGGGAGCCTTAAGATAGTACAAGGACGAGTGGAGCAGTGGGTGCAGAAGATCACAGTGAAGCAGAGGCAAGCTGGGATGTTGAAGCCTCGAGTAGCGCAGAGGAGAGGCAACAACAACGTGGAAGCAGCAACGCAGAGGCTAATGGGATTTCAGCAGCGCATAGGCAGTGCAACAGACAGCACAATGCTTCAGAGAGACAGTGCAGTCCAGTAGCAAAGGGAGCTTCAATGATGTGTTGCAGCCCAACTGACTTGTCTGTCACTGTTTGGGTGATGGTCCTTCAGTTGCTTACCTCTCAGCAACTGAGTTGTAGTGCAGCAGTTAGCAATCACAGTGCTATGGGCAGCATGATGCAACAAATTGAGAGGGAGATGCAGTCTAAGTCACCGAGTTCAGCAAACTTAATCGTTGAAGTTCGAAATTCGCCAAACTTGAAGCACTCCCAAACAAAATCAAAAAAGTTCGGCGAACTTAATCCCGTACATGAACCCGAACCTCAACGTCGAACTCAAACTCAAACCTCAAGACGAACTTCAATGAATTTTTTAAAATATTCGTTTAAAAATCGTGAAATGCTAATTAGGTTCGGCAGCAGGGTTTCATTTTGTTTTTTTAAGGCTAAAAATCCCAACTGACCGTCGATCGATCTCACTGCTGCTCTCACGACTCATCTCACCGTTTCTCACCGCCCGGCACCGAGTTCTGCTCTTGTGCTCACAGTCACTGCTCACTCCTCCGCGGTTGCTCCTCCAAGACGTTGCTCAGTGCTCGCAACTCCACAGTCCACCGCCACGACCGCGACAATCACGACGTTGCTCAGTGCTCACCGCCCGGCATCGAGTTCTGCTCTTGTGCTCACAGTCACTGCTCACTCCTCCGCGGCTGCTCCTCCAAGACGTTGCTCAGTGCTCGCAACTCCACAGTCCACCGCCACGACCGCGACAATCACGACGTTGCTCAGTGCTCGCGAGTCGCAGCTTCACAATCCACCGCCACGACCACATCATGATTGTAGTCTGTCGGCCCTCCACCGCACCACGACTGAAGTCTGAGTCTGTCGGCCCTCCAACGTTCGTCGTCCACTCCAGCCGCTAGCGTCCAGGCTCGGCCCTCAGTAGACTGCCGCTCCACTACTCCACCATCCAGCTCCAGCTTCGGCCCTCCACTGTCGCTCCAGCCTCCAACGTTCTGGACTCCAGCCCCAACTGCCCAGTGGCCCATAGGCCCATCTTCCAGTTGAACTTGGCAATAAACTTACAGTCACAAACTACAGTCTACAATCAGTGATCTAGGTAGGCGAGTTTATATTTTTTATTGCAAATTTTTTTTAAAATAAGCTTACTGTTTATAAAAAAACAATGTTTACAAAAAATGAGTGAAAAAATATTGTTTATACACAATTTTAAAGAAAATTACAATTTACAAAAAATTATACAGTTTTAAAAAAATTTACTGTTTACAAAAAATTTCATGCTGCAAAAAAAAATGAACTAACTCAAATGTAAATTTAAAAAAAAACGCAGACATTTCAACCTTTACTTCAGCAATCAAAACCTTCAGATTTCAATGGCACCCCCAACATCAACTGTTGAAGCATGGAATTTTGTCAAAAAAGAAGGGAAAAATCTTTTGTGTCAGCGTTGTGGACATCAATTCACTGGCTCTTTAACTAGAGCAGTGGATCACTTTCTCAGTATTAGCAATGGAAGTGGAGGTGGTGTTAAAAGCTGCACTAAGATCTCAGATGAACAAAAAACCGCAGTGGAGAAAAACTATTTCACTTCAAAGACGAAAAAGGAAAAAAGGGAGAAAAAGAGGCAGCGAATTGAGAGGGAGATTGCCATGTCTTCCTCGAACACCATTAATTCAATCTCAACCATTGGTGGATCAAGTTCTACTGCAGTAAAAACAGGTGGAACCAAAACATTAAATCAATTCTGGAAACCTGTGGAGAGACAAGAAGTCGGTGATGTTGTTGCAGAATTATTTTATGCATGTGCAATTCCCTTTAATGTGGCCAGAAGTCCATATTTTAAAAATGTAATTAAAAAGGCCATTGATTTTGGGATGGGCTATGTTCCTCCCGGATTTGAAGCTTTAAGGACCACTTTGCTAAAGAAAATAAGAGACAGAGTGATAGAAAAATTGTCTGAGATTAAAGAGCCTTGGAAGCATACAGGATGTGCACAATTTTGAGTGATGGTTGGTCAGATTTGTGTTATCGCCCATTGATCAATGTGCTTGTTTACAATCCTCAAGGAGTACTTTTCTTGAAAGCAATTAATGCAATGGATCAGGTGAAGACATCAAAATTTATTTTTGGAATTTTGGATGAAGCAATTCAAGAGGTTAGGGAGAAAAATGTGGTCCATGTTATTACAGATAATGCATCAAATTTTGTTGGTGTAGGGAAGATGATTATGGAAAAGTAAAATCATATTTATTGGACCCCTTGTGTAGCTCACTGCTTGGATTTGATATTGCATGATTTAGCCAAAATTTCTTGCGTCAATGAGACAATACGAAAAGCCAAAACAATTGCAATCTTACAAAGAGCCAAAACAATTGCAATCTTCATCATCAACCATCATTTCACTTTGAGCATATATAGGAAGAATCCATCTAAAGAGTTGTTGAGGCCTTGTGATACAAGGTTTGCTACTTTTTATATTACTCTGAAAAGAGTTGTTGAGGAAAAAGCAAGCCTAAGAGCTGTTTTCTGCAATATTGAGTAGGAGAGATCTCCCCTTCCAAAAAAAACTAAGGGGAAACATGTTGAACAAATAGTGCTCAATAATGGCTTTTGGGAAAATTCAGAAAAGGTTTTAAAAATATGTGGTCCAATTGTTAATGTGCTCTGCATGGTTGATGGTGACAAACCTTGTATGGGTTTTGTTTATGAAAGCATTGATCGTTGCAAAGAGGCCATTGCAAGTGCTTTTAATAATGTGGAAGCTGATTACCAGGAGATATGGGAGTAATTGATCAAAGATGGAAAATGATGCATAGTCCATTACATGCAGCAGCATGTTATTTGGAACCTAGATTGTTTGGGTTATCAAGACATAGGGATGAAGAAGTCATGAATGGACTTATCCAAGCTATTGAGAAGCTAAATCCAGATCCAACAATTGCAGGTTTGGTCAGATCTCAGTTGAGGGCATAAAAGTTAGAAGAAGGGCTATGTGGTACACAATCAGCAAAGTAAGATGGGAGCAAAAGTGATCCAACAGTATGGTGGGAGTTTTATGGTCCAACGGCACCAGAATTGCAAATTTTTGCAATTCGTATCTTAAGTTAGGGATCAAGTGCATCAGCGTGTGAAAGGAATTGGAGTTCCTTTGAACACATTCATTCCAAGAAAAGAAATAGATTGTTATCTGGAAGATTAGAAGATCTCATTTATGTTCGTAGTAACTTGCAATTGACTTTGAAAAATGTGGCTAAAGAGTCATCCACTTCCTCTACTCCGTGGATCGATCCTTTTCCTAATGCATCAAGGGATGAAGCTGATTTTTACAATGATAGTGACATTGACAGGGAATTGAGTGATGAATCTAATGCTGAGGCAGCTAGCGGATTCACAACCCCTACTACTCTTGATGATATAGAACTTTTTGATATCACAAGTGGGCCACGAGAACATCAAGAATAAAACTTGTGTTCTCGTTTTAGACTTCTAGTTTACTTTTTGCATGAACAATATTCTAAAACTGCCAAACTACTTTAAAGTTTATATATTTTTAATACCTTTTTATCAGACTGTTTTCAATATATGAAATCTGATATGGCCCGTGGTTTTGTTGAATTTGATATTCTTATGGGTGCTAGACTCTAGTAGTTATAGCCTACTGCTAATGTCTATGATGAATTTCTCACCTTGTTTACTATGTATGGAAGATTGAAGTTGGTTATTTATTAGCAATTTGGCACTCGCTCTCATGGTTTATATGTGGAAATAATGTAAATGTTTGAGCAATAATCCTATCATCTATGTGTTTGCAATGTGCATTATGCACTTTGAAAATTGACATGCTTATTTATTTATGTGCATCATATTTATCATTCAACATGTGTTTGAATGAGTGTCCCTGGGCATCCAAATGAGTTCTTCTCTACATGGATGGATAGATAATGATGAGTACATGCCATTTCTGGAGTTGGTTTTCCATGATAAGATTAGGTTTTAAAGAGAAATGCAAAAAACCACCTCATTTCTATGTTTCTGCCACTGTTTTGGAGCAGGCGAGGCACTTCTGTAGACACCTTAGGGGAATGAGTTTTTGAAGGCCTTCCCATGGGTCATTTTCAAAAATGTAAGATGTTCTGGAAACTAGGCAGGCATGGACAGTTTACCGTTCTTTTAGATTTCCATTTTGACTTCAAGAAGGTGCCTAAAAATGGCCTCCAAGATGGTGCTACGCTTCTGCAATTTTCTAAGATTTTAATTAAATTTTCACTGTGTAATTTTCTCCAATTTCTAGTTTGACTTTTGTAAAAGTCAAAAGGTGAAAGTAGATGAATGTAAATGTAAATGGTAAAGATGGAGGTAAATAGGTGTCTTATCCTCCATTTATTGCATTTAGTATATGTCTAAAGTGGTTTAGAAAAAGAGGGAAATGGGTGAGTAACCTCCCTAGTGTGTAGCAGTGATCAAATAGGTGCATGAATGTGACTTTCTTGCTGGCAAATTCGACCTCCAAGGGAGGATTTCGACCTCAATAGCCATATGAGGCCTTTTGTAATCATTTTCAAAGGTTGGATGTTGAAGTCTTGGACATTGAAGCTAGTGTATCTCATTTGACTAAGTAATACAGAGAAATACAGAGAAAAGTTGCAAGCCTAAATATAGGGATTCATGTGGTGAGCTTGTATGACTAAGTGTTTCTTTTGTAAGTCACTCATTTGAATGCTCTCTATTTCCATTACATATCTACTGCTTTCACTCATTGTCTTTATAGGTTTTAAGCAGAATTCATGATGAATACATGCCCTGTTTTGATGAAATGATGATGTTGTGTTAATTTCTTCTTAAGGAATGAATTCATACTTATATGCTTGTTCCTGATCTCTTTGTTCATCCTATACTACAACCACACAGCCTATTTGATGATTCACGCTTGCCTACCTTGCCCCTTTATTCCCCTGCAATTTTTGCTCTTGTAACCCTAATCAAAGTTTTCTAGCCTAGTTTCTAGAGGTCCAATCTCATCCAGCACAAAAATACAAATCAATCAAACCCTAATCTACATATCTAGCCTAAAATATCCATTATCCAGTCAATTTGGTTGTGATCTTATTGAGAGATCCCTCTCAGCCTAGTAGGGCTAGCTACTAGGTCAAAGTGGTCTGTGGTTGCCTTTGTTGGTCTCCTTCTCAGCCTTTGGAGATTTGATGGAGTGCTAACACTCTAGACCATTAACCCACCGACGCTGCCTCCACAACATGTTTATCATGATTAAGGATATTGTTGATCGTGTCGATCATGACACCTTGATTTTATGTTTTATATAAATATTTATTTCAGAAGAAACAATGTCGGTTAGTTAGAATTTGGTTAGTACAGTTGTGCCATGGCGCATGTTGATATTGTTGCTATGATGATTCACTATTAAAATCAAGAAAGAATAATTTGTAATGGGTTCTCCCTCTGAGAACATATAAAAACAGTTTTATGATACAAAACCAAGGGTTCGGAATTTGGGTTTTTCCAAGAGAGAAGCTTTGTAAACTGCCAATGAAATGTATGCTTTGTAGAAGATTAATGAAAAATTTTGGCGATTTCGGCTCATGTGAATGTGTAGTATGTATTCCTTTTTGTGTTTGTTCCATATGTTCTCATTATTCTTCTAAGATTACATGTAATAGTAGCTCTTGGATATGTTTTCAAGGATTTATGGATTCATCTAAGTCTAATGTTGATTAAAGATGCCTATAACTGATATGAACTATTATCCTTAAAATGTGTTCCATGTATCTTAGCACTTCATTTAAATGTCTTTCTCATCCACTTCAAACTGAACTTCAATGCACTGGATTCTTAGTTTAAGCCTTGTAAATGACTGATAAAGTTGCAGGTTTATATGATGTTGGTTGCAAGGTTCTGAATCAATTTCACATCAAATGTGTTAAATATTGAGTGTGATAGAAAATCTCAGCAGATCCTTAAAACACTCATCAAGATGTCCTAGGCACTGGTCTCTCTTCAACCCAAGGGTTGTCTCTAGGAGCTACAACAGTATCTATACACCAAACTTTGCTACAATTTATACCCCTCCAACAAAATGTAAGATCACAAAATTACATGTATAATCAAGTCTTCTTTGTTCACATGTTGATATATATATGAACAAAGAAGACTTGTTGATCTATATATCAACAATGTAAGTCTTCTTTGTTCCTATGTTGTTGACATATATATATCAACAACATATGAACAAAGAAGACTTATGTTGTTGATATATAGATCAACAAGTCTTCTTTGTTCACATATATATCAACAACATGTGAACAAAGAAGACTTCTGTATATACTATATATATATACAACCAATTAATTTGACCTTCAGGTAATGGATCTGAATGCGAATCACAAAGAAGACCCACAAGATTTATTAAACTCGCCCATTTATGTTGAACAATGAAAGAAGACCAATGCACTCTAGCAGCAATGTTAACAGCAGTTTAAAAGTTTCTAATATTTTGTTGGTTGTTTCTCATGGACAAGAAACCTATGACGATCAGCCTTCTAATGCAGAAATGGGAGACATATGTATACACTTCAAAATCATTTGTGTGAGAGACATGTATACGCTGCAACAAAACTAAAAAAAAATATACCGTTTATTGCTTTCTCCACCTCCTTGTACATTGTATGTGTGTCTATACACCAAAATTCTACCATTTATACCCCTCCAACAAAATGTAAGATCACGGAATTAAAAGGCTTATTCAACGTGAACTGACCACAAAAGTAACCTGGTCAACTTACATCAAAGACCACAATATTTATCAAAGGCAGAAGATAATCATGATTGTAGATGGAATAATATGAAGTATACCAAAGGAGATCAGTGTGTTAACAGCGAGAGATACTAATGTAGTATTATACTTATAGCCATGTTCCAACCATATTTTCTAAAGCAAAACACATCTACACATGGAGAATAACAATCACTTTACCTAAGGAGATGCAATACACAGTCCAAAGACAACTTTCTTTTGCATAACATGCAAGATATAACATACTGAATTCAATACTCTTGACAGACTTGTTTCTTTTTTCACTCTTCCAATTTTGGCTATCAAGATGGATCTTTTAAAAAGTTAAAATTCAACTCCATATGCTCTTCCAACAGTGACATCCACCAAATGAATTTATACTTGTCCCTAATGCAAGTGTCTCTAATTTTATTTTGTTCAACATGAATTAACCAAGGATACTGCCTATCTGGCTTTTTATATAGTAAAAGAGAATACTTACTAAAATCATTAAGCAATTACAGAAGTGTTTGACAAGCATGAAAAGGCAAAGGAATAGATGTAAGAAAAGCAGACAAAGATCTTAAGAGAACACAAGAATTGAAGAATCAGCCAACATATGCAACAAAGAGATGAAAGCAGATAGAAAGACTAATAAAAAATAGGATGCTTGATCCATTTTTCGCTTAAAATGTGGACTGTTTATCTACCTCCTTGATCCTCTATAAATTGCTGTACTTAAAAAGAAATGGGTGTGCATAAATTGTAATGGCACATAGCAGCCATCCGTAGAGTGAAAAGAAGCAACAACCACTAAGCTAGCCCCAAATCAGTGTACCACTACATACCAGTTCTAGACTCTGGCTTTTGCCCCTCTCGCCCCTTTGGAACCTCCTTCTTGCCTTTTGGATAAAAATTTTCATAATCTGCAACACAAGATACCATTAAAGCATATACAATGGAAAAGAAAAACACCATAATAAAGGGTGAAGAACCTATTCCAAATGTTTTAAGAAGATATATGTTACAGGGAAAAAACAATACTTTTCCCTGAAGGCTTGCTTGAGAATAATCTGCGAAGGACTGTATTTTGTAATGGATGTTTAGGCAAAATTGCATTGCTCATTGAGCCCTTGCAAGAACCAATGCCAAGGGAAATATTTCTAGAGTAGCTCGAGCTATTTGTAACCAAAGCACCATTGCGGCAGCCCAAATCCAACAAGCCCACTTCTTGTAAGAAAGTTCTCAACAGGCTAAGTTTTGAAACATCACCATGAGAGCTAGACTTTCTTGTGGCTTGAATGGCCAGCTTGGTGTTTCGCCCCAGTGGTGACATATTAAATGTGTGAAATGCATATGCCTGCACAAAGTTGTCAAATTCCAAAAATTCAAGTAACTAATTATTGCCATGAAACTAAAGGAATAAAAAACTTCAAATAGGTTCAATAATTGAGACTTTTCAAAACCTATCAGTCACCAATACCAATCATGATAAAGGAAAATTAACAACTAAAATCAAAAGCTTTACTCTCATGAAGTAAATGTCATTACAAAGCACTTGAATAATTAATTCAGATAGAAGTAAATACTAGATGCACAGTTACTATCGTAGATTGATGGAACCAACCTATTGAATAAAAGCAACCAACCTAAGTATTTCGCTCATCAATATGCCATATACTTCCAAACTTCTAAAAAAGAGCCCTAAAGGACATTAAAACGGAGAAATCCTTGTGATAAAATATCTTGATGATGTCAAGCAAAAAGATCCTTCAAATTTCTTTTCAAGGTCTTGCAATCACCACAGCAATTCTTCTTTGTTGATTTAATCTATCCTTCTCCAGATAGGTAACAATAGAGAAATACAGTGCAATGAAATGTGACTAGCAATAACAACTCTTCCTTCCAATTATTCTTTCAAGTGACACATACTTGAATAACACACACTAGTTAACTGCCAGCAGCAATGATATAAGCACCAGAATCACCCAGCCGGCTTCTATGTTTTAAGTTGAAAATCATTATTTCAAGTAGATTCCAGCTGCATTAAATCGTTCATTAATATATCTTTAAACTTAAAAGCAAATCAAACAAAGAAGTGGAAAAAGAAGCATTATCACTACCTAATTTTTATTATGAGCTGGTGATTTCCAAAAGTAGTTGCACTGTCAAGGAACTTAAGTTTGGAAATGGATTCAAAGCGGAAAAGATTTAACCAAAAGAAAAATTGTATCACAAGGGCAGCTGAAGCCTGAAATGTTACTCTTGCTTGATGAAATTAAGGTTGTAATTCCACATTTGGCCATGTCTGACATTATTTGTAATTTTATGCAGTGCTGATTGTGATTGTTCGGCGATGTGCCGAAAAAATGTGATTTTTCATCCAGCCAATTTTTTGGCCTGAAAAAATCATGACTTTTCTCGTAAAATAAATATTATATGGTTTACTAAAAATAGCAATTTTTTTCCAGTTTTTTGCACGGTTTACTAAAACATTTCAGTCTTGAGTCATAATGCCTTGATTTTTTGTCATTTCACTTAATAAGTTGGAGCTATGAGGCAATTTGGAGTGTCTCTGAGTGTTATTACACAGTGTTAGAAGGGATTATACATGTTGGGCAAGAGGATTTGTCTAGGCCCTACTAATGCTATGTCATTAATGGTAATGTTAAATTCTTAAAGTAAACCAAATGACTCCCATTCTTCAAAGTAAGGATCTATGGACTAATGAACAACACATATATATCAACAACTATATATCAACAAATTTGAATGGACCTCATTGGATTTCATATGGAGAAAGTAGAATTTTAGATCCTGTTATCGCTCAAATTGCACAGGCACAGTGCGACAACTCAAGGTGGGGGTTGTCACTCTGATCCCCACCCTCTCCGTTCTAGCAGTCCCCCAACAGGAAGCTATGGGGAGTAGTCCCTATGGAATGTGAGAATACAAGATTTGTTGGCAACCAACAAATCCGAGAGACAACTAAATGGCCTAGCCACTTGGTTGATTTAGCAAGTTTTAGAGATTAGATTAGATCATTGTGTGATACCAGTGCCTTATGGAGTCAAATACTTGTTTTATATCAATTATGCACCAAATGACCAAATGAACAGTTGCTGGTTGGAGATGCTTTGCTAACCTATGTGTTATGCAAGTTCTATATTCTAGGTGAGATGCAAACCCTTGGTTTATTTTAGTTAAATGCCTAAATAGGTGAATCCCTTAATCCTTAGTTGTTTTGAGGCTAGTCTCTAAAGTAAGTCGTAGAGAGAAGTCAAGGTGAAGAAAGCAATGGTTTGGTTAATGACACCTCCCCTTGAAATCTAACTACCCAGTGCCTCCGGCGCTGCAGAGACTGTGGCTCTGACAACTACAAAGTCACCGTGTTAACCACTAGAGAGGGTCTATCCTTCGTAAGCTACAAGATGAATGGTGGCCCTATCTTTCTATCAACCAAGCTTAGGCTTGGAGGTAAATTTATTAGTGCAAGACTATGCCTAAGATGTGAATGCAAGGTGATTAAATGCTCTTGGTGAGATTACTTATGATCTTAAGTACTTAGTTACAATTGATCTTTAGTTATGACAAATGAGTACTTGAATGAAAAATGAGAGATAATCCTCACCACAAGATAGAGTGCTTAAATTCAACAATGCCCAAAAGATATATCCAATGTAACCAAGAGATAATTGCTCAAGTATTAAATAAAAGATGAGATCGATGCTCTTTTATCCATTCACCAATATGTCAAAGATAGAATTATCACAATAACAAATTTAACAACAATGATGGCGAAATTAGGGTACTTATCCACAATATTACTTAAAACAATTAGCCAAGGTTCATTAGAGACAATACAAGAATGAAAAATTTGCTCAAGATATTGACAATTTATATGATTAATGTTCTTTAGGCACAATTAGTGCTTCTCAAAGTAATGACAACAAATAATCCCAATTAGATCTCCAATGCTAATGTGAAAGAACAAGAGATGTGAATATGCCCAAGTCCAATGATCAATTTACATAACAACAATTCAAGCAATATTAACCATTCCACAAGATGTTCGATTCTTGAGCTAATTTGTCAAGTGCTTTTATGAGTGAGTTATTTTGTGCAAATTGTGACTTCTTAGATTGTGAAACTCACGAGAAAGCGATGTGTCAGTATTCTTCTTAGGAAGAAATATAGCAAAGTTATCAACCTCTTTAACAATCCAATATTACCAATGTAAACAATCCTTTTCACAATGTGTTATGCTTATCAATAGAGCATTAACCAATATTAGGAACCTCTATGCAACTTATGCTCAAATTTTATGACAGCAGTAAGCTAGATATGCCAAATTAAATCCAATACTTATTTCTTGAATTAAATGAGAGCTCTTAGAATACAAACAGTGAGAAATGTCTATGAGTGCAAGAGAAAAATGCATACAAAATGCAAATGAGGCAGCCAAGGAAAGACTTAGAAAGCAGCCCTCTTAAATCACTTTGCCAACACAAGACTATAAACAATGATACAAGGGAAATCAAGAGATGAATGCTCAATGAGTTTAGAACCTTTTTCCAATGTCACTGTTATGTATGATCAGACTTTATGATTATTTCCAAACAGTGTGACAGTCATCAAAAAATTATGAAATATGCTAAACAGTGATTACCCAATTAATGCAATGACTTGCTAATGTGTTTGGATGACTTCTTAGTTAGATTTGATGCCACTTTTATGTATTTTTACCACTGCAAACAAAATGATTGTTGGATGCTAGTAAAACAGAGATAGAAATGACGGTTTAAGGAGGCAAACCAATAGGCTTTTAAGCCTTGAAGATGACTAGCTTGCTTGCCCAAAATTCTTCCAATGAGTTGACCTCTTGCCACCACAATTTGTGAAAATTCCACAAATTGGAATCCTACTGCAGCAAGTGATTAAGTTTCTTCTATTTGTTAAATAACTGAACAAATTATTTGATGTGTTCTATGGTAGATATCAAAACTAATACACTAGAGCCTTCACAAATAAAAATATTGCAGAAGAAAATAGCACCAGAAAGATAGATGCACACACACACAAATAACACTGTTATTTTTGGACTAAGCCCCCGGAAAAACCCAATACGGGAAAACCAGTGCAGCAGCTGAGCGTTTGTATATTATGCAGTAGTAAATCTGAGTACAAATCTATGGTTGTTTAAATCTAGCAAACCATACAGAGAAAAATCTAACAATAGAGTCTAGTGAGAAAAATATCACTTCCACTAGTGCTCTAGCAATGACATTTGCTCAAGATGAGCTGCTCTGAGCAGTCACTGCGTTAACCTACGCAGTACTGCGTCCCCACAGCTAGGAACAACCTTCCCTCTTGCTAACTGATCAACTATTGTCTAGAAATTGGACTCTCCTAGCCTCTGCACTCTCCCTTCGACTTCTGGCACTGAATCAACTCTGCCTCCCCCAGCAAAAATGCGGACCTCTTCTGAAGCACTACATTTCCTCTGTGCTGCCTCTCTGTGGCACTCACTACCTCTCTGATATGCACTCACCGGATCTGGAAAATCTACCTTCGACCTTACTATCCCTGCCCCTCTCTCACTGCAACGAGCTCACTAACTCTCTCTTTGGCAACTCAGCGCTGCTACTCAGGAAATCGATCTGCCAGTGAATTCGATCTCTACAAGTGTATTCTCCAAGCCTCATCAAGTTTTTTTTTATAATCTCTCGTAGAGACATCAACGGCCACAATTAAAACTTAATCAGTGGCTAAGATTAACTAGAACTCAATCCATGTCTTTTTCTAGAAGATTCACATCTGACTTAATTAATCATATTTCCTAAGTTTAGACTTAGGAAATATTAAAAACAGATTAATTATTTTAATTAAGTCATCTCTAGATGGAATTTCCAGAAATGATTTCCGGGTTTTGGAGAATGCATGTGCCCTAACCTCTTTGCCAAATCTCGATGCTAGAACACATCCAATGCTACAAAAAACTAACACAATAGTTAGCTCAAATCTCTTGAATATCTCTGCAACCACAAAGTATTAGTGACAAAAACCAAATGATAATCCAAATGATGACTGAAAATGAGGCGATGAGGGCTGGAAGAAGGCAGAGATGAGGGCTAGAGGCCCACGCTAAGCCTAGGATGGGGCAGCGGCCAAGGGAAATGCCTTGTAGGCCTATGACACTTAGGAAAAAGGCCAATAGGCCTGTCGTCAAAGGCTGTCAGGACCTGCGGCACCTAGGGCAGGCCTCAAGAGGTTGCCACAAGGTTGTCGCTAAGGGAAAAGAGGCCTTTGGTCCAACGAAAGGGGTGAGGAAGGTTGTCGAGAGGGAGGAGAGGAGTAGGAGGGCTAGAGGAGGGAGGTTAGAGGCCTAGAAAAGCCTGAGGCCAAGGCTAGCAGCCCTTAAGCGTTGACAAGGGGACAAGGGGTCACGACAAGGGTTTGGAGGCCAAGATAGGCCTGCAGCTCACCAACGAGG
Source organism: Pinus albicaulis (assembly GCA_034641835.2). Taxonomy (NCBI): domain Eukaryota; kingdom Viridiplantae; phylum Streptophyta; class Pinopsida; order Pinales; family Pinaceae; genus Pinus; species Pinus albicaulis. The sequence continues at coordinate 179,600,069 of CM076569.1, read as the reverse complement.
GAGGAAAAGGCCAAGGCAAGGGCAAATGAGGACTACAGTAGGCCTAGGAGGCCTATAAAATTTTGGAACCCCTACAAAATCAAAAAATTGACCCAAATCTTCAATAATCGCCACAAAATGCCACGATCCTCTGAGGGCTAAAGACTTCCTCTTTTGCTTGAGCGTTGAGACTCGAGGGTAGCCAGAGGCTATATCTTGCCTTCCTAGGCCTAGATTTGCCTCAAAACCCCAATGAATTCTTCCAAAAGGGCTAGAAGTCTCACTTGGGTGAGAGAAACCCTCAAAAATTTTGAGAAGGCTCGAGATTTCACCAGCACAAATGAAATAATATTTCCCAAAACCCCATATAATTTAAAAACCCAAAACCCCAACTGCTGCAAACAAACAAGGGTTAGAAATAATTTACAAAATTATTTTACAAAAAAATAAAATTACAGATATACAATGCTTGTAAATTTAATTTTTTGAGAAATAAATTATGAATAATGGCAATGGATAAATGCATTTTTTCAAAAAATTAGAATATTGGCCACAAAGCCCTCTGAAAAGTTAGAATATCATATAAAAATTCCTAGAGCCAAACACAGTCGGCTCTCTCCCACAATCTGTGAACTTGGAGCCCAAGGGCCAGTGTACCTGCAGATCTCTATGATTTTTCTCAAATTGAAATGTTGGATCATATGGTGAAATCAAATCACCTAAGATAAAAAATTATTTTTTACCAATAGAATGTCTTATCACTAACAAATGAAATAACAATTCATATAACAATGTAGCACAATATAGGATTAGCACATAACTGGCACGTACCATAGATCAATGGAACAAGAACACCATGAACTGAACCCCAAAATCTTTCTATTATGATATCAAAATGTTCCCAGCAGAGCAATTGCTCAATACCGGTGTTACAAACTTTACATCATCTAGAAATAGCCCAAGATCAGAATGTGACTTGAGAAGCAAAATGCGTTCTATTTATAGAGAATCCTCCAAGTGGAAAATAACGGCTAGTTGGCTTGATCCCCGTCAAAATAATCTCAGATATTGGAAATAGCTTAATGATCTTTTAATCTCCATAGTCAAATTTTTTATTTTGAGGAAAAATTTAAAAAAAAAAATTAAAACTTGTTTTTAATTAATCCAAAAATTATTATTTTGGATTAATTTTGTCAAAAATTTGACTTTGACTTAACCAAGGTCCAAGGGTTCAATTTTTCTTAAAATATCCATTTTTCGCTTGGTGGGGGATCTCCAAAATTTGACTTTTCTTTCACCCACGAATTTCTTGATTATTTTCCGCTTGGAGAAAATTTAATTTCTCTATAATTATTTTTAACTCTAAATTAATTAATTTTTTGGCTTAGGATTTAATTTTAATTTAGCCACGCAAATTAATTAATTGACACAAGAGGGGATTAATATTTTTTCCACCCTCAAATACTTTAGCTATGGTGTCTAAATATGAAAAACCATGCACTAAAATATTTGTTACATCAAATATTACAAATAATTCAACCCTTAAAGGGGGAATACACTTTCATTATAGACCCTCAAAATAATTACCCAATTTTGCGACACAATAATTTAATAATTATAGACCAAGTGACCTGTAATAAAATAATTTAACCAAATAGCTTAAATTATACCCAAAACACTTTTACAAAGACTCGATATAACACTAGGACTCACATAAGACCTTGTCAATGAATCCCACCCTAGATTTGGGGTTTAAGCTATAGAAGAAAACCTTTGTCGATGATTCGTGTTTAGAAACACACATAATTCAGTGAGGTTAAAAAACCTCGTAGAATGAAATTCGACGCCAAAATCAAAGGCTTACCTAGGTGTTGTTACAAATTTAAACGGTCATACTAGCATCATTTACATTATAACTTGCAGAAATTGGGTTTACAATGACACAATGTGCTGGCTGATGAATCTGAATTTTGAAAACGTTCCTTCAAGCCTTTGAATCCTGCTTCCTTGGACTACTGACAAAAATGTGGTCAACAGATACCACTCAAAATCCAGACATTAAAATTTCCAATATTTCAGGATTTGGGGGATTGCAACATTTCTATTCAATTTTGTCATGTATGGGGAATGGAATTAGCATTTAATCAAGAGCGTCAAGCCCTCTATATACTTGGATGTTGGTGGAAGTGATTGTTGAACTCCTATGTCATGAAACCTAGTAAAAATGCACCCATCACTCAAACAAAATCTTGATTTGACATGTTAAGTTGTTTTTACCTTATTTTAATGGTCGGAGGATAATATTGATGATGAGGGTTCGAGATTCAGTATCAACTTTGATGTATCATTTTTTATTTGGCATCCACTACATCATATATATTTGTGCTTTCTCCATATTTATGTGCCAATGTGTTTATCTAATGTTGTTGCTGCTTTATATGTTTAAATTTTGAAAAAATGAATATATTTTATACTGTTTAATGTTTTTTGTGGTTTGTTTATTTTTGCTGATTTTTTCACGAACATTTCCAAGAAGATGTTTTCCAAGCCCTCGCCGACTTTTGGCCAATGTCAATGTTTTCAACACTGATTTTATGTCATGCTTCTAGGTTTTGCTAAGGCCAACCTACTTAACTCAATATTGCTCATAACCCATCATTGGAGAAAGCACCCCATACACAACTCTTATTTGTATTTTCACATAATGTGTTCATTAATTTATTCTTAAACATGTGTTTAATCCTAAGGTCACCATAAATCATTGCACTTTCTTGTTCTTGGTTTGATCTATCATGTGATCGAATTATTTCTCTATCTAGCACACTTGTGCTAGGGTTTATTTCTCTCTGCAAAGTTGTGCATCTCTTGGCTGCCCTGGAGCTTTTTATCTCTTTCTTCGATGCAGAATTTGGGTTGGTTTTGCTTCTGTTATATTCTCTTCCTAACACTGTGAATCTCAATGGTACCAAAGCAAGTGTAAACCTCCCCCACTCAATTCAGTAGCTGTTTTTAACACCAGCGCATCTTTATAGAGTTTCTTAGGGTTTAAAATGTTCTTTTTAGTCAGTGTGCTCTCCTCTTTTTGCTGCATATTTGTTTTCCTAAAATTGTTGGTACCTCTTCTTTCTTGGATCTATTAAACCAATTTTTTGACAACTTGGACAGGGCTTCTATGTTTGTTATTTTTTTAAACCTAATGGACTTAAAATGGCCTATCGTACGATTGAATGGGACTAATTATCATGTTTGTGAAAACCAAATGACTCCCATTCTTCGAAGTAAGGATTTATGGATGTATCTAGCAAAACCTCTTCCTTCAGCCAACAATGAACAATGACCTCGTAAGACTAAAACATGTTGAATCCCTTAAGCTAATCACCCAAAATATTGAGGCAAATATGATTCATCATACAAAGAACAATAAAAGTGCAAAGCAAATCTGGGATACCTTCAAGAATCTCTTTGGAGATGTGAATACTCAGAAAAACACAATCTTTCCAATCTCAAGATGGGTAACTTTGAAAGCATTGAGTTTATTGGGATGTATAAAAACTTGAAGGCTGGAATACTTATATTAGAGGAAAGGCAAAAACAAATTCAGAATATGCAAGTATTGTTTTGAATAATATCTCTTCAGCATTCAAATCCTTTGTTATAATCTATAGTATCCCACTACTTTTGAAGGGATGTATAACTCCTTCTCTTGAGGTGATTTTAGCTAATCTTATCCAACATAAAGTCAAATAGAGATATATGGGAGAATTCCTCCTCCCAACCAACCTCCCCCCAAGTCTTCTTCAATGGTGGTCGCTTCTATTCCAAGCCTTTATTCTTGTTCTTCAGTAGCACCTATTTTTCTGAAGCATTTATGTGGTGGTTGACAGTGTTTTGGGTCAGCTAGGCAAAGAAACCCAAAATTGGGGTTTGGAGTAAAATTTACTCAATCAGTTTATGAAAAGAAGACCCCTCTAGGGAATCTATAAATATGGGAGGGACAAATTCATTTTAGATCATCAAGTGTGGATCATCTCATTTGTTTTGAGCATTAACTCTTGACGGTTTTAAAACCCCTTTCTCTTTGTCAATTTCGGTGGTGAAAGATTCCACCCTAGTTGACACCTTCTTCTCTTTTCTCTCTGTTTTGGCACAGAATTATTGTCTGAAGAAGAGCGAAATTCTTCGTGGATTATTCTTTGTTTGGGCACAGGAATACTATTGGGGAACAACGAATTTTGGTCTTGATACAAGGGTTTCCTATTATTCTATTTGACACGGAGATATCTTTGAAGTGACAACAAAGCTCTGTTTTAGCACAAAAACTATACTGAAGGGACAACGAGGTCTTGATCTTATCTTGATCTTGGGCACAAGGATTTGTCTGAGTGACCATGAGGCCTGCTATTATGTTATGGGAATTGATCTGTGGCAGAAATCAGAAAGGAACAGCTGGAAAGACAGTGATTTGAGTAGTCTCCAAGAAAGTTTTTCTTGTAGGAAGAAATTCGACCCACTGAGGGTAACCGAGGCTTTTTGCAGGACCAAACCCTTGTTTTGTAACAAGGATTGTCTATTCAACAAACGTTTACAGTGATTTCAACCCAAGTTTGAAGATCTGAAGCAAGCAGCCAAGCCAAGACCCATAAGCGTGAAGGAGGACGCCTATTACAGCAGTCGCGCTCGAGGAAAGGGTTTACGAAGGACAGTGAGGGCTTCTGTCTGTAGTCCAGTGTGTTCAGCCCTCACCAGTGGTCCGGATTTGAGTCTGTATGCAGTTAGAGTTACGAAGAATTTGTTTAAAGTCTGTGGAATTTCGTATTTGGGTTTCTTGTACTCTGTGTGGTAGCAAATACATGAGTAAGTTGTGAACTATATCTATGCAACTGTTAACATTACATTTCTGAAGTTGTGAATATCAGAACACATCATTGGATTGGATGCCATACTGTTAAATTACATAGTGGAAAAAGTCATATAGCATTGTTATCACGGTAATACCATTGCAATAATATTTGGTGAATTGAAGATTTATATTGTGTATTACAATCTACATTGAATTATCTGGTTGCATTTTTATTGAGAACCCTAGGGGAAACTAGGGCAAAATTACCATAGTACCTTACAGTGGTATTAGAGTTTGCTCTCCTGCCAACCTAGAGGGTGTTTAAAGATGGAACCACTGGAAACAATACTCGGTGAGCAGTATGCAGAACCTTGGCGGCAGTTGGAAAGGCAGCATGCAGAAACCATGAAAGAATTGCAATATTGGAATTGAAGAAGTTGGGGGCAAAGAATAAAAGAGATCAATCTTCCAAATCTAATGACAGAAGCATGCCCCTTAGAAGTACCCAGTCATTTGGAATGAATCAATCCTCAACACCAAAATTTGGCCAAAACACTCCTGCTTTTGAGAACAACTTGTTCTCTAGCAGCACATCAACAATGTTGTCGCAGAGCAAGCCAAGAAGCCTTGCACAGTCAACTCCTTCCCTGTTCAGTGGCCTTCAATCTCCAAATCATGCCCAGACAGAGGGTGCAATTTCTTTCCTTCAATCACTCAGTTATGCACAGACACAAGGTGTATTTGCTTTTGGCAATTTTGATCAGGCACAACCAGCTGCTTCTGGTGATTTCGATGGCATATCAATTCCAATTTTTGGGCAGGGCACCTTTGGGCAACCCACTCGGCAGAATGTAATGGTTACCACCACCGTGAATTTCAAGATTGATCAAACACCTGAATTGAATAATGAGGGCACACGGCAGAGAGCAGGTAAATGGAAAGATTTTTGGGCTAGCTGCAAGAAAAACAAATAAAGTGCCGTTGGTGATGAGTCCAAACCCACTAAACAAAGTACAAGAATTACTAAAACAGAGGCAAAGGCATGGACATGGCTATATCCTCCTAAACAGAATAAAAGTCCTAGAGACAAAACCATCAGTAGTAATAATGGTGCTGAAAGAAAACAACAGAACAGTCTGGGAGGAAGCTGGAGTGATACCAACATTTCCACTAAGAATATTACCGGTCAAAGGAAGATCTACAGGTTGCAGTGAGTACTGGCCATGGTATGGAGCCATATAATACTTTATCAGGTAGAGAAATAGATGAAAAAAATGGTGACCAGCATACTATTAATGGCAAGACAGAGGTTGTTCGTGATGTTGATGACAAGAATCAGTTTTTGAGGAAATTGAGTTGCATGGAGGACCAGGAAAAACCAAGCTCAAAACCCTTGGACACACCTACAGAAATTGCAGCTTCTGTTCAGGGAGAGCCTGTTGTGTCAGTCAAAGGTGTTGGCATTTCCTTAGCTACATTTACAGGCACTTCAAATTATGGTAGTCCTAAGAATGATAGTCTTGGAGCTTCTGTTGAAAAAGAGACTACGGCTGATGTCAGGACCACTCTATCTGAACTTTGAAGACAACAGGAACCATACTGTAGCACTGATTAAAAGGGAGTCTTCTCTAGACACAAGATTCAGTGATACAAATGGTGAACCTGATATTGACATAGAAAGGAGGGCCCAAGGGACAGAATCCTTTCCATACCAAGCCATAGGAGCTCATGTCAGTGCAAAGGATAATGTTATTGAAGGACCTGTAAATAAAAGCTTACCTTTGCAAATGGAATGTACCCCTATTGAAGTGCATGAAGCACCATGTTCTGAGTTGGAATTGCATACTACTAATGAATTGCATACTGATATCAGATCTACTTAAGCTTACATCCTGCCTTTGGGTGCCATAACTAATAATAGGAGTGACAGGAATGTGTTTGTAGATGTTCATAGCAACAAGAGAGCATCTCTTGATGTTGAAGGTGACAAGAGTACCCTTGTTGAAGTTCATAAAGTTCCATCTTCAAGTTAGAATTGCCCTCTACTAATGAATTGCCTGTTGATACTGGACCCACTTTAGTTCACAGTCTGCTATAGGAGTGACAGGAATGTGTTTGTAGATGTTCAGAGCGACAAGAGAGCATCTCTTGATGTTGATGGTGACAAGAGTACCCCTGTTGAAGTTCATAAAGTTACATCTTCTAAGTTAGAATTTCCCTCTACTAATGAATTGCCTGTTGATACTGGACCCACTTTAGTTCACAGTCTGCCTTCAAGCATTGAAATTACTACCAGGAGCAATAAGGATGCATCTACAGATGTAGGGCTACAGCAAGTACGTGCCTCTATTTACAATGCTCCATCTGCTCTTGATGTTCACCTCACAGGGACTTATCATTGCTTACCCAAATGTATTGACGATATGGGTATGCAAACAGCATTGTTTGGAGATGAGTGAGAGCTAGCCTTGCCAAAGTTGGACACACAATTGCTTGAAGTATCTCTTCCAAGAGAAATTTCTAGTGTGACTGTATCTGATGGCAGAGTCATACTTCATGATGAAGGGGAACTCGAAGTTCAGCTTGCACTGGGCTATCGTGTGGATTTATCTCTGTGGAGAATACTGCACCTAGAATTGCTTGCAGCAGAGAGTGGACCCTTGAAACTCATCGAAATGAGAAGGCTCAGTATTGGAGATGATCTAGAACACAGTATGGTTGCAGAAGAAAATCATCTTGCAATATTATATTCTGTATTGCAGGATTTTAATTATCCACTGCTCTTGCTATTTCAATTACTTTACCCCAATTCACTTCTTCAAAAAGCAATCTTTTCAACAATAATTACTTCTTTAAATATTCAACAGTAATTGAAGATATAACAGTAAATGCAATGACAATATGAGACAATCCAGAACATCAACAAGAGACCAATTTGGTCAAAGACCAGGGGAAAACCCCACAAGGGGGAAAACACTCTTTGAAATTCTTCTTATATTAGATTGTCATAAAATGTTCAGCAGAGAGTACAGTGAGCCCAAATTCATGAACAAGAGTCAAAGTCAAAGCCTTTACTTATCAACAAATCAACCAACCAAATTTCAATGTGCCAATGATGAAAAGTCAAATCTGGTCAACTGTCATAATCTGCAATTTTGGTCAATGGTCAACAGCAGTGAACATGCCCTAACCAGTCCACAATCATGTAGTCAAAGTGCCTAAATCAAACTCGGTCAAAGGTCAAAAAGTGCAGCCTTAAGTGTTGGTCAATCAGAGCCCAAAACAGTCCAAAAATACCAAATCAAACAAGAGAAACTTTTCCGATCAAGTCTGCAATTTTTCCTGCAGTCAGCCCAAGTCAAATTGCTCCAAATGCCTCAATTTTTGTGCCAAAAGATGTGGCCTGCCCAAACAGAAATTCTCCCAAAAGATCAAACCCAAAATCAGCTCAAAAAGTCAAAGTCAATGCTGGTCAAAGTTGCAGAGGACTCCAGATTTTCAGCATAGCCAAGTATTCAGCAGTTGGGGAGGTTATTCTTCTAGGTGACTTCAACTCCTGCACTAGAGCCCTCCAGATCCCTCTTCACAATTGGTTTGAGGACATGTACTGCATCCAAGAGATCGATCCTAAGTCAGTGGGATTTCATAGGATGTCTGATGATGCATTGGGGCCCCTTACCGCCTATGGTCGACGTCTTTTACACTTGGGCGAATCTCAGGAGTTGTTGATTCTTAATGGCCTCCCGCGTTTTCCAAACTCTCGCTTTTTCACATGTCGGCCTCATGGTGGAGGAGCAAGCGTCGTAGATTATGTCCTCTCTAGCCAGAACCTCCTCCCCTTCATTCATCACTTTTTTGTTTCCCCCATCCCCTTAGCTGACCATGCTCTTCTTTCTTTCTCTCTTCGTGCTGGCAACCCCCCCATTCTCACCCCACCTCCCCCCAAGGGCTAACCACGTACTACTTTTCGTTTTGATAAGGGTGACCCAGACATCTTCTCTTCCCACCTTCGCCGAATGCTCCCCTCCATGGACCAATTCTCACTATTTGACTCTACATCGACCAAGTACAATTGTCTCTCATCCATCCTTTTAAATGTTGCACTTAAGTCCTACCCCCACTCCGTCGTCCCACTTCCACCTCTCATAAACCCAAATCTTTCCCTATGAATTGATGGTATGATGAGGAATGCAAAGCTCTCCACCGCCAGCTTCGACATGCATTCATCCATACTCCCCCCTCCTACCCCAATATCAAAGCCTCATATCGTCACCTCCTCCATCGCAAGAAACGTCTCTTTGTCTGCCAGAGAAGATGTGACTTGTGTGCCTCTCTTGCTCACTCCCCTAGACACTTATGGCGTACTGTCCTCCCCCACCACTCTCCCCTCCCCTCTGACCTTAACCCCCAATCCATGTTCTCCCATGAGCACCAGACTATTGACCACATCCTTAAACTTAGGGCCATCATTGAGGAGGGATGACATCGCTCTTCAAAAGTCTATTGTAATTTTGTAGACTTTCGAAAAGCTTTTGACTCGATCCCTAGAGAGGCATTGTTCCAGAGACTCAGAGATATTGGCATCTCAGAGACCCTCTTGTCAGCCATCATGCACTTATATGAGTCGGTCCTTGGTCGTCTGCGCACAATACATGGGCTATCAGATTTTATCCAAAGTACTATTGGTGTAAAACAAGGTTGTCCCTTGTCCCCCCAGACTATTTTGGATCTATATTGACGAGCTGGAGTCCTTCTTGCGTGAACACATCCATGACGGTGATGGCTGCCTTCTACATCATGTCTTGATTTCTATCTTGTTGTTTGCAGATGACATGGTCCTTCTAGCCCCATCCCCTAACGGATTGCATAGGCACCTGGATGCCCTAGCCCTTTTCAGTGATCTTTGACAGTTGACGGTTAACCTAGGTAAAACCAAGGTTATGATCTTCAACACGTCGAAGAAGTTCCTCTGTGACCTTCATTTCTTTTTCAAAGGAGAGGAGATTGAGATGACTAGCTCATACACCTATCTGGGGGTACTATTCACAGGACCTCGCTTTAGCTTGCGGCCTGCACTCCAGCCTCGAATCAACAAGGGCTATGGATCCTTGGCCCTTCTTGAGAGACAATGTTTTCGGAATCATTTTCAGGACATATCAGCCAAGATGTCACTGATGGACAGTCTTGTTCGACCCATAGTTCTATATGGTTTGGAGGTTTGGGGTCCTAGCTTACTAGAGTCTGATTGGTCTTCTGTAGAGAGAGTGCAGATCACCCTTCTTCATCGCATCATTCGGTGCAAGCAGACAATTCCTCAGCCCATCATTGTTGCAGAGTTTGGAGCTCGCCCCTTTCGCCTTGAGACAATGTTTGGTATCCTCTCTCTTCTTTACCGTGTTTGGGGTTTTGCAGATACAGCAAAGAGGCGGGACCGATATCCATACTTGGCCTACCTACCTTTCATTAGAGTCCATTGCAGTAGCGAGTCCTTCGGCTCAATCCCGATGCTGGTATGCTGGAGTCTCAAATCTCCTTGCTTTAATTGGTATCAAGATAGACAAACTCCCTCCATTCAAGTATTCTTTGTGTGCACCGAGCCACCTCCTACCAACCAAACAAGAGATGAAAAAAATCATTCGAGAGGATATTTACAGGAAATATGTACAGGTTATTTAGATAAACCCTCAGGATGGGTTGCGTCCGAAGATGGCTTTCCATGTTGAGCACTTCATGTTGTTGAGAGATGGACTCATTGTTCAGCCCCATTACACGCTTCGACATTGGATGCACGCACTTCGGATTCCCTTAGGTCAGATCAGAGGAGGTTCTCATAAACTGCGGATTGAGACTGAGCATCAGATTTCACGATTAGACAGGATTTGCCAGTTGTGCCACCTCCGAGAGACCGAGTCGGAGAAGCACTTCATCTTCCGCTGCCCCATTTACTATGAGATTCGTGGGAGATTCCATTGCTTGTTCAGAGGGATCCAGACCTTATCTAGCTTCTTTAGATATCCAGACCAAAGATGTCTAGCCTTGTACATACAGGAGGCCGCAAGACTTCCCACACAGATTCTCCAACCTCCTCCTAGAGCAGATCCTGTGCAACGTATTACGTCATTTTTTACAGTGCTCCTATCAGCAAGAGGCACGAAGCGACAAGTTAATAACATTGTTGCCTCATACTATAGATTAGTGCGAGCTAGAGGGGCCATCCCCCTAGCATAGGGACACCTGAGTCATTACCGGACCAGATCTCTTACTAGCAGGCAGTTGAGATTGCCCAGTCATCAGTAACATATCACTTCTTCTCAACAGTGGCGTAATAGAGGCTCTAGATCCTCCACTAGCCCTCCCTCGGAACAACGCTCCATCTTGAGTTTTTTGCATTCGACCTCAAGTGTTAGGAGAGAGATTTAGTGGACCATTGTCTTGTGCCCTTTGCACTTGGAGTCCAGGACTTTCCTCATTTTGGTTTTCAGGCATTATGTTTTTCTTGCTTTATTTCTTATTTCTTGCTCTTTATATAGGAGACCTTTTGGTACTCCTCCTTGTATCGACATCATTGTACTCTGCAATCCCATTGACCTACTTTTGTGGTCATTTGTTGGACATTAATATAATTATCTTATCTTATCTTATCGGCCACCTGTAATTTCGTCCTTCTTCTCCTTCACACGTGTGAGAAAGACCCTGCGATTTTCAGATGTATCAAACCCAAGAAGAGAAGAGAAGTGTGTGATGATGATGTCTCCAAATGAGACTCCTTGACTTGTATTAATAAGCATTGCAAGAGGGGCAATATGTTGTCTAGGTCACTTGATCAAATGTGTCATTGTGGGCTTGCCTTCAAAAATACACTTTCCCTTATCCAAATCCAGTGCTTCAAAGGTCAATCTTGGTCCTCTCAAACAGAGGAATCTAGTCCAATGATTGGAATTTGTCACTAAGCTACCAAATTAACACTCCCTCTCAACTAGGGAGAAATTCCAATTGTATCATGTGATAATTAGAAGTATCAAATCATGTCTCATCTTTGCTCGACTCTATCTGTTGAATCAATCTTGAATCCAAGAAGAAGAATCATAGGGGTGCTTCAGCTACCACCCTCTATACCGAGCAATAGGCGAGATACAACTTACCGAGCAAGGATCACAACTATCCCATTATGCAATCAATGGGCGAGATACCACTTGCTATATAAGGGGTAAGGATCACATCCATCTTATTGCCTATCGATCTTCCCGAGAATTACCCTCAAGAGTCATGTGGTAGAACACCTGCATCATTATCCGAACTTGGGTGAGATCCCTGACTTACCAAAGGTAAGGATCACACACCCCCAAGCCTCCTCAACCCGTCAACCAAACGGGGAGGGGCAATCCCAGCAAGCCCGGCTTTGGGTATGATGCCAACTAGGGTATACTCTGGTAGACCAAGATTGGGCGAGATACTCAACTTGTCATAACAGACAAGGATCACGCACGCCCTATGGGTGACAATAGAAGAGATACCCGACCTACTGCAACAGTAGGGATCATGCACACCTATTGTCCAGAGATCCCTCAAACCCAAGAGCCCTCAACGCTCCATTCCACCTTGGGAGCTCAACCAAGGGGGGAAGAGCTATGTTCAGTGTTCTCGATCAGCGAAGCCCCTTATCCAAAGGGGTCACATCCATCAATCCAAATTGCTCTCTAAAGACCAAGAACTTCCCTTTCAGTAAAGCCTTGGTGAGAATATCAGTTATCTACTCATTTGTTGATATGTGATGGAATTTAACGGCTCCTCTCTACACCATGTCTCAAATGTAATGGTACCTCACATTTATATGCTTGAACTTGTCATGAAATACGAGATTCTCTGCAAATTGAATCCCACTCTTGTTGTCGCAATATATCACAGTAGTGTCCAAGACTGGCCCAAACAACTCTCCAAAGAGCTTCCTCAACCAAACTGCCTCACAGCTGGCGGTACTCAAAGCTACGAATTTTTGATTCCTGCTCATCCCAGATATTATGGTGGATCCAAGGCTAAAACAACATCTTGAAGTGCTCTTCCTGTAAACAATGTTTCCTGCCCAGTCAGCATTGGTATATCCGTGAAGTCCCACATCTCCAACAGAATATTTTAGACTAGGGGTAATCGTCCCATGCAAGTATCTCAAAATGTGTTTGCCAACAATCCAACGTGAATGGAGAGGCTCAGTCATAAATTGATTCAACGTGTTCATTGTATAGCATATGTCTGAATGGGTATTCACTAAGAACATCAAAAAGCCCCAATCAATTGTCTATACTCGGAAGGATTCACCAAATCAAGTTCTGCAGCTTCTCCACATAGCTTCTTGAAATTTATTTCCATTGGTGTGGCTAGGGACTTGCATTCTGTCATTCCAAATCTTTCCAACAACTTCACGAATATTTTCCCTGTGAAAGGAAAATTTCACCGAGCCTTTGCCACACCTCAAGGCCTAGGAAGTAGTGCATGAGTCCAAGATCTTTCATCTCAAATTCAGAGGCCAACTCCCTCTTACACTCGATCATCAGGGCCTCACTACCTGTCATAAATAGATCGTCAACATATAAAACTAAAATCAATGGCATACCTTGGACCACCTTGAAGTAGAGGTTGGGCCCCGCACGCACTACTTCTAAATCCAAGCTTCACCAGGTAACTATCTATGTGGGCGTACCATGCTCTAGGGGCTTGCTTCAAGCCATACAATGTCTTCTTCAACGTGCAAACATGAGTCTTTTGGTCCTCCACTTCAAATTCTTGTGGCTGCTCAATGTAAACTTCTTTTTGTAACATGGCATGAAGGAATGTCGTCTTCACATCCATCTGATAAAAGGGTCCATCCTTGACTTGCGGCAAGGGCAACTATCGAACGAATGGTGGTATATCGGGCCACAAGAGCAAATATATCATCATAATCTTCTCCCTCTTTTTGGGAGAATCCTCTTGCGACGAACCTCGCCTTCAATGCTTCCATCAGTTCCATGCTTGATCTTGAATAGCCATTTTGAATTCATGATTGATTTCCCCTTCAGTCTCAGAACGACATCCCATACATCATTCTTCATAATTGATTCGTATTCTCCAACCATAGCATCCTTCCAGACTTCTTCTTTTGCGGCTTCTTCAAAGGTGTGAGGCTCAGCTTGAATCATATTACTCATCACTACAACATATCCCCGATACCTGCATGGCTTCTTGCTTTCTCTAAAGGTCCCTCTGGCGGGAATGTGTCTCTTAACATTCTGTAATGTGTTACTATAATATTTTGTAGATGTTCTATGCTTGATGCAACTTTACTTTTATCAACAGCAATCACATGAATTTACAAGTAAAATGCAGATAGAACATACCAGTGATCCTTTAGAAGACAAGTCAGAAACAGATAAAGGTGATGGTGCGTTACGACAGTCAATAGAATGCTTCAACCAACAAAGACTTCACGGTCAGCCAACCCAGCATGTGTCACAACAGTCCTCAAAACAGTCACACGGTCAACTCAAAAGTCAATCTCAAAAAAGTCAACGCAGGGCAGCATCACTAAAAGTCAACGCATCTCAACTTATGGTCAACCTTTGACCTCAATTTCTATGCCAAAGAGTACGGCCTCCTTAGATTGAAGCTTCCTCCAAAAATCAGCTCAATCGAACCATGCGTTGACCAAAGTCAACGCTGGTCAAACTTGCCCAAAAACCCTAACCGCAGATTTCTGGCTGCAGTGAATTTCGTCCTTCTGGCTGCGGTAAACTTCGTCCTTCTTGCCCACGTGTGAGATGAATCTGCTTCTTAGATGCTCGTATAAGAGGAGGAGATGTGAGTTGAGATGAGTGGAAAAATGCTCCAACGTTGACCCTATAAATACCAATCATGAGGTGTGTGACACATCTGCTGGGGGTAAAAACCTTAAGGCCGACCTGCACTTAAATTTATTATAAATAATAAATTCAAAATAAAAGTTCTGCTCATCAGATTAAAATCAATTTTAGATCGATTTTACACCTCTCTGAAAGAGGAATCCAATACAAATATTGGAATCTTCATCTGAGCATCACAAGATGGAGTTTGGACCTAATTGTCCAAATTTAACACTCCCTCTCAACTAGGGAGAACTCCATCCGCCAGTGCAATCAAACATCGTGCATCATCCCACCGTAACTTGCTTTGTTGGCCTCTTTATTTCAGAACAAAAGTGGGTCAGTCACAAAGACATCATTCCCGGCTGACAGATTCAGCCCAGAGGTCAAAACCTCTATCGGACTCACAAAGAGTCTCCAACCAACCCGAAGTTGGTTCATCTAACCCGAAGTCAGGCGGAGGTCCGAGACCTCACAAGACTTGATCCCAGATCAAGTGGTTGGACCATGCCATCCTAGATAGAGAGTACGGCAATCTCTGATGCGTCCATCAGTCTTTGCTACTAGTCTCTAGCTTTTCCCACCTCATTGGCCAAATGAGAGGTACTTCCCATGAGCCCTAAACTCAATGGGTAGGATGCATATGGGGCACAGATAATGAGAAGTGAACCAACTCAAACATCATAACGATGGGGCAGAAGCACTACATGGTTTGGCAAGCCTAGCCCCGTGAGTGCTTATAGCTCCGAGAAGCTATCCCCAAAGCCCCCCAGAGCTCCCAAAGCTCATCGTCCAACAGGACCCACATCATAGGGTCGTTCCACGATACCAAGTTTCTCACGGAAGGCTAGGAACTTGACCTTCCCCAGGGGCTTAGTGAGAATATCTATGACCTGCTCATCAGTTCCTATATGATCGAGCCTTACGGCGCCTCGCTGTACCATATCCCGGATGAAATGGTACCTGATACCAATATGCTTGGATCGGTCATGGAACACAGGATTCTCGGTCAAGCGAATCCCACTCTGGTTATCACAGAGTATCATGGTGGTATCTAGCACATGTCCAAACAGCTCACTAAAGAGCTTTCACAACCAAACTGCTTCACAACAGGCCATACTTGCTGCAATGTATTCGGCCTCTGCGGTGCTCAAAGCCACCGACTTCTGCTTCCTGCTCATCCATGAGATCGAAGCAAAACCAAGATTGAAGCAGCATCCCGATGTGCTCTTACGATCCACCACACTGCCAGCCCAATCGGCATCAGTATATCCACGGAGTATCACACTCCCGGCAGTGTATCTCAGCCCATGGTTTATTGTGCCCCGAAGATATCTCAGAAGATTCTTGGCACCAACCCAGTGAAAGTGATGAGGCTCAACCATCTGTTGACTCAAGGTGTTCATTGCAAAACATATATCCGGACGAGTGTTCACTAAGAACATCAGGGCCCCTACAAGTTGACGATACTCAGTAGGATTTGCTAATACGGGCGCAGCAGCGCTGCCACTCAACTTCTTGAAGTTGAGTTCCATTGGTGTTGACACAGACTTGCAATCCACCATACCAAATCTTTCCAGAAGTTTCACAATGTATTTTCCTTGAGAAAGGAAAATCTCGCCAGGTCTCTGCCAGACCTCCAGGCCTAGGAAGTAGTGCATCAGTCCTAGGTCCTTCATCTCGAACTCAGCAGCAAGCTCCCTCTTGCATTGATGAATGAGAGGGTTAGCACCTGTTAGGAAGAGGTCGTCCACATACAGCACCAGAATGAGAGGCTTCCCCTGGACAACCTTGAAGTAAAGGTTCGGATCAGCATTACTTCGAGTGAAGCCCAGCTTCATCAAGTAGCTATCTATCCTCTCGTACCAAGCTCTGGGTGCTTGCTTCAACTCATAGAGGGCTTTCTTCAACCTGCAGACATGAGTGTCCCGATCCTGGACTTCAAACCCAGAGGTTGTTCTACATACACCTCTTCTTTTATTGCACCATGCAGAAAAGCGGTCTTGACATCCATCTGATGAAGACTCCATCCTTGCGTAGCAGCAAGGGCTATGATTGATCGAATGGTGGTATATCGTGCCACAGGTACAAATATGTCATCATAGTCTATTCCTTCCTTTTGAGAGAAGCCACGGGCAACAAATCTTGCCTTGAACTTTTCAGCACTTCCATCAGATCCATGCTTGATCTTGTAGAGCCATTTCGCGATGACAACTGATTTGTCCTTCGGTCTTAGAACCACATCCCAGACATCATTCTTCATTATGGACTCATATTCTTCGTGCATAGCATCCTTGATGCTTTACGGCTTCCTCAAAAGATCCAGGTTCAGATTATACAATAGTACTCATGGCAGCCAAATACCCTTGGTATCTACACGGCTTCTTGCTTTCTCGAAATGTCCCCCTCGGGTCAGCATGTCCCTTAGCATCTTCGAGAGTGTCCCTCAGCCATGATGGTCTCTTTCTCGGTGAAGGAGATGGATCGATTGGGTCCATTGGTCCTTCAACATCAGGCATTGTCTCATCCTGCAGTTCTTCTTGATTTACAGGCCTTGCTTCATGATTTTCCTCAGATCTCGGAAGATCTACTACTTTCTTCAGGGAAGCATCTTCGTCAAAAGTGACATCATGGCATATCTCTACTTCCCTTTGACCGGGTACATAGACTCTATAGGCCTTAGAAGTCTCACTGTAGCCCACAAACATTCCTTTCTTCCCAGAAGCATCCAGCTTACTTCTCTTTTCTTTCGGCACATGAAAATAAACGGGACATCCAAAAATTCTAAAATGTGAGACATCAGGTTTCTTACCAGTGAAAACCTCTTCGGGAGTTTTGGAGTCCAGAGCGGAATGAGGGCATCGGTTTTGAATATACACAGCAGTATTTGCAGCTTCTCCCCACAGAAACTTCGGTAGACCCTGGTCACATAGCATGGCACGGGCAACTTCCACAATAGTCCTATTCTTGCGTTCAGCAACACCATTCTGCTCAGGAGTATATGCAGTGGTAGTCTCCCTCTTAATGCCAGCTTCTCTGCAAAAGTCTTTGAACTCATTTGACTCATATTCGGTGCCATTGTCAGTCCTCAAAATCTTGATCTTCTTTCCGGTCATATTTTTCACCAAGGCTTTGAAGGTACGGAACCACATGAAAGCCTCATCCTTCTTCTTCAAGAAGTATATCCAGGTTTTGCGGGAGAAGTCATCAGTGAATGTCATATAGTAAGAACATCCTCCCAAGGATGTTACGGTTAGCATACCAGATAGATCAGAATGGACCAGTTACAAAATATCAAATGTCTTTGTGACACTTGAGGGGAAAGGTCCCCTTGTATGCTTTCCTTCGGCACAACCCTTACATACACCTTCATGATTATTTCCAAATTCGAACATCCCTGTCACCACCTTCCTTGCTTCGGGAAGGGCCTTGTAATGAAGGTGTCCAAACCTCCGGTGCCATAGTTTAGTTTGTCGGATAGTATCACATGTCATAGCTCCTAGTGGACTTCCTTCAACCTGGTAGAGTGTTCCAACTCTAAAACCAATCACGATAGGTTCCTTGAGATTCTTCTTCCACATGCACACCTTTCCATCAGTGAATGCCACATTGAAGCCTTTGTCTTTGATGGCTGATATAGACACAAGGTTCTTCTTCAATTTTGGTACATAGAGTACATCCTGCAAATGTAGGACTTGTCCTTGAGACAAGTGGAGGGTCACAGTCCCTGTCCCTTTCACAGGATATGTGGCATTATCTCCAAGGATAATTTCCAGATTAGTATCCTTCTCAACCATGTTAGAGAGTGCTTCCTTGAACCCAGTGATGTGTCTTGAGGCACCACTATCTATCAGCCAGACATCCATAGTGTTGGGCGGGGATGCAGCAGAGAGGGCAGATACAAGAATGTATTCATTTCTTTTATCAACAACATTTGACTCCTCATACCTGGAGTTTCTAGACCTTTTGAAAAGTTGATTGTTTCCGCCAGAGGGAGCCTTCCTCTTTCCTTTGGACCTGTCGTTTCTTTGATTTCCATTCCTCCGGTTGTTGTTGTTGTCATCACTATCGGGAGAATCATTCTTGAAAGGACATTCTCTAGCATAGTGACCAGGCCTATGACAAGTGAAACACTTGCCCTTCTTTCCTTGGGCCCTTGCTCTTCCTTTGTTCTTAGGACCACCAGAGTTCTTCTTTCTAGAATGAGCAGCGTAGGCAGCATTTCTGTCATTTTCGTATTCCTTCATTCTTGTCTCTTCTTGCATGCATCTTGACAATAGCTCGTCAAAGTTAGGAATTGTGTTATTATTGAGAATGGTAGTGTTGAATACTTGCCATTCATATGGGAGCCCTCCAAGTGCGGTGAGTACCATCTCACGATCAGCTATTGTCTCCCCAATAGCCAGCAGATTGTTCCTGATCTTGGTCAATTTCAGAAAGTATGTTTGGACATACTCATCCCTGCCTTTCTTCAGATTCTTCAATTGATTCTTGAAGAATAGCACCTGGCTTGCATTGTTTACTTTGAACATTTGTATCAGCTTATCATACATCTCTTTGGATGTGCCTAGCTGAGATATGTAGGTAACCAGACTTTTATGTATGGATTCCCTAATTTATCTTTGCTTTGATCTCCCCCTTCTTATACTTGGTTTTGGCAGCAGCAGTAGCAGTGGATGGAGGTTCTTGTATCTTACCCAATACATTCCATGAGATCATGGTCTTCTAATTTGAGATCTAATATCATCTTCCAAGCATGGAAGTCATCCCTTCCAGTCAGCTTGTCATCCTCCTTAAAGCCATAACTTGTGGAACCCATTTTTCTCTTTTCGTGATTGCTATAAGTTAGGGCTTGTCTTCACCTCAGCTCTGATACCATGTAAGATTTTGTAGATGTTCTATGCTTGATGCAACTTTACTTTTATCAACAGCAATCACATGAATTTACAAGTAAAATGCAGATAGAACATACCAGTGATCCCTTAGAAGACAAGTCAGAAATAGATAAAGGTGATGGTGCATTACGACGATAAACAGGATGCTTCAACCAACAAAGACTTCACGGTCAACCAACCCAGCATGTGTCACAACAATACTCAAAACGGTCACATGGTCAACTCAGAAGTCAACCTCATAAAAGTCAACGCAGGGCAACATCACTAAAAGTCAACACAGCTCAACTTCTGGTCAACCTTTGACCTCAATTTCTGTGCCAAAGAGTACGGCCTCCTTAGATCGAAGTCTCCTCCAAAAATCAGCTCAATCAGACCAGCATTGACCAAAGTCAACGCTGGTCAAACTTACCCAGAAACCCTAACCACAGATTTATGGCTGCAGTGAATTTCGTCCTTCTTGCTGCGATAAACTTCGTCCTTCTTGCCCACGTGTGAGATGAATCTGCTTCTTAGATGCTCGTATAAGAGGAGGAGATGTGAGTTGAGATGAGTGGAAAAATGCTCCAACGTTGACCCTATAAATACCAATCATGAGAGGTGTGTGACACATCTGCTGAGGGTAAAAACCTTAAGGCCGACCTGCACTTAAATTTATTATAAATAATAAATTCAAAATAAATGTTCTGCTCATCAGATTAAAATCAATTTTAGATCGATTTTATACCTCTCTGAAAGAGGAATCCAATACAAATATTGGAATCTTCATCTGAGCATCACAAGATGGAGTTTGGACCTAGTTGTCCAAATTTAACAGTTACGAAGCCAAAATGGCCTCTTCCTAACAGGGGGTTCACATGGAAGAGGATCCAAAGGGTCCACGAGATCATCAACAATAGCTCTCTCGCATTCCGGTACAGAAGGACCTTCTATAATATCCATATCATCACTTTCCTTCTCAGGAGGAGGAGGTGGAGGAAGGTCCCTTGCTTTTCCAAGGGCAGCATCTTCATCGAATGTTACATCCCTACTAAATTCAACCTTCCTTTGACCAGAAATATATATTCTAAATGCTTTGGAATCTTCATAATACCCAACAAACGTACATTTTCTTCTAGTGGCTTCCAGCTTGTTTCTTTTGTATTTCGGCACATGGAAATATACAGGGGCAGCCAAAAATCTGAAGATGACCATTGTCGAGCTTGACACCTGTGAATACTACTTCAGGAGTCTTGTTGTCCAATGCTTGATGAGAAACCCTATTTTGAAGATATACCTTTGTATTCGTTGCTTCACCCCAAAGGAACTTCGGCAGCTTTTGATCATGGAGCATGGCTCAAGCAACTTCCACAATAGACCTGTTCCTTCTCTTAACCACTCCATTTTGTTCGGGATTATAGGGCACAATCGTCTCCTTAATACCTTCCTTCGTGCAAAAATCTATGAATTCATTTGAAATGTATTCTCCACCATTGTCAAACCTAAAGACCTTAATTTTCTTCCCTATTTGATTTTCGACCAAAGCCTTGAATTCCTTGAACATATTGAAGGCCTCATCCTTATGCTTCAAGTAATATATCCATGTCTTCCTTGAAAAATCATCGATGAAGGTTATGTAGTAGAGATGGCCACCAAGAGAATGTACGGGCATTGGTCCACATATGTCGGAATGAATGAGTTGGAGGATGTCATTAGTCTTATTCTTGCTAGAGGAGAACGGTCCCCCTGTCTTCTTTCCATTGGCACAACCTGGACATACTCCATCATGTTGATGCTTGAACATCAGAGATCCCAGAGACCAATTTCTTCAATTTCAGAAGAGCTTCATAATGCAAATGGCCAATCTTCGATGCTACAACTCACTTTAATGATTAGTATCATGGACCATTGCTAGAAGGGGTCTTCTAGTGACTCTATAAATTCCTTCAAATCTAGACCCCAATGTGAAAGAATCCTCATAGAAGATCCCATAGGCCAGGTAAGTTCTTTTCCTTTGATGAAGGCAACCCTCATTCATTTGTCCTCCAAAGAAGATATAGATACTAGATTCTTCTTCAACCTCGATACATATATCACATCATAAAGCAAAACAGATTCCCTAGAGTCCAATGAAATTTAACAAAACCAAAGCCCTTAATCCGATGAGTGGAGTTGTCTCCAAGAATAGTCTTCAAATTGGACTCCCTCTCTACCAAATTAGAGAGAACCTCCTTGTAACCAAAGAAACGATGAGAGGCCCCACTATCAACCAACCAACTATCCCAAGTATCCGAGGGAGAGGAACTAGAAAGAGCAGAGATAAGGATATATTCAGATTGACTAGTAGCAACATTACTTTCATACCTGGAATTTCTTGACTTCTTTTGAGGACAGTGGTCTAAGGACAAAATAGCCTATCAATTCCCATAGGCTATAGTCCTCAATAAAAGGGAGAAAACTCCAAAATACCCTATGTTGGGCAAGTTTTGGGTCAGCCATATTGAGGTCTTTTTTTTTAATACGAATCTTATGCAGCGTTTGATCGGAGATGACAATTAGCGTGATTGACTGGGCGAGGCACGAGAAAATGGTGGACAGTCGACGTGGCAAGGATATGTTGAATGTCGGGGTGTGGACAGAGGAGAGAGATCGGGGGCGACAGAAGACGAGTCATGTAGCCAACAGAGAACAAACTGGGAATGGCGTCAATGGTAGTGACAGACAGAATGTGAGGGTTAGCCCAGACGAGCGAACGAGGGTTGTCGGGAAGAGGTGTCAATTGTCTGGTGATAGATGAGGGTGTGGACGCGATGGCGGAAGGGCGATAAGATGTAGAACAGGAAAAACAAACGGTGGACGATTGTGGTCGAACAGAACGGATGGCGAACCTGGTGCACGGCAGCAAAAGAACAATAGACGTTGAAACACAGGGGCTAGAACATGTGGCTCTAATACTAGATGGAGCATACAAGCTCAAAATGATTATAAAAGATATATATTTTAATAATTAATTGAAAATGATGATGTTTAAAATGACGGTCCCTGGCTTATATACCGTCGTGGGTACCTTTTCAGGAAAGGGCATGATCTTATGATCGTGCCTTTTCGTCTAATCAACCTAAAATTACACTTAAATCATTTTTACATAACATTAAGCCGACTTGATCAAATGTGTCATTGTGGGCTTGACTTCAAAAATACACTTTCCCTTGTCCAAATCCAGTGCTTCAAGGGTTGATCTCGGTCCTCTAGGAAAGAGGAATCTAGTCCAATGATTGGAATTTGTCACTGAGCTGCCAAATTAAGACAGGAGTTCTACATTGCATTAGTAGGGTTACTATGTTAAGACAGGTAATAACTTTAAGACAAGGTAGGTGGAAAGATGCAATCTGCTTTGACCTTGTATCTCCCAGTAGTTCAGGACAAGAAGCCAACATTGGTCACTCAAGTCCCTCCCGATAAAAAAACCAATACCAGTGGGATGAAAATTCCTGGTATAAAAATCATATGTTGGTTGGATCCTATTAAAGGAATTGGAGGACCTGATTATAAGTTTTTCCATAACAAGATCAGCATATTATCTGCTCTACCTCTGTGACAGATTCTAAGATGGGGAATGAAGTTGAGGTTGTGCTTGACCAAAGTTGTATAGATGTAGAGCATTTATTGTTGAGGGCTATCTCTAGCAGCATACATACTCATTTGTCTAAAGTTCAGAGAGTGCTGAGGAGTAACAGTCAGTTTTGCCAAGTTGAGGATAACTTTATTTTGAAGCATCACGGGAACGATTCTGATATGGCACTGAGTAAAATATTAGGATTTTTGCAAGAAAGTACTAAAGTTGATGGGCAGATCAGAACCAGGAATGGACACTTTCTTTTGCCTTCTCTTATTTTGTCCTCTCCAATTACATGGAATCAGGGTAGTCTGACACCTACTTAAGTGTTAATCAGTCTTTGTCACAAAAGCATTTTACAAATTTTTGCATCTATTGGAAGATTCTTGGGCCCAAAGGTGTATAAAAAGGGGCTTGCTACAGCCAAAATACCAAAGTCAATTATTCTAGGATCAGATTTGCTACTCAAGGGTTTTCCAAATTGTGGCAACTCTAATGGGGAAGAGAAAAACTTGCAGAATCAAATTTATGAGCATTGGAAACCACCAACTGCAAACAGCATGGAATTGATGCAGAATTTGCCATTGTCTGAGGACAAGCAATGTCGGGAAGGGGGGACTATAATGTTCTTGGGAAATTAATTTCCTAAGGGGCAAAATAGCCTATCAATCCCCTTAGGCTATAGTCCTCAATAAAAGGGAAAAAAAAACAAAAGACCCTATGTTGGGCAAGTTTTGGGTCAGCCAGGCAAAGAAACCCAAAAGACACCTTTCTCTTTGTCAATTTCGGTGGTGAAAGATTCCACCCTAGTTGACACCTTCCTCTCTTTTTTCTTTGTTTTGGCACAGAAGTACTGTCTGAAGAAGAGAAAAATTCTTAGTGGGTTGTACTTTGTTTGTGCACAGGAATACTATTGGGGCACAGTGAATTTTGGTCTTGGCATAAGGGTTTCCTATTATTCTGTTTGACATGGAGATATCTTTGAAGAGACCAAGGTTGCGAGGGAGCGGCCTCCCCTCTCGAACCCGCTCCCAAAGCGTGCTCCCTAAAAATATTTGCGCTCCCTTCCTATTTAGTAGTGATAGAGGGTGCCATTGAAGATTGGAAACAAAATTTTTTGAGTGGGGCAGCTTAATGTTCAAGCCTATGGCCCTAATGTTGATATTCAGTTCATGGTAATGTTAAATTCTTAAAGTAAAAGTGACATTTTCCTTTATCTTTCATTTTCATCCTTTTACATTTTCCTTAAATTTTTAACATTGCCATGAAATGACTCAGGATGTTTGAGAGTGGTTTCGACCTCATTGGATTTCATATGGAGAAAGTAGAATTTTAGATCTCACTCAAATTCCAACTGACTTATCATTTTTTCAAGATTTCAGGATTGGGGGGATTGCAATGTTTCCATTGGATTTTGTCATGTACTAGGGTATGGAACTTGTATTTAATCAAGAGCACCAAGCCCCCTTCGTGGGGGAGACTCCCAATAAAGCATGAGACAAGAAATTAGAAATTTCTCGTGGCAAGAGGGTCAAGAAGTAAATAACAGATTTACTTGTCTTTTCTATTTTCTAGTATTTTTTATAACTATTGACTCTTTCATATTTATTATGGTATTTTTTGTAAACAATATATGACAGTTTAAGTAAGAAATTTGAAGTTGCCATTTATAACTCATTGGTAATGAATTATGAATATGAAGCTTCGTGAACGTTGAAAGTTGAAACATTTCATTTCATGTTAGATATTCTTTGTTATCGTTTGGTTACTTGGTAATGGTAATGGTTACAAGTACAAGTTACAACTTTAGTGATCAATGATGAAAAATGTTATATATTGAATTTTGAAAGCTTGAAACTTTAACATTGATGGATATTCATAATTCAGATATGTTTGTATAGATTCAAACAACAGACATGATTTGATGAAGAATCTTAACTACAGACGTTGATATATGATTTAAATCCAGTTTTATATCTAATTCATCATTTTACATGCTTTTGTAGACATATATGCATCCAAATATATAAAATATACATACATCTATATATATATATATATATATATATATATATATATATATATATATACATACATCTATATATATATATATATATATATATATATATATATATATATATATATACATACATCTATATATATATATATATATATATATATATATTCGCTCCCAAACCAGGAGCTTTTGAAAATGGCACTCCCGCTTCTGCTCCCGCTGCCCGCTTCCGCTCCCGCCCCCAAGTAACCTTGGAAGAGACAGCGAAGCTCTGTTTTGGCACAAAAACTCTACTGAAGGGACAACGAGGTCTTGATCTTGTCTTGATCTTTGGGCACAAGGATTCGTTTGAGGGACCACGAGGCCCGCTATTATGTTCTGGGCATTGATCTGTGGCAGAAATGGAAAAGGAACTGCTGGAAAGACAGTGATTTGAGTAGTCTCCAAGGAAGTCTTTCTTGTAAGAAGAAATTCGACTCACTGAGGGTAACTGAGGTCTTTTGCAGGACCAAACCCTTGTTTTGTAACAAGGATTGTCTGTTCAACTATAGTTTACAGTGATTTGAACCTGAGTTTGAAGATCTGAAGCGAGCAGCCAAGCCGAGCCCCACAAGCGTGAAGGAGGAAGCCTATTATAGCAGCCACACTCGAGGAAAAGGTTTACGAAGGACAGTGAGGATTTCTGTCTGTAGTCCGGTGTGTTCAGTCCTCACCAGTGGTCCGTATTTGAGTCTGAATGCAGTTAGAGTTACAAAGAATTTGTTCAGCCGCACTCGAGGAAAGGGTTTACAAAGGACAGTGAGGGTTTCTGTCTGTAGTCCGGTGTGTTCGGCCCTCACCAGTGGTCCGTATTTGAGTCTGTATGCAGTTAGAGTTACAAAGAATTTGTTTAAAGTCTTTGGAATTTCGTATTTGGGTTTCTTGGACTCTGTGTGGTAGCAAATACGAGAGTCTGTTGTGAACTATATCTATGCAACTGTTAACATTACATTTCTGAAGTTGTGAATATCGGAACACTACGATCATTGGATTGGATGTCGTACTGTTGAATTACATAGTGGAAAAATTCATATAGCACTGTTATCACAGTAGTATCATTGAAATCATATTTGGTGAATTGAAGATTTATGTTGTGTACTACAATCTACATTGAATTATCTGGTTGCATTTTTATTGAGAACCCTAGGGGAAACTAGGGAAAAATTACCCCAGAACCTTACATAAGCCGTCGTTGACGGGACTCAATTTTCTCTTATGTTACTACATATATTTTGCTTAAAGGGAGGAGAGGGAGTGTTAGTGTTCTTTTCCAATGCATCCAACTTGTATTAGTTGTAAGGTCACACCCTTATCTGCCCAGCTGTCAAAGCTATCCTTTGCTAACACTGGGCCTCTTCCCGGATTTATATAAAGCAGGCATCAGCTTGTATTGAACAACAACAAGATATAGATCTATCTTCTGTTTTCTTTGATGGAATCTAAGATCATCCACTATCTGGGTTAGTCCCGGATTTCTACACTTCTGAGATATTCAAAGAAGCCTGGGTGTAAATATGTTTTACCAAATTTTTGGATTATATAAAAATATTTCAAAAGAAGAAAACACATCAGCAGTTGAGCATCGGCGTCGTTTTAGAAGCAAATTCTACCCTCATTTCTTGATTTTTGGCTTTGCTGATTTCTGTGCAATTCATGCATTTTTTGCCCTAGTTTGACTACTGAATTTTTTGCAAATACATGAGATTTATGATTTGTTTTACTGCTCGGCAGTTTTTTACGATTCTCATTTTTCAGGCCATTGCGAAGTTTATTGCGAAGTCGAATTTTTGCAACACCGGTTTAACCTACATGCCGACCCTGAACCACACGTTAAAGAGCCTGGAGGAAGGAATGGAAAAGTAGACCGGATCATGATCTGGATCGAGTTGAAAAGAAACCGGTGGGCGTAGGGTTAAACATCTGCGAAACTCCGGATATCGAGTTCATAACCATGTCGAGGCCAGACCTCATGGGGAGTGTATAATAAACCTACATTTCCTAGGCCAACGTACAGCATATAAATTATGGGCAAATCATTGAAAATTTGATAGAAATCTTCTATGACCTGTAAATGGGTTGAAGACAGAAAATAAAGATTAAAAAAAGAGAAGATAACACAAACTTACCAGGCCACGCCATGCTGGTTTGGCCAGAACTGCAGATTGCCTCCGAGACATTAACACCAATCGATCAACCCACCCTTGTCAATTCCAATTACAATTCCTCTTCCAAATGTTGCCACCATATAATGAGCAAAGACAGACCTGTAGCCTTGTCCTGCAAGTAAAGTTTGTTGACAACCGAGTCCTCCGCTTAACTTGTGATATTCTTATAACAACGGGACAAAACCCAAAAAACGAGAAGAGTTTTTTACTATAACTTAAATATTATCCGTCGACGCCCATAGCAAATCTCAACCAAAAAACTATGGGTGGCCTTAAAAGGGAAAGGTAGCTCCTTAGAAAATGTAGGGCGGCCTTAAAAGGGAAATGTAGCTCCTTAGAAAATGTATATAAGAGGATGAGCGACCGCCACCGATCCTCGGTCGTTAGCCACACACATACATCGTTCGAGGCCAATGGAGGTGTGTTCTAGTGGTAAATTGAACTCACACGCCTCTAAATTGAAGCTACACACTTTCCTGGTTTAAGGTCAACTACGATGTACACGCCTCTAAATTGAAGCTACACACTTTCCTCGTTTAAGGTCAACTACGATGTGCTCTAGTGGCAAAGTGATGAGAGGACTATAACTCTCTTTCTTTTTTTCTTTTTTATTTTCCGATCTTTAAAAAATTTAATTAAATTTTGGTAAGATTTAAAAAAAATTGGCAAATATTTTTGAAAATCTAGGTTACAGTGGTTAAACTTCAATATTTTGGGTGCCCTTCAGGGTTTTGATAGAGCTAAATCCATTTCCAGCATCAAAAATGCAATTCAAACATTCCAACTCCTTGATTTTTTGAAAAAAAATTAACGAACTTCAGCGAAACACTGTCGATCAAGTTATTCTGTTGCGTTGGTAGATAACTCCATTTTTTGTTTCATTTTTTTTATTTGGCACTGTGAATTGATAATTTATTAGATTAATTTGGGTCAGACCCTGGATCAAATCTTACAGTTACCACTATAACTATAATGATAATAATAATCCAATTTTAAGGTCATAGCGAAGCCAAACACCAAATTGGTGTATGAGACCCTCTTGTTTGTGGGACAAGATACCCCACCTTCGCGTAGCGATTTGACTGCTAAGTCTACGAAAGCATACATACTCTACCCCTTTGGGTTTTGAACCTATGACCTCTTAGGAGGAAACACATGCTCTTAATTATTAGACTCACTCAAGTTGTATATTTGAAAGTCGGCAAGGCAAATATACTAGAAAATTATGACTTAGCAAGAGTCGAGACTCCATGGATAAGGGAAAGCCTACACCTTGAGCATTACCATAATAGACCAAAGATGTCCCAATGGGAGCGATCCACAAAAATGTGATTCTTAAATAACATTATAATAACTAGTTTTGGTGGCTTGGCACCATACCAACAGGCCAAAGGATTGGGGCGGTTGGGGTATTAAGGACCTCTCCATATTTGCCACCGCCTTGGCTGCAAAATTGGGTTGGCACTTTATATCCGGTCACAGCGAGCATACATTTGCTTGGGTGGCTTGGGACCATATCAGCAAGCCAAAGGATTTGGGCAGTTGGGGTATTAAGGACCTCTCCATATTTGCCACCGCCCTCGCTGCAAAATTGGGTTGGCACCTTATATCCGGTCATAGCTTGTGCAAGGAGGTTACAGCGTCCAAATACATCGCTCCCCGGACTACTTTGGATTGGATCCGTGGCACTATTCAACTCAGTCTTAGGTCCTCGATCATCTAGAAGGCCATCGCAAAGTCTACGCACCTTATCCAGCAAGCACTGACATGGCACATCGAATCTGGTTCTATGGTCCAATTGGGTGAGGACTCATGGTCGGGCAGTGGTAGGCATTATAAACTGCGACAAAACATAATACATCACCTTGCCCAAGCCGGATGCCACTATTTATCTCAGGTGGCGGATCCATTGCGGACCAACTGGCATGCACAGGGATGGCTATCAGCGCAGGATCTTTGGTTACCCATTGAGGGCCATCCCTACTGGGACCGATACATCAGGGCTTTACATGCATCTCACATTCGACTACTAGACCAAGAGGATGAAATTTTGTGGGCTCTCTCACCCAACAGTAAATACTCCTCGAAGACTAGATATATCACTCTATGTGCACCCAAGGAACCTCCTAATAAACTTTGGTGGTGGCATTTGATCTGGACGCTGCAGAGACCTCACAAATCTCGACTACTTATGTGGTGCATTCTCCATAACTGTGTCCCTACCATAGACAATCTTCGCAAACGAGCTTTCCAGGGCCCATCCAGATGTTGTTTTTGTTTCTCACATGAAGAAGATGTTCAATATCTTTTCCTAGAATGCCCATTAATCAGGGATTTCTGGCATTCGATTACTCACGAGATGGGTTGTGCACTAACCTGGCATGCCTCATATATTTCTTAAGGCCTGGTCTACGTGGTGGCATGCTACCCCCTGCAACAAACTTCGGAACCTCCCACAGCTTATTGCGTAGGGCATCTAGACTTGTCTAAACCATTTCACCTTTGATGGTTTGCAGGCGGTCTGGGACCACATTGTTTCTGCCACCATTTCCACTTACAGTCTCATTCCGGATGAGGATCTAACCACCCGCAAAAAGGATATCACCCCTGAAATCATAGATCATACTCACCCATGGGCATACTTTGATGGGGCGTCAAATAACCATGGATGTGGAGGTGGTGTGGTATTATATATAACAAATACTCATTTTTTCCACCTCAAAATGGGGTTGGGTCCTAGCACTAACAATTTTGCCGAACTCTTTAGTCTACGGCTTCTATTACTATTTGCCCGTGAAAATTGATGCAACAGATTGCAGATTTTTGGAGACTCTCAAATTGTCATTAATTGGTTCAATTCTCATTCACAGTGCCACACACACACACTTATATCATTATTGAGGGAGGTGCATCTACCGAAAACATATTTTGACACTATATCTGTCACTCACATTTACAGGCAGAGGAACCAAGTGGCAGACAAGATTTCCATAGAAGCAGTGGAACTAGATTGGGGCAGATGGCTCATTATTGAACATGATGGAGAACAGGTTTACCATTATTATCACAGACCATTCATAGACGACATTCAGGATATGAGAGTAGTCACTCTGTTAGAGTCGGTCTTTACATCCCTCCGTCAGAGATCATTTCTCTTATTGCATTTCATTTTTAGGTGTCTCATTCAGCTCATTCATCTGCATTCTGTTAGGGGCATGCCATCATCTGACGGAAGGGCTTTGTCACTCATTCCCCTCATTCCTTGTACCTGTTGGCTCAGGTCTGTTCGTCAAAATCAAATTTTAAAAGTCATTCATAGTCTTGTTTTGGTCTCTTGGTTAACTAAGAGTCATCTCAGTCATTAGGTCTAGGGTTTCTTAAATTTTGTGTTTCCGAATGTCCAATAATGCCAGAAGACCAGAGGGAGGTTCCAAATAAGTTTTCATTTCAAGATTTCCATCATCAATAATGCTCAAAGATGTTTCTTCTTCAAAACTTTGTTTTGAAAAAGAAATCGTCAAATTTATTGTTTGTAATAAATATGTATTTTTAAAGTTTTCCGTCATGAAGTACTTCAGATGCAGCTTTGGTCATCCTTTGCCGAAATCTAATGCCACCATCCCTACAAAAAAATCAACCAAGAAAGCCATCAATTCAACCAAAAATCAAAAAGGAAACTTGAAAAACAGAGTTGTATTAAAATGTGAAAAAGTGCCAAGCCAAAACATTACAAAGTGGGTTTTTGAGAAACAAAAATCAAATCCATCACTATTTGAGATATTTTCATTGTTTGAATAGCCATTTGCATCCAAGAGATCGATTGAAAGTCGAAGTTTAGTGGTGAGAGGGCGAAACTGTAATTTTGAAGCCAAGACTGTGTTTAGAGTGTGCGCGGCACATTGGGTAAGAGCGCGGCGCACATAGGCTGCGCGACGCACTGGGCCTCCTGCCACAGTGCTTTTCTCCAACTGGCGCGGCGCATCCACGAGGCGCGGCGCACAGGGTTGACAGGCTAAAAAAAATCATCATCATTTGCTCCAAAATCAAAATAGTTCATCTTGGTCGCTCCAAGTAAGTTTGTAAGCTCTTTGCCGTTGATTTTAGTTTGCATTGAGTGTTATTTGGAGGTAGGAATTTGAAAGTTTAATTGGGCAAATTACAAAACCTCTCATGTGATGAAAACTGTTCCATAGGGTTTATGCTTGAAATTTAAAGTGTGGTTGTTGGTGCCAATTTGTAAACTCCATTCTCACTTGTGTTTCCTTTCCTCCTTGCTGCCACACTACTATCACAGTCCTTCTCCTATTCCCTCTGTCCCAAAACCAATCATATCCCTTGTTCCCGTTTTTCCCTATCACTAAAACCCTACTAGCCCTCCCCCTCCCATATCACTTATAAAATCCTTAATTCCCAAACAGTCAAGTCACTGTTATTGCACTCTTATTTCACTTGACAAACCCCCAATTCACTTTTCCCACTGTCCCATTTTCCTCACAGTTCCTTATTCCTATTTAGCACATTTGGCATTGAAAACAAAGACACTAAGTCCAATTTCTCATTTTCAACACACCAAACATACACCTTGCTTTCAGCACCATGACAGAGATAGATTCCTCATATGAGCAAGACAGTGACTCAACCACCGAGCTTAATGTACCGAGAAGGCCTCATAAAAGTGGCAAGCATGTCAGAGAAGAGCCCACTTCCTTGACTCAACTGCAGGCCTGCTCGCTTGCAATGGCATGCTTTCAGCAACATTCATGTTTTCAGTATTGTGAGATGATTGCTAAGATTCAGCGTCATCAGGAGTTGGTTCGCCTGTTTGTTTTACATTTGCGTGATGGTCATGTAAACCTTGCTGGAGTGAACTTCATCTTGACACCAGAAACCATTTCTCAGGCAACAGGGATATCGAACATAGGTGAAGAGTGGAACAAGAGACAATAGCTGGATAAAGCATATTATGAACCTTACATCAGGCCTGGTTATATGAGGCAGCTCAGCAGGGTGTTTCCTTTCAGATTCTTGAAGGAGTCCTATGCGCCATTAATGAAACTCATCATCAGATACTTCAGCTGTGAGGGCCGGTTCTCATGCCTTTATGCATACCACAACAGAATTTTGATGCATTTAACGAGAGTGAGGATGATGAGCATTCCATACTTCATGTGCCGAAACATAGAGCGGATGACTACTCTTGTGCAGAAGAAGACTCCAGAGCAGCAACATAACAGCTTTTATCATTATGCGCTCATCAAGATGATTGTGGTACATCAGCTTGGATTGCAGGGCATTGCATGGGAGGAGGTCATTTCCCGTGACTTCTTTACAGCCCCTCAGCCCCCTCCAGAGATTGTTCATGATGCGGGTGAGCCTTCACATCAGTTTGAGGTTCCCGAGACAGAGCCTATCAGTGTTCCAGTGTGTGTTACCTATCAGAGAGGTACCAGAGCCTTATTTGCAGCAGCACGACGAGTACTATCTCCACCCGGGGTGGAAGGGGTCTCGTTACCTTCGTCAGCAGCGCGAGTACTATCTCCACATGGCGCGGAAGGGGTCTCACCTTCTACATCAGCACAGGGACAGGACATAGGCAAGAAGCCTATGCAGGATGAGGGTCCCTCAGCAGGCCAAGATACTGATTTTATATTGATCGATGTTGATTCGAGCTCTCCCAGCTCAAAGCTGAAAGAAACCATCCAAGAGCAGAAAGCTGAGATCGACACATTGACCGAGAAATTTCAGAGAGCTCAGTGGGTTATAAATTACTTGGAGCAGCGGAATAAACAATTGGAGGATCAACAGACACTCATAGAGTTGCGGCAAATCCGTCAAGACCGTGAATTGGCCTGAAAAAGACCAGGTGACATGACACCGTTTGAGCGGGAGACTTGCCTTACGAGAGTCAACATTCATCTTGAGAAACTATTGGCGAAGGCCAATAGGGACAAAGACATGCTCAGACATATGAAGAACCACTACTGGGCTTGCACACATGTTTGTAAAGCGAAAATGAAGATCCTGAAAGCGAGGCTGAGAAGGGAACTAAGGAG
The DNA here is from genome assembly GCA_034641835.2 of Pinus albicaulis. Lineage (NCBI taxonomy): Eukaryota > Viridiplantae > Streptophyta > Pinopsida > Pinales > Pinaceae > Pinus > Pinus albicaulis. The sequence continues at coordinate 179,566,617 of CM076569.1, read as the reverse complement.
GCGCAAAATGCCTGATCCACTTCAAATCTTGGCTGAAGCTTCTTTGGCTGAGCATGACACTTGATGGGGGACCTTCACTCCAAATTTCAGCAAGTTTGGGGAAAATTTTGTCATTTTTGAAATTTTGGTCGTAAAACAAATTTTTCCACCCGACGCGTCGCGCCACTTGGCGCGCGCTTACATTTGAGAGATCTTCTAGAGGAAAACTTGATATTTTTGGGTTTGTTATGATAAATTATACATGCTCAGGAATGGCTGAAAGATTTCATCAAGTTCTGGATGGTCTTAAGGGTCAAAAACACTCCAAAAATGGTCTTTCTACCACATTTTGCACCAGCAGGAACCAGTCTTGGGAGATTGCAGTTTTGGAGGAGAAAATGAACTCCAAATTGAAAAATTCCACTTGGGTTGGATAGTATACAGACAGGGCTTTCCAACGAGCTATCATGAGCTCAATTTGAACTTCGGGAAGTGCCTCAAAAATAGGCTCAAAGTGGCGCGATGCATTGAGTTTTTGGGCGCGACGCATAGAGAAATTTGGCCTCATTTTGACTCTTCAGCTCAGAAATTCGCCCAATTTTGACTAGTTTTGTTTTTTGATGTAACTATTGATCTATCTTGATGTAATTTGATGATTATGATGTAATTTTGGCTCATATTTACTTGTTCTAGAGGATTCATTCACTAAAAAGTGAAAATTAAGTGAATGGATCAGTTTCCTCGCATATAGAGGCAAGTTGTTTGATTGCCTAGATTTCAGTTCCTAGTTTAGAATTGGTTTAAACAACTCCTAGAAGGATGAGCTCGACCCCTAGAGGCATGGGAAGGGGTTAGGATGGTCTATATCATGTATTTTCTGAGACATTTTCAGGGTTGGATACTTGGGAATAGTTTGGCACTTCATTGTACATACACTTATGCATTTTTGGCAAAGGAAAGACCAGGGTTTTGCAGCACCTGTTGGGATCCTTGTGGCTCTGAGTTTTGATGATGTTTTTCTTCATGTATCTGTAAGTTTCATTAATGTTATATGTATGCCATTTCCCTTCTCTTTGCTTCTAAATTAAACAAATGAGTAACTAAGGTAGAATTCATTAATTTGCTGGTGCTCTGCCTTAAACTTTTGTTTAGTTTTATATGTTTTCGTCAGTTTGAAGAGGATCCTTGCACCCTCTTGCCCCCTTCAGCTCCTCAGCAGTCTTTTCCATCCATTCATTGAATCTAAGACATCAAATTCATTGCCTTCCCTGCGCCAACTTGAACTCTGCAAGAATTTGGCCTCATCCCCAAGCCCAAAATTGCCTTTCCCTTTTTCCAACAAAAAACCTTAAAAAATCATTTCAAACTCCTTGATTAATATACCTAGCCTAAAATTTGCACTCATTTCAGTCATCTCAAGGCCTATTGATACATTTTTCCTAAGATTGACTCGGAGAGAGCCCTCTCCTGTTCTGGTAGGGCTAGCTATCAGACTGAGCGTGGTTTGGTGTTAACCTGAATCCCGCCTTTGTTCAGCCTAAGGTGGATTTGGGCAATAACATAGTGGCGACCATACTGGGAAGAAAATGGTTTGCTTGTTGGTGTTATTTGTTTCATAAGTTACAGACGGAGCCTGAAGTTACGCCAAGTAGCTTTCGAAACGCTTTTGCTTTGCATTAGCGGAAGTAGATAAACGTTGCTTCAGTCAATCTCCGGTTTAGCTTGTGAACGTGACATTTGACTTGTGAATTACCCCAGTATATCAGATCGTTCTGTACTTTTGGGTGATTGAGTCTAGAATTTGATAGGCTGAAATAGATCGGTTTTGTCCTTTGATTTTTGAATAGATCAACACACTGGCTTCCAGAAGACATACTAGAGCTAATCCCGATCCTGATCCGCCTCCAGTGTATGAGAATCCCAATCTGATTTCAATAATCCTCTGTCGAGAAAGTCTCGTGATCCCTTTGTTTAAATCTCATTCATGCCCTACTGTATTTGAATTCCTTGAAGATATTGAGTTTGATGATCAATTTGAGTTGTCGTTGTTTGAAACTAAGTCTGAAAGTGCTACTGGTTCTACTGTCATAAATCCCGAGTTTATCAAGTATCTTGAGATTGAACAAGCTAATAGATTTATCGATAGTTACATACTGAACATTCAAAACTCTATTGTGGCAACGAATATTCCTGAGTTTATCGAATCTGCATCTGAAACTCTTGGTCCATCAACAGTTACTTCTAATTCACAAGTTCACGCTGAGCCTTCTTTCATTCCTATCATTCCCGTGCAACCATCTATATCTGATCAGCAATCTGCAGTAGTTCTTCCTCCATCTCCACCACATACACCTCATACATCTACTGCTCCTACTCCACCCGTTTCTCCAAAACAGATCATAAATCCACCAAGAGCAATGGCTGCCAAATTCGCACCTCTTGTCTTGCCCCAGAACTTAGATCCCATGCCCGCTGATTATTAGAGTAAAATCCCTTTGTTTGATGGTACTCCTCAAAGTGTGCCTGCTCAGCAGCATATTGATAAAATGACAGACTTCTTTGATATCCATGAAATTGATGAAGAGAATGTCACCATGAGATTGTTTGTGCAAACTTTTGGAGGTGAGGTACGCAAGTGGTTTAGAGCTTTGCAGCCCAGAAGTATTAATACATTAAACGAGCTTCAGAGACAGTTTCTAGATCGGTGGGAAATGAAGAAAGATCCACTTCAAATCACTTCTGAATATACCAAGATCAAACGTAATGCTGGTGAGTCTGTCCAAGACTATATTATCAGATTTAATGCGGTTTATAATGCAATTCCTGATGATTTGAGGCCATCTAAGAAGTCAACTTTGTTAAAATTCCCAGATGGTTTTGATTCGGAGATGGCCTATTCATTACGAGACAGAGATCCGCCCACCTTAGAGGACATGCAGAAAATTGCCGTTAGTGTCGAGGCAAATTTGAATGACAAGAGAGCTAGATTGAAAGCAAAGAAGAAAGTTGTAATAAAGGAAGAAGCTTCTACATCTACATCATATCAGCTACTTCGCAAGGTGGAAAGAATGATTGAAAAGCTCACACTTGATAAGCCCGAACCGCAGATTCGAAATCCCAACTTCCGTGGTCAGCAGCAGCCCCAATTCAGGATCAAACAACGAGAGCAGCGAGCACAAGAACCAGCAATCCAGCAGCAAGTAAAGACACCTCTTCAGCAGAATTTTGTTGGTCAGAATTCAGATGATGAAGATGATGTAGTAGGGGAGGAAAATCACTTCTTTACTCCTGGTGATTTGCCCATTTATATCACTGAAGATGAGGAGTATGCAGAAAGTTCAACTGTACAAAGAGATGAGGATTTTATCTTGGCCAATAATGCAGCTCTTGAGGAAGAGTCGGATGAGTATCAGAGAGGTTATATGAATGCCTTGTCAGCCCAGCAGAAGCAATACTCTCTTAGAAACAGAGTTGTGCCTGTCAACCCAATCCAAAAGAGAAAGGAAGTTTCATCACCTAAAAACGATTCACCTGTTGCACAAAAGAAAGCAAAAGAGATAGTTGATCCCACTGCCACCAAGTCATCATTAGCAGAAAAATCAAATCAGCCAATTACATCGAGGGAGAAGGCTGAAAAGAAAAATGTTCCAGCGAAAGAGATCGAAAAGACTTCAGCCTTTAGTCTGGAGAATGAGATTTCTAAATTAAAGGTGTCCATTCCCTTGACTGAACTAATGAAGAACAGCAGTTATAGAGGTCAAGTTTCCAAAATTTTGAATTTTGATCCCATGTCTGATATGGTGAATATTGAAGATGATCAACCTGAACTGATATTTGGACCAGCTTTAGATGGTGAGTCTCCAGATAGCGAAGTGCCTCCTTTTTATATCAGTCTTCGATTGCATGAGTTTGTATTGCATAATGCCATGTTCGATTCCGGTGCTTCCCATAATCTTATGCCGAAAGCAATCATGGAGAAGTTGGGTTTAGACATCACTAGGAAGTACCATGATCTTTATTCATTTGATTCTAAAAAAGTGAGATGTATTGGGCTCATTAAAGACTTGGTTGTTAGTTTGGATCAGATTCCCACAAAGAATGTTTTGATGGACGTAGTTGTGGCAGACATTCCTCCCAGTTTTGGTATGTTGCTTTCCAGATATTGGAGAGAAAAATTGAAAGGGACATTACAATTAGATTTCTCCTATGCAACGATTCCCGTGTTTGGTCAAATGAGAAAGTTGTACTGGGAACAAAAAATGAAGTATATGATTACAACCAAGGAGAAACCGGTTAATCATCCGATTAATTATGTACATACAGATTTAGTCTTTTGTTTTGTTTGCCGATAGTTTCAATAATGTAGATAGTCAGTTAGTTCAAACAGAAGATATTTCAGAGATTACCGAGAATTTCAGAGAAGTTTTGCAGAAAGAAAGGCAAAAACCGGAAAGCACAGTTGAGCAATCAGCTAAAGATAGTGGACAGCAAGCAGAAAAAACAGAGCTAGCACAATTTCAACACTTAGAATATGATGAAGAGGGTCTATGGACCATGGATTTCGATGGTGCAGTGGGAAATGATGGTGCTGGGATTGGTATTTGGGTACGCAGTCCTTTTTCCACTCCAAACAAGGTACCGAGCAATGTACGGGTATGTTCTTACAAATTAACATTCGATTGTTCAAACAATGAGGCTGAGTACGAAGCTCTGACTGCTGGCCTAAAAATTCTTAGAAAGCTGAATGCTAAGAGAATTTCAGTCTATGGCGACTCCAAATTGGTGATTAAGCAAGTAAAGGGTGAATATCAAACGAAGCATCCCCGAATGCGGGCTTACCGGAATGTTGTTCTGGATATTTTGAAGCAGTTTTTAGATTATACTTTGACTTGTATTCCTCGCATTCAAAATGGAATTGCAGATGCACTTGCTAAGGCAGCAAGTAACTTGAAAATCCCAATGAACTCAAGTAATAAGTTCGAAATCCATGTGAAGCACCGTCCCGGATAATCAAAGATGTTGGCAAGTTTTCCAAGATGATGATGAGATTAATGATTTTCTGCAAAATAAAGGGAAGTTCAAAGATACCTCAATTGATGTAGAATATGATGATGGTGAAGCTAACGTGCAAGTCAATCAAATTCAAGTGTTGCAGCTGAAAGATAACGTTATTCCTAAAGGTTTGATACCTTTAGAAGAGCTCTTCAATCAGGATGTTGTGGCCAAGAAACCAACCTTACGGCCGGCTGAAAAAGGAGTTGAAGATGTAAATATTGGAACAGCTGAAGACCCCAAGATGGTGAAGTTATCCAAATCATTGCCACCGGAGGTAAAGGCTAAATATATCAGTTTGTTGTCTTCTTTCGCTGATGCTTTCGCTTGGGACTACTCAGATTTAAAGACGTATGATACCAATATAATTCAGCACACTATCCCAATCAAGCCTAATCAGAAGCCTTTCAGACAGAGGCTGAGAAGAATCAATCCGAAGTTGCTGCCATCAATTGAGAAGGAGGTGAACAGGTTGTAAAAAGTAGGAATCATTGTCCCCATCAGATTTTCTGATTGGATTTCCAATTTGGTGCCAGTGCGGAAAAAGATAGGTGAGATCCGATTGTGCATTGATTTCTGAAATCTGAACAAAGTGTCATTGAAGGACAATTATCCATTGCCCAAAATGGATCATATACTGCAGCGAGTAGTTGGAGCATCTCGTATGTCACTACTCGATGGTTATTCTGGATATAACCAAATTTTGGTCCATGAGGACGGCCGAGACAAAACCGCGTTCACCACTCCGTGGGGAACTTTCCACTATGCCAAGATGCCATTCGGTTTGAAAAATGCTGGTGCGACTTTTCAGCGGGCGATGGACATGGCTTTTGCGAATGAGAAGGATGTATTTCTTGTTATATACCTTGATGATTTGACGGTCTTTTCCAATTCAGATGAAGAGCATATGTATCACTTGAAATTTGTATTTCAAAAGTGCAGAAAATATGGTCTCTCGCTTAATCCGAAAAAGAGCTTGTTTGCCAAGGATGAGGGCAAATTACTTGGTCACATTATTTCAAAAGATGGCATTCGTATTGATCCAGCACGTGTTGAAGCAATTCAGCAAATTGACCCTCCCAGGAACAAGAAGGAGATTCAGTCTTTTAATGGTAAGATGAACTTTTTACGTCGTTTTGTGCCGAACTTTGCTGAACATCTAAGAGAAATAACAAATATGCTGAAAAAGGACAGCCAAGTGAAGTGGACTGAAGAGGCGGTAAAGTCCTTTAATTTAGTGAAGTTGGCACTATCTTAAGCTCCGATGTTAATCAGCTCGGATTACACCCAAGATTTTATTTTGTTTTCCTTTGCTTCGGAGCATACCATGGCAGCTGTGTTAATGCAGAAAAGAGATGGGCATGAGAAGCCAATAGCTTTTTTCAGTCGAACTATAAGAGACGCAGCCTTGAAGTACAACATCATTGAGAAGCAAGCTCTGGCACTGGTAAAATCATTAAAGGATTTCCGGGTATACATTTTGCATTCTCATATTTTGGCTTATGTTCCTAATGCTGCCGTGAAAGATGTTTTAGTACAAACTGATCCAGAAGGAAGACGAGGCAAGTGGATTGCAGCTTTGCTGGAGTATGATGTGGAGATAAGGCCCACGAAGCTTATCAAGGGATAGGGGCTGGCGAAGCTTATGGCTGAATCGAATTTGCATGCATTAGACATAAATCCGATTGCTGCTATGTTTGATGAGGATGAGGAGAATTCGCCACTTCAGGTATCGGAAATTTTTGTTGCTTCTCCGTGGTATTCAGATATCGTGTATGTTCTTCAAAATTTGTCACCACCGCCCGGCATGACTAGAAACAAAGATAGAACTCTAAAACTGAAGGCTGCAAAATTTTGTATTTTAAATTCTGCACTTTATTGGAAAGATCCGGGTGGTGTTTTGTTGAATTGTTTGGTGGAAGAAGAAGCGAAGAAGGTAATGGAGGGTTTCCATAAAGGAGACTGCGGGGGTCACCTTTTTTGGAAAACAACAACCAATAATATTTTGAGAGCGGGATACTATTGGCCGACATTGTTTGCTGATGTGTATAAAACTGTCAAAGGCTGCCATGAGTGCCAGATTTTCGAAGAAAGATAGAAATTACAGCCTTTGCCGCTTAAACCTATTGAGGTAAGCGCCCCTTTTCAGCAGTGGGGTTTGGATTTCATTGGGGAGATCCATCCTCCTTCTTTAGGACAACATAGATGGATCCTAACAGCGACTGATTATTTTACGAAATGGATCGAAGCAGTTCCCACAAGGCAAGCTAATGATTTGGTAATCATTTCCTTCCTTGAGAATAACATTTTGTCTCGTTTTGGTTGCCCGAATAAATTGATCAGTGATAATGCAATAGCTTTTAAATCAAGAAAGATGATTGAGTTTTGTGCCAAGTATAAAATCATTTTGGGACATTCAACCGCCTATCATCCGCAAGGCAACGGATTGGCAGAATCTTCCAATAAATCTTTAGTCAACATCATTAAAAAGTTGCTGGACATAAATAAGAAGAGTTGGCATAAGAAGCTGGTCAATGCGCTATGGGCTGATCGGGTGAGTCAAAAGAAATCCATTGGTATGTCCCCCTTTGAGTTAGTTTATGGAGTGGATACAGTGTTTCCTACCTCTCTTACTGTTCCGGTGGTCAAGCTTCTTCAGGAAGCTGGCAGTGAAGAAAGCCATATGAAGAGAAGGATAAATCAGATGATTCATTTGCAGCAAACGAGAGAAGAGGTTTTCCAGAACACATTTAAGTTGCAGGAGAGAATCAAGAAAATCTATGACAGGAAAGCGAAGGCGGATAAATTCCAATTGGAGGAAGTGGTGCTGAAGTGGGATGCTATAAACGAGGACAAAGGTAAACACGGTAAGTTTGAAAATCTCTGGAAAGGTCCATTTAAGATTGCAACATATCGAGGTTAGAACGCCTTTCTTTTGAAGGAGATGAATGGTGAAGACTATCCAGGAGGGCCGGTCAATGGTCGGTTGCTCAAGCGGTACCATTTCTAAGATGTTTTCTATTGATCACATTGTCATTGTACATATCATTCATTTCAATTTCATTGCAAGTGTGCACTGTGGTCTTTTCTTCAGTTTGGGGCCCGAAGTGAAGGCTATAATTCTGAAGAAGGATTTCAGTTTCGGTTTGAGTCAGTCAAGTCGGTTTTGTTCAGTCATTTCAGTTTTAAAAGTTGAGTCAGTCTGAGTCAAAGTTTCAGTCAAATAAATTCAGTCAACAGTCTTGAGTTGCTTTGTCAAAATAATGGACTCCATAGCCCAATGGACAAAGGCACTGTCTATCTCTCCCAGAGATCTGCCGTTCTTGGCACCTCCAAGGAGCCACCATCCCCATTGGAGCTAATGTTAGAGTCGGTCTTTACATCCCTCCGTTAGAGATCATTTCTCTTATTGCATTTCATTTGTAGGTGTCTCATTCAGCTCATTCATGTGCATTCCGTTAGGGGCATGCCATCATCTGACGGAAGGGCTTTTTCACTCATTCCCCTCATGCCTTGTACCTGCTGGCTCAGGTCTGTTCGTCAAAATCAAATTTTAAAAGTCATTCATAGTCTTGTTTTGGTCTCTTGGTTAACTAAGAGTCATCTCAGTCATTAGGTCTAGGGTTTCTTAAATTTTGTGTTTCCGAGTGTCCAATAATGCCAGCAGGCCAGAGGGAGGTTCCAAATAAGTTTTCATTTCAATATTTCCATCATCAATAATGCCCAAAGATGTTTCTTCTTCAAAACTCTGTTTTGAAAAAGAAATCGTCAAATTTATTGTTTGTAATAAATATGTATTTTTAAAGTTTTCCGTCATGAAGTACTTCAGATGCAGCCCTGGTCATCCTTTGCCGAAATCCAATGCCACCATCCCTGCAAAAAAATCAACCAAGAAAGCCATCAATTCAACCAAAAATCAAAAAGGAAACTTGAAAAACAGAGTTGTATTAAAATGTGAAAAAGTGCCAAGCCAAAACATTACAAAGTGGGGTTTTGAGAAACAAAAATCAAATCCATCACTATTTGAGATATTTTCATTGTTTGAATAGCCATTTGCATCCAAGAGATCGATTGAAAGTTAAAGTTTAGTGGTGAGAGGGCGAAACTGTAATTTTGAAGCCAAGACTGTGTTTAGAGTGCGCGCAGCGCAATGGGTAAGAGCGTGGCGCACATAGGCTGCGCGATGCATTGGGCCTCCTGCCATAGTGCTTTTCTCCAACTGGCGCGGCGCATCCACGAGGCGCGGCGCACAGGGTCGACAGGCTAAAAAAAATCATCATCATTTGCTCCAAAATCAAAATAGTTCATCTTGGTCGCTCCAAGTAAGTTTGTAAGCTCTTTGCCATTGATTTTAGTTTGCATTGAGTGTTATTTGGAGGAAGGAATTTGAAAGTTTAATTGGGCAAATTACAAACCCTCTCATGTGATGAAAACTGTTCCATAGGGTTTATGCTTGAAATTTAAAGTGTGGTTGTTGGTGCCAATTTGTAAACTCCATTCCCACTTGTGTTTCCTTTCCTCCTTGCTGTCACACTATTATCACAGTCCTTCTCCTATTCCCTCTGTCCCAAAACCAATCATATCCCTTGTTCCCATTTTTCCCTATCACTAAAACCCTACTAGCCATCCCCCTCCCATATCACTTATAAAATCCTCAATTCCCAAACAGTCAAGTGACTATTATTGCACTCTTAATTCACTTGACAAACCCCCAATTCACTTTTCCCACTGTCCCATTTTCCTCACAGTTCCTTATTCCTATTTAGCACATTTGGCATTGAAAACAAAGACACTAAGTCCAATTTCTCATTTTCAACACACCAAACATACACCTTGCTTTCAGCACCATGACAGAGACAAATTCGTCATATGAGCAAGAATATGAGCAAGACAGTGACTCAACCACCGAGCTTAATGTACCGAGAAGGCCTCATAAAAGTGGCAAGCACGTCAGAGAAGAGCCCACTTCCTTGACTCAACTGCAGGCATGCCCGCTTGCAATGGCATGCTTTCAGCAACATTCATGTTTTCAGTCAGCATCATCAGGAGTTGGTTCGCCTGTTTGTTTTACATTTGCGTGATGGTCATGTAAACCTTGTTGGAGTGAACTTCACCTTGACACCAGAAACCATTTCTCAGGCAACAGGGATACTGAACATAGGTGAAGAGTGGAACAAGAGACAGCAGCTGGATAGAGCATATTATGAACCTTACATCAGGCCTGGTTATATGAGGCAGCTCAGCAAGGTGTTTCCTTTCAGATTCTTGAAGGAGTCCTATGCGCCATTAATGAAATTCATCATCAGATACTTCAGCTGTGAGGGCCGGTTCTCACGCCTTTATACATACCACATCAGACTTTTGATGCATTTCACGAGAGTGAGGATGATGAGCATTCCATACTTCATGTGCCGAAACATAGAGCGGATGACTACTCTTGTGTAGAAGAAGACTCCAGAGCAGCAGCATAATAGCATTTATCATTATGCGCTCATCAAGATGATTGTGGTACATCAGCTTGGATTGCAGGGCATTGCATGGGAGGAGTTCATTTCCCGTGACTTCTTTACAGCCCCTCAGCCTCCTCCAGAGATTGTTCATGATGTGGGTGTGCCTTCACATCAGTTTGAGGTTCCCAAGACAGAGCCTATCAGTGTTCCAGTGTGTGTTACCTATCATAGAGGTACCAGAGCCTTATTTGCAGCAGCACGACGAGTACTATCTCCACCCGGGGTGGAAGGGGTCTCGTTACCTTCGTCAGTAGCGCAAGTACTATCTCCACATGGCGCGGAAGGGGTCTCGCCTTCTACATCAGCACAGGTACAGGACAGAGGCAAGAAGCCTATGTAGGATGAGGGTCCCTCAGGAGGCCAAGATACTGATTTTATATTGATCGATGTTGATTCGAGCTCTCCCAGCTCAAAGCTGAAAGAAACCATCCAGGAGCAGAAATCTGAGATCGACACATTGAACGAGAAATTGCAGAGAGTTCAGTGGGTTATAAATTACTTGGAGCAGCGGAATAAACAATTGGAGGATTAGCAGACACTCATAGAGTTGCGACAAATCCGTGAAGACCGTGAATTGGCCCGAAAAAGACCAGGTGACATGACACCGTTTGAGCGGGAGACTTGCCTTACAAGAGTCAACATTCATCTTGAGAAACTATTGGAAAAGGCCAATAGGGACAAAGACATGCTCAGACATATGAAGAACCACTACTGGGCTCGCACACATGTTTGCAAAGCGAAAATGAAGATCCTGAAAGCGAGGCTGAGAAGGGCATTAAGGAGGCGCAAAAGGCATGATCCACTTCAAATCTTGGCCGAAGATTCTTTGGCTGAGCATGACACTTGATGGGGGACCTTCACTCCAAATTTCAGCAAGTTTGGGGAAAATTTTGTCATTTTTGAAATTTTGGTCGCAAAACAGATTTTTCCGCTCGACGCGTCGCGCCACTTGGTGCGCGCTTACGTTTGAGAGATCTTCTGGAGGAAAACTTGATATTTTTGGGTTTGCTATGATAAATTATGCATGCTCAGGAATGACTGAAAGATTTCATCAAGTTCTGGATGGTCTTAAGGGTCAAAAACACTCCAAAAATGGCCTTTCTGCCACCTTTTGCACCAGCAGGACCAGTCTTGGGAGATTGCAGTTTTGGAGGGGCAAATGAGCTCCAAATTGAAAAATTCCACTCGGGTTGGATAGTAGACAAACAGGGCTTTCCAACGAGCTATCATGAGATCAATTTGGAATTCAGGAAGTGCCTCAAAAACAGGCTCAAAGTGGCGCAACGCATTGAGTTTTTGGGCGCGGCGCATAGAGAAATTTGGCCTCATTTTAACTCTTAAGCTCAGAAATTCGCCCAATTTTGATTATTTTTGCTTTTTGATGTAACTATTGATCTATCTTGATGTAATTTGATGATTATGATGTAATTTTGGCTCATATTTACTTGTTCTAGAGGATTCATTCACTAAAAAGTGAAAATTAAGTGAATGGATCAATTTCCTAGCATATAGAGGCAAGTTGTTTGATTGCCTAGATTTCAGTTCCTAGTTTAGAATTGGTTGAAACAGCTCCTAGAAGGATGAGCTCGACCCCTAGAGGCATGGGAAGGGGTTAGGATGGTCTATATCATGTATTTTCTGAGACATTTTCAGGGTTGGATACTTGGGAATAGTTTGGCACTTCATTTTACATACACTTCTGCATTTTTGGCAAAGGAAAGACCAGGGTTTTGCAGCACTTGTTGGGATCCTTGTGGCTCTGAGTTTCGATGATGTTTTTCTTCATGTATTTGTAAGTTTCATTAATTTTATATGTATGCCATTTCCCTTCTCTTTGCTTCTAAATTAAACAAATGAGTAACTAAGGTAGAATTCATTAGTTTGCTGGTGCTCTGCCTTAAACTTTTGTTTAGTTTTATATGTTTTCGTCAGTTCGAAGAGGATCATTGCACCCTCTTGCCCCCTTTAGCTCCTCAACAGTCTTTTCCATCCATTCATTGAATCTATGACATCAAAGTCATTGCCTTCCCTGCCCCAACTTGAACTCTGCAAGAATTTGGCCTCATCCCCGAGCCCAAAATTGCCTTTCCCTTTTTCCAACAAAAAACCTTAAAAAATCATTTCAAACTCCTTGATTAATATACCTAGCCTAAAATTAGCACTCATTTCAGTCATCTCAAGGCCTATTGATACATTTTTCCTGAGATTGACCTGGAGAGAGCCCTCTCCTGTTCTGGTAGGGCTAGCTACCAGACTGAGCGTGGTTTGGTGTTACCCCGAATCCCGCCTTCCTTCAGGCTAAGGTGGATTTGGGCAATAACACACTCCATGACTGCAATTTTGACATGATCTTTATTTTTGGTGTTATTATATTAATATGCTGATGTTAGCTTATCAACTCTATTTATATCGGCTGCTACCATGTTTTTTTTGTACATATTGTATCTAATTTAGTGATGTAGACTGATACTTGCAGACTATCTTAGCACTGATACTTGGAGACTTACTTGCCTCCTCAGAGATATTAGTAGAACCATGCACTTTGTTAGTTTTATATGTAAAATGTAACATGTAATTTTTCTTTATATAATGAGAAATTACGACTTTTCCTAACAATATATATATATATATAAAATGTTGTTTTTTGTTTATTATATGTTGGGTATATATGTTTGATTGACATTCTATGTTTTTTTTTTTTTTTAATAGATGTGTGTGATTTAATACTAAAATTTATTATGTGGGGTTGTGAAATTGTTTTTAAAATTATAAAATTTATTTTCATTTATGTTATTTTATATGAATTATAAATATGGTTTGAAAACGATATATAAGTTTTAATATATTGTGATTAACATGTTAATGGGAGTAGTAATAAGAAAAATGTGTGATTGGTTAGTTGTGTCTTGGGTGTGTTTATTTTTTCAATATCGTTTTTTTTTTTTAATGGTTGTGTGAAATTATTGGGTATTTTATAGCTCCTGAAATTAGTGGGTATTTTATAAAAAAAGTTGTGTGAAATTAGTGGGTGTAGATTAAATCAAAGAGTAGGTGCCATTTTTATGTGACTATGTTTAGACTCTTGCTAGATCATAAGTCATGAGCATCTCTCGCTTGCAAGCAATTAGGTATATTCTTAGTGTTAAGTGACAAATTTAAGATTTAACAGTTGTTGGATATGCTCCTGGTATTATAATGACATATATATAATTTGATCCCAAACCTTGCTCAAATTATTCAAAACATCAAATACATCCATATGGTCCAATTTTAATTTCTCTTCTTAACTTATGAGTATTCACTAATGTAATATTGAAATATGATGTCTTATGATATCTATAAAATTCATGATTTTTATTTTGAATATCAATTTTATTTTTTTAAATTGAAGTAAATATTATTATTTTTAATTGAAGTATATATATATATATATATATATATATATATATATATATATATATATATATATATATATATATATAAAAGGAGAGTGTTGTTTCACAACAAAGGTTGCGGCTAAGACTTTAAAGAAAAATATTGAATAGATATATAATTTAATAAATTAATGGTTGACATCAATTTAGGTTAATGTTTATGAAATCAATATAAATAAAGTTTTATTTTGAAAAATACAAAGATTTAAAATATGGTAAGTTTGATGAATAATGTATTTGAATTGTAATTAAGGAGCACTGCAATATTATAATATACTTTTAATTGGTAAAGGAGAGTGAAATATTTCACAAGCAAAAATTGAATTTAAATGGAGAGGGTCACATTTTTCCTCCCTAATCACTCAAGCCAGACCTAACTAATTATTTCAACCTTGTATGTATCTCAACTCTAAATCTATTTCACATCCACATAGATTTTTTTGAAAAAAAATAGACACACAAATTTATTGGTCATCAATAATCTAGTATTAAGAATGTTACTTTTTCATTTCCAAAATTTTAAAAAACTATTAATTATTAAAAAATTCATAGATTTTTTTTTGAAGCCTTGTATAAGTGTATTTTTGTTGATAAATTAGAGAACACTCATAATTTAAATGACTCGTAAATGTCGAAAGGCATCAATTCATATTAAGCATCAAAACACTTATTTTATCATACATCTTACTTTTCTATAAAAAAAAATACCATATAAGAATTAACTAAATTATAACGTTATTTATAATAATAATAAATATTATTAATGATAAAAAAGAGTTAATATGTAAGTTAAATATATATCCATTTAAGATAAACATGAAACATGATTCTTAGCCATGGGGATAAGGGGTTAAATTTGATGAGTATTTACCTGTGTTTTCCTTATTTAACCTATTGGGTGTGGAGCCTGATTGTCTTCTTTATTTAGATGTATCGTCGTTTCGGGGGCAGCACCCCTGAAGCTAAAAACAGATGTAAAATTTCCTTATAAAACATTGTAATTTCATAGTCAATCTGGGTCGTTCATTAAGCGGATGATCTCACAGTAGAAGTTACGTTTAATTTAGGGTTTTTTTTCCCTAGAAGGAAACCCCTCGTTTTGTATGAGTGTATCGTATTGCAACTATGTATGGTATGTGTATTATGAGCGAGAAACAAAAAGGGGGACTGTGAGAGAGAGTAGAGGATATTACATCGGATCTGATGTAGGTTGTGTATCTTCATCTTGCTGGATAATATAAAGGAAGGACTAGTTGTTCAGGGTGGACGTAGCCCAAATTGGGTGAACCGCGTATATTTGTGACTCTCTTGTTTTATATGTTTTTTGTGCTTGTGTTTCCGCATATTTTATGTGTTCCATTGCTCGGTAATATATAATTTTCTAACAAATGGTATCAGAGCCGAAGGTTTATTTGGGTAATAAACTCGCAGGAAATAAGGGTTCTTGGTTCGAGTGGGAGCAATGGTGGAGGATGGTAGGTTTAGGGTGTTAGGTCCCTGTAATTTTACAGATTGGAAATGACCAAATAGACAAGGGTAACATCAAACCAACTTTGGAGTCCTATGACCTAGCCTTCCTGGACTCATAGAGGGCTCTCTCTATATTTGTATAAAAGGTATGACTTGTATGTTTTTAGGATGTTGATTTTAGGCTAGTTAAAGTGATAGGGTTTGTTTGTTTTGTTTGGTTTGGTAGGTTGTCAAGTAGAACAGATAGAGTAAGAGAAATTCAAATCATTGGGCTATGGGGTCTGTGAAAGGCTTGAAAAAGATAACAATGAATCAAGGGTGTTTGATAGGGCAAGTTAACAAATCCAAATGGATCTTAGTAGCTTATGTGAGTGAAATGAACATTAAATTTGTGAACATAGTAGGTTTAAAGGGCAATTAATAATCCTTTAACAAATACCATAACAAGAAAGGCCTTCAAGATCTATGCTTAAGAAATAACCAAAGGTCAGGGCACACCATAAACTTCTCTGGCCAAACTTCACCAAGTAAACTTCAAAAAAAACTATCCAGCAAACCCTAGAGAGCAGGGAACTCCTAATTTCCTTAATAAAACTATAAAATACCTTCAAAGAGACTATTCAAGATGGATTAAAGGACATGGCAAACCATAGACTTCTTCAGCCAAATCCTAATTAGCAAACTTCAAAGAAAAGGCCTTAAAAACAATATTTTAAGCTACACCAAAGAACAGGGCATACCATAAACTTCTTTGGCTTGAATCCATTGAATCATTCTTAAGACAACAAGCTAAGTGGAACTAGAGAGCAATCAAGAATTCCCCAATCAAACCTAGCAGAGGAAAACATTAGAGCAATAGAAGCAGACAGACTTAAGGTGCCTCTAACAGCATATCTTAAGCTAAATTTTCTATTCTATTGCAAGAGAAAGATGCACAATATGGAAAACATAAGAAGACAAGTAATAGATTAGAACAACATCACCATTAACCGGGTTCATGAATCCTATGAATATGCTTGCTCCATTGCCATTCAAATCAAAACATTCACAAAACTCCAAAGCCAATTTCTTCACAACTCCAAGTCTACGATATTGAGCTTAACAATCAACCAAAAACCAACCCTAAAAAACGAGGCATACATGCAGTATTTAACTGCAAAATGAGGAGGTAAACCCTAACTAGGGTTTCAAATGTCATTAATTACACATTTAAGGCATTTTGACCTTTGAGACCATGCAAGGCCTAAGGCAAAATATGCCAAACTCATTAAATGCAAAAATAACTTCTAATAATAACTCCTCAGCTAATTTAGGAGATATTTGTCCTTAAAGCCTTCAAAATATCTTTTTCAATAACTTTGGATGTCTTTTGTTGACTTTCTGGCAAGGGCGCAGCGCCAAATCTAAAAAAATCACTTGTTTTGAAGCTGAGTTTTGGAGGCCTTCCCGGTATCCAAATGAGCTCCATGATAACTCATTGGAAATCCTAGTCTTGTATAATTTCCAAATATTCCTTTGGTTTACAGAATGGTGTCCATTTTCCTGCTCAAAAATCCATTCTCCCAAGACTGCTAAGGGCGCAGTGCCAGTGTTGAAAAGAGGGCAGAAAGGTGTTTTTTAGGTTGTTTTTGGCCCTTTTGAGGGACCAGTTTTGCTCCAAATGACCTGAAATTTTCTAAGGATGATGTCCTTGCCATGAAGATCGTGAATATGTAAGCCATTTTTCATTTAAGTTCCCAAAAAAGGAGGGTAGCGCCAGTGGCACTGCGCGTTTGGCCCTTTTTCCTGCTGGCCAAACAGTCAAAAACTCAAAATTTGCAAAAAGATGCCAAAAATGGATTTTGTCTTGTTGATCATGTTTGGTAGGCTTGGAGGGATACATCAGTAAGGATGTTGAGCTTTTCCTTCTCCTTTGCCTCCTTTTGTGCTTGAATCTTTGCAAGGGCTCTTTTGAGCTTGGCCCTTGCAATCCTGTTTCTTAAGGCATAATGCCTTGCCATCCTCTTCTGCAATTCAATGTCTCTTGTGGCCTTCTCTAGCTGACCCTCTAAGTGCAATTTTTCCCTCTCTAGACAAGATTGTATATCATTTCTAATCGCTATGGCAAGCAGGTCACTTGGAGTGAGCTGCTCAGCCAACTCTGCCTCTTTTTGCTTTTCTTGGGCTAAGGCCTTTTTCAACCCAATTGTCC
Source organism: Pinus albicaulis (assembly GCA_034641835.2). Taxonomy (NCBI): domain Eukaryota; kingdom Viridiplantae; phylum Streptophyta; class Pinopsida; order Pinales; family Pinaceae; genus Pinus; species Pinus albicaulis. Next base: position 179,548,981 of record CM076569.1, on the reverse strand, counting down.
TTGGCCTCTTCCTAGGATGTTGTTCTTCCTCACCACCAGTGTCACTAAAAGTGCCCAATGTATCATCTAGCAATGCCTTGGCCTTTCTAGCCTCTTTTTGAGCTCTAATTGACCTGATGTCACTAATGGCCTTCTTTGCCTCCAACTGTTGGTTTTCCAACTCAAAATAACTGATCACATTCTTTGCCCTACCAAGATTAGCTTGGAGCTCTTTGATCTTGGCATCCTTGCTTTTGAGCAGCATATTTGTGATCATTTCCTCATCATAATCCTCTAGGTTAATTAGTTGAAACTCTTGCTCAGTTCCATATGTATCCTTCTCTTCAACAACGACTTGCTCTGCAACCTTTTCACAAACTTCAAAGCATCCTACATGCTTGAAACAAGAAATAGTAAGCGGAGATGCCATGAGCTCTCTTGTATTGAGGGGTTCAAATATATTTATCTTGCCTCCCTTATGATCATGCCTCTTTGGCATTTGGGCCTCCATACCAATGTCTTCACCCTCTGACATTGTAAACTCTTTTTTTGGAAACCCTAGGGCTGATGTGAAATGAGATGAAAGGAGGGTGATGAAATGGCATCTTAAATCAAATGAAGGGGATGAGTTGAAATGGGTATATGTGTATGAGAATGAGCGAGGAGAAAACCCACTCAATAAAAAACCTCTAGCTTTGTAATCACCCTGTCTATCATTGATACTCTGTCTAGTAGAATGAAATAAGCATGAAACAATGATCTTAAGCTTAAAACCTGGGGTTTGATTAGGGTTTCATTCCACTCAATAAATGATGACCAAAATAGCTTGAATATGAGCTCATGTCATGTACTTACCATTATCAGTGCTTGGAGAACCTTTGGCAAAGACTTGAAGGAGACTTGGAGTGATTTGAGTGGTTAGAAGAGTGCGAAACCCTCTCTGTCCAAGCGCACAATGCCAGTGCTGAGGGCGCAATGCCAGTTTCTAAGCGCGTAGTGCCTTTTTGTAGACAGTATTTGGAGGTCTTCTCGGTCTCCAAATTGGGCCCAGGATAGCTCGTTGGACAGATCTTGAAGTCTACTTTCCAAATATACATTTGTTTTGCTGATTGGAGTTTATTTGACCTGTCAAAAGTTGATTCTCCCAAGACTGGTAGAAAAAGTGTTGAATGATGGTGCAGAAATGTAGAGTGATGGTTGAGGAAACTTTTGGAGGCCTTCCTCAACTATAAATTGATTTCATGATAGCTCATTGGAAATATCTTCTAATCTAGTTGTCATTTGACTCAAAAAGCAAGCCATTTGGACACTCCAGCTATGAGAAAACCTGATTTTCCCAAGGTCACTCCAGAAGTGCAGCAAACCTGTTGTAGCACCTGTAAATTTGACATTTCTCCAAAAACATGATACCTATGTAAAATATGAAGGAGGGTTTTCTTCTTGGACCCATGATGGACAAAAACCTCTCTCACTTCTGTTAAAATTCACCTTTGTTTGTTCGGAAACGCAATTTGAAGCGAAACTGACCCTATGAGTGACAAATGGTTTGACTCTTGGAATGAATTCTTGGAAAATGATGGAGGCATGATAAGTTTATTTTGACACCTTTGGGATTTAATCACACAGTAGCACCTTCAAAATCTTCTGCAATTTCCACCATGAGGCTCAACTTAGCTTTTCCACCTTCTCTGACCATCTTCTTCAAAACCCTAGTTCTCTACAATAACAATGTGTTCCCCTTTCCTTAGCTGTAAGTTGTTTTCGTTCAGGAGTAGACAATCTACCTTATCAGTACCTTCTGCTGACAAAGCCTTCAACACTCCTGCAAAAGTGTTAAACTCTTTGCATTTTCCTCACTTGCAGGTTCTGAACTAATAAGACAAACTTCTTTAGAAATTTTAGGTCCTTCTTGAATAACCATGTCTTTGACATTCTATTACATCTGAGCCAGATTATAGCAAAGGAAAAGCAGTGCCTAAAACATCCAAGGATGACCCTAAAACATGTAAAAAAACCCTAATGACCTAGTGGGAGGGTTCTTTGACCTGACCTTGACTGATTGTCAAGTGAAAACAAAGCATTGCCAAAAGTGTTGTATTGAAGATAAAAAATCCAATGTACTTGATTTATCTAAAGAGCCTACAGAGATAGTTTTGAGACCATTAATGCTTGAGGAACATGGGGAACATGGGAATGATTTAGCTATAGGAAACCCCAGAGGGAGGATGGAGTTTATTGACAGGGGAAAAATGAGGCAATAAGGCTATCGACAGGGAAGGAGGCTGAAAATGATAGGTAAAAGCCCATAAGGAGTTTTTAGGAGCAATAGGGTGACTTTGAGATGGAAAACTTGATAAATAGTGAAAAATTTTCTTTAAGGATAATGAAGGCAGTGAGATTTCTGAAACTCAAGATATTCAAGGAATATTGTTTTCATAAATATATAAACATCCTATAGTCATCTATACATAGTAAAAAAAAAAAATACTGATGACTAACATAGGGTTGAGAAATTTAATGGGCAAAACTACCCATTGTGGAAGATGCAGATGGAATATTATCTGTATCAGAAAGATCTATACCTACCATTAAGCAGAAAAACAAAGAATTTGCGAGTATGACAGATGCAAAATGGGAGATTCTCGATAGAAAGGCTGTTGGAACAATATGGTTGTGCCTCACGGCGTCGATAACATTCAATATTTCGAAGGAAACAACAACTGAGGGTTTAATTAAGGCATTGGTGAAACTATATGAAAAAACCCTCGGCCTCAAATAAGGTAATTCTTATGAAACGTTCATCGGGCAATGATGCATCCTCATTATTTATTCATTAACATCGACATATTTTCACCTTGTACTTATGATGAACCACATTAGATGGTTCGAAACGTCTACCATATTCTAATGATGTGATTAATCCGAAAGACATTTATCTAAATTATGGATCACAAAAGTCCTAGATCTAATAATATGAAGATGTCAGATGGTGGATCTGTTGCTGACCATTTAAATGAAATTAATACGGTTACCAGTCAGTTAAGTTCTGCAGGGGTAAAGTTTGATGATGAAGTTCGGGATATTTTATTTCTGTGCTCATTGCCAGAAAGTTGGAATGGTTTAGTTATGGCCATTAGTAACTTTATCTCTGGATCTAATACTTTAAAGTTTGATGATGTTGTCAGTGCTATCCTTAGTGAGGAAATGCGATGGAAAATCTCAAGTGAGACATCGGGTAATGCTTTGAGTGCAGAGACTAGGGGAAGAAAAATGGAAAGAGGAAAGAGCTCAACATATTGCAGTAAATCAAGGAAAGGCATATCCAAGTCCAGATCGGGGATAGTGTGCTAGAAATGTGGAAAGAAAGGACACCTGAAGAAAGACTGTAAATCTCGGAAGGGAAAAGAATGAGGTGCACGACAAGAAAACAATCATGAAGCAAATGTGATAGGTGATGTGTTACAAGATGCTTTGATTCTTTCTTTATAAAATGTTATTGATTCCTGGGTGGTAGATTCAGGGGCCTCATTCCATGCCACACTTGATAAGAAATATTTTCATGACTATGTTCAAGGATATTTTGGACAGGTTCATCTGGGTGATGATAAACCCTGTAAAATCGTTGGAATGGGTAAAGTTATTGTAAACAAAAAAATGGAAACAAATGGTTATTAAAGGAGGTAAGGCATGATCCAGATCTAAAGAAAAATCTGATTTCAACATGGCAGTTAGGCGGTGAAGGTTGTGTGACAACTTTCACAGATAAAACCTGGAAGGTCACTAAAGGAGTCCTGGAAATAGCAAAAGGAGAAAAGGCTGGTACATTGTATTTATGCAATGGTATTTATAACTCTGTTAATGCTTTAAATTCCAAAGGAGAAGATGCAGCATTATGGCATCATAGCTCGGACACATGAGTGAGAAGGGGATGAATATTATTCACTCAAGAAATTTGTTGTCGGGTTTGAAGAATATTGATTTGGATTTCTATGAGAATTGTATTTATGGAAAACATAAGAGAGTCAGATTTCTTAGAGTTGGGAAGGAAAAGAAGAGAAAAAAAATTAGATCTTGTGCATACAGATGTATGGGGGCTTGCTCAGGTATCATCTCTCGGTGGCTCTCGTTATTCTGTTACTTTTATTGATGACACAACTAGAAAAACTTGGATTTATTGTATTCAGAGTAAATATGATGTATTTGATACTTTCAAGAAATGGAAAGCTTTGGTTGAGATTGAGACAGGAAAGAATTTAAAGTGTCTGAGATCAGACAATGGAGGTGAATATTGCAGCAAAGAGTTTGATAGGTATTATTCAGAGCATGGAATTCGCAGAGAGAAGACAGTTCCAAGAATACCACAAGAAAATGGTATGTCATAAAGGATGAACAAAGCACTCATGGAGTGTGCAAGGTGCATGAGATTGCATGCAGGATTGCCTTTACAATTTTAGGCAAATGTTGTAGATATTATTGTTTGTCTAATCAAAAGGGCCTTCAAGTTCCTTAGATGGTGGTATTCCAGAGGAGGTATGGACAGATAAAAAGGTAAACTACTCCTTTTTAAAGCCTTTTGGTTGTGAGGCCTGTTGAACATATTAGCCCCTCCATTCAAGTTTTTAGCCGGTAGTCCCATGTAAATCTGGTCAAGCCCTCTGTTATAGCCTAAGACATCTGCCTCTTACCTATCATTATCTTTCCCGCTCCCTAAAATGCATTTAAAAAGCCCACAAATGCGTAGATAAAATTATAAAAGACCTGACTCTTTTGGCCCTGGCTCTTTGTCTTCCTACTCCACGCGACCGAAGGCTGAAACGCTATGCGAAACCAAAAAGGCGCTTACCGTATATGGTTATCGGGTGGATTCTCAGCTGCCTGATTAAACAAAGATCAATGGTCCGCAGCCTATTGCCCTAGTGGTCCCCACCCCGTGTCCATCGCTAAAAAACCAGGCTTGTTTTCATCGCACTGCCTTTCATAGGCGAGCGGTATTCTCTAAATCAGAGCAATTCCATTGGGCGCCCGCCACGCGTCCCTGAGTACAGTGTCAAAACCGCTCCTCATCGTGCATTATTGTTTGGACAGAGCCGCGCAACGAAATCGATATGAGCCGTCCGATCTGCAAGGCATCATCCTACGGTCGCCGCGCTGCGAAGTTGTGTATGTGTTAAGCCCATTGTACAGTGTTTCAAGCCCACTGTCCATTGCCCTCCCACCAAGTTTCAACCGTTGATCTTGTTCGCGGATCGTATGGCCCAGAATCATTCACGTGTTCCGCTGATCAACCAAGTCCGCACCCACGTCATCCTATCACTAGTCTTTCGTACATCCCTGCCACACGCCCACGTGTCATTTGCGTTCGCCTTCATATACTTTGCTTACGTGTTATATTTCAGTGTTTATGTTATGTGTCTCTACCTCGCTCATTCATCGTCGCCCCACTGTATTTTTCATTTCCACCCTTTGCTCCTCCACTATTTACCTGCATTGTTCATCACCCTGTGTCTTTTCATCATTTCTCCCAGCCTATACCACTGTTCCATGATCACGATAGCATTCACCACTATTGTGCTAGGTTTTATTTAATCTGTTTGTGGGTTTTGCAGGTTTATGGCGAAGAAGAAGAGCTCTCACAATTCGAGTCATCCCTTGCTGAAGTGAAAGACGCACTGCAATACTGGGTGGTCAAGTACCATTTTCATGAAGAAGATCCCGGGTAATTGCCGTGACATGGCTCGCATTGAAGAAGCCACGGTAAAAGTCTACCAAACCCTCCAGAGCAATTTAAAACATAGATTTTCCACAGACGGGGTTATTAATCATACAGAAAAGAGTATCAGTCAGAGAGTGAAGGATTCAACATCTGGAGCCGAAGATTTTAAATAGTCATACCACATTCAGAAGCTAAAGAGTACTAGTGCATCAAAATCATATCCTCCAGGTTTAACTTCAACAGATTTTTCTCTCAGGAAAGTACAAAATATTACATATTTTATTCTTCGTGTCTTATCCCTGGAGAAATTTGCACCCATAGCATTTACTTCATGGAGCAGCCACAGAGTACTTGCAGCATCCTAGAGCCGTCAAATAGTAAGGGCGCGAATGTTTCCACCATTTTGTTTTAAGGAAACAATTAATTGTTTTCACCTACTTCTTTTATTAGTTTCTCTTCTCCTTCCTCTATAAAAGGGAGGAAGAAAGACATTGTAAGGGTTCCAGACTTGTATCAGAAAATTGTGCAGTGAAAGGCACGATTGTATACATTTTGTAAAGCTTCTGTATGAAGGCTCAGAACCCGTAGGGTCTCAGTGAGGAGGAGTTCTATCTGTAATGAGGATTCTGGTCTTTGGTATTTCACAGTATGTAACCTTTTCTTACGTGATTAATACAACATTTCATTTCATATATCTTCTTGTATCATGTACTGGAATGCGAGTGGCTCACTGATTTTAGGTAAGGATTCATCCTAGTTGATGCCCTTACTTAGATCAGTCAAGCGCTTTAAATATGGCTTAGGCATGATATACTGTTTCATGTTCATTTCATCCATCTTTCTGCTATATTAGTTGCTTTGGGAGGGTACTTTTAAAACGCCATTGTCATGTATGGATTCTTAGAATGATAAGCCCATATGTGGTTCTGTTGTGTATCTGGGTATCAGACCAAAGTTAACTAATATCTTCTTATATTTCTTTCACTACATACACCTTCTGATACTTGATTTATGTGGCATATTATTTGAATCGGCCCTCTTTACAGTAAATTGTCTCTTAACTGTCTGATGCTTTTGTGTTGGAGTTTTACATCTTGTCTCTGCAACATTACTTTCCCTGTGGCAGTTCCTATAAGTCCTGGTCCCATTTAAACCAATTTCCTTGTTTTACAAGAGATAGCAGGAGAGTTTTGGATTGACACCCTAGTTTTATTATATGCTCCCTGCTATGCTAAGATGTCCTAGGCACTGGTCTATGGCAACTCTAGACTGTCTCTAGGGGAGACAACAATTGTCGACAACAAGGCCTTTGCCCATATTAATAAAGAAAATAGAACAAAGCTTGAGGCAAAATCAAATAAATGTACCTTTATTGGATATGGTGTTAATTATTTTGGTTATCGCTTATATGATTATGAAAATCACAAAATCATTAGGAGCAGAGATGTAATATTCAATGAAAAGGTCTTGTATAAGAATCAGTTGTAGGAAAAGAAACAGGAAAAATAAAACCAAGAATACACAGTTCTTGATGAGATCACATAAAAAGTAAAGGTGCCTGAAAATAATAATAATCAACATCCACAACAACAACAACCACCACAACAACAACATGCGCCTCAAATAGAAAGTGGTGTCAGAAGATCTACCAAAATAAGTAGACCCCCTGAACGATACTCTCATTCGTTATATTTTTATTATTGATTGATTTTGGTGAACCCGAATGTTATGAAGAAGCAATGCAAGTCGAAACTAGGAAGAAGTGGGAGCTAGCCATGAAAGAAGAGATGGACTCATTAATACATAACCAGACTTGGGACTTAGTCAGGTTGCCTGCAGGTTAAACAACATTGTAGAATAAATGGGTTTACAAGCTGAAGGAAGAAGATGGAGGAAAACAGAGGTACAAAGCTAGACTTGTGGTGAAGGGGTTTGCACAAAAGAAAGGTATTAACTTTGATGAAATATTTTCTCTTGTTGTTAAGATTACTTCAATTAGAACTATTTTAAGTCTTGTAGCAGTGGAAGATTTGCATCTTGAATAATTAGATGTAAAGATAGCATTTATCCGTGTAGATTTGGAGGAAGAGATCTATATGCAGAGACCACAAGGACATGAGGTCAAAGCGAAGGAAAAATTAGTGTGCAGGTTAAATAAAAACTTGTATGGCTTAAAACAGGCTCCAAGGCAGTGGTATCTAAAATTTGACAAGTTTATGTCTAAACAAGGTTATACTAGATGTCACTCTGATCATTGTGTTTATCTGAAAAAAGCAAAATGATGGCAGTTATATTATATTGTTATTGTATGTAGATGACATGCTTGTTGCAGGGTCTAACATGCAGGAAATAAATGTACTCAAAAGGAAATTGACAAATTCACTTGCAATGAAGGATTTGGGAGCTGCAAAACAAATCCTTGGTATGAGAATAACTAGAGACAGGAAAAATCGCAAATTAACATTGTCTCACAATGAGTACATACAAAAGGTGCTAAAAAGATTTAATATGCAGAATGAAAAACCAATTAGTACACCTTTGGCTAGCCATTTCAAACTTAGTAAGGAGATGTGCCCCAAGACCCAAGAAGAAATGGATTATATGTCTAAATTTCCATATGCATCAACAGTTGGAAGCTTAATGTATGTAATGGTTTGCGCAAGGCCTGATATTGCACATGCAGTGGCAGTTGTAAGCAAGTACATGAACAATCTAATGAAATAACATTGGATTCCAGTGAAATGGATTCTCAGATATTTGAGAGGTACCACAAATCAAGCATTATGCTTTGGTGGTTCAAACATTGCTCTATGGGGATATGTTGATGCAAATATGGTAGGTGATAGAGATAACAGGAGGAGCACTATAGGGTATGTATTTATTGTAGGTGGAACAACTGTGAGTTGGGTTTAAAAAATGCAAAGTGTTGTTACACTTTCAACAACAAAAGCAGAGTATGTTGCTGCTATAGAGGCTAGTAAATAAATTATTTGGTTATAAAGGTTTATGGATGAATTGGGTGAGAAGCAGAAGATGTGAAGGTTATATAGTGACAGCAAAAGTGCCATTCATCTTGCAAAGAACTCAACATTTCATTCCAGGACTAAACAAATACAACTCAAGTACCATTTCATATGATTAGTGTTGGAAGATGGACAGTTGAAGCTGGAAAAGATACACACTAGCCAAGATCCTACAAATATGTTAACAAAAGTTGTAACCAAAGAGAAACTGAAATTCTGCTAAGTTTCAATTGGTCTTCAAGTATGATGATGAAGATGACAAACAAATAGGTCCAAAGTGGAGTAATTGTCCAACAAATGAAGCAACAATGGAGTTGCTACTATCAGTCTCCAAGTGGGATATTGTTGGGTGTGGAGCTTGATTGTCTTGTTATTTAGATGTATCGTCGTGTTGGACCCCTGTTCTTAACGAGGCGAAAATGCCGCCCGTCGTTTAATCACTGCCATGGGGGTCCAGGGGGGGGCAACGGTGACCTTTTGGAGCCCCAGCCTTGGCGGGAGGTTTCGGGGGCAGCACCCCCAAAGCTAAAAGCAGATGTAAAATTGCCTTGTAAAATATTGGAATTTCATAGTCAATTTAGGTCATTCATTAGGCAATAGGGTTTTTTTTTTTCCCTAGATGGAATCCCATCGTTTTGTATGAGGGTATTGTATTGCGCCTGTGTATGGTATGTGTATTATGAGCGAGAAACAAAAGGGGGGACTGTGAGAGAGAGTAGAGGATATTACAGCAGATCTGTTGTAGGTTGTGTCTCTTCATCTTGTTGGATAATATAAAGGAAGGACTAGCTATTTCGGCTGGGCGTAGCCCAAATTGGGTGAACCACGTATATATGTGTCTCTCTTGTTTTATATGTTTTCTGTGTTTGTGTTTCTGCATATTTTATATGTTCCATTGCTCTATAATATATAATTTTCTAACATAACCATCAAATACTAAACATTTTAAAATTTGCATGTCACTAAAGAGGGTTGCCTGATTTTTTAATTTTTAATTTGATGGGTGACTTATATATATATATGCATGCAATTTCAAATAAAATTATAGAAAACAAAAGAAGTTAGTGATTTTTTTGACTAAGACTCCGAGATAAGTATCCCACTATGCAATACCCACAATACTAAGACTTTAAGATGAGACTTCAATATAAGCATAGACTCATCCATAGTGGATTTTTGGACTTATTAGAAAAAAAAAACACGTCTCTGTATTCAGTCACACGATGTGATCCTACATTATACACACTTAAGCATAAATCATGAAACACTAACTCACTTTTTCTTATGTAGGTGAAATAGTTGTTTTTCATTCGATTTTGAGAGTTTTATGTAGTTTCTTTATTTTGGCACATCGGTGATAGGTCTCAGATTTTATAAAATGGGTTTATTCATTAGTTTGATTAAAAAACAAATCCATTTTGTGTTTGGATATGGAAATCTCAAATGTGTGGTTACTAAGGCTATGATGCTTCTGATACGTTCACACTTGTACCTAAACACAATTGGGTTTGTGCTTTTTAGGTGTTAACATGTCTATTGGAAAGCTATGTTCTTCTTCCCTGTCAAAAGGTTATGAATTTCTTCAAAATCAATGTTTGCACATTATTATTGCTTGAAATGTTAAAATCTTCCCAGATTCTTATTTTAAAGTGGCTTCGAACTTGTTTTATTGTTTGTAAGGTCCTCCTTAAATCCAATTAATCAAATTAATCAAATTGTTCCTCTTTGAAATACATTATAGTTAATGGGTTTCACCAACCTACTTGAACATTTTTCAATAAGGATTTAGCATTATTTGTGAAATATTTAAAATTACATAAATATTGACTATGTATAATTGCACCAAATGATTGACTAATTTGACATTAGGAATGAATATGGTTAAATATGTTTGATCTTTTACAATAATATAAAACATATACATTTATGATATTGCTTGGTTGAAGCTTATTTTATGGTCAACCTATAATTAAAAAATTTGCTAACACAAAACGCAAAAAAAAATAAAAATAAAATAAAATAAATAAATAAATTTACATTCACAAAAAAATGAGCAAAAACACATAATACATGGAATTTAAATGATGGGTAAAAGTAAAAATCAAATGTCATGTGAAGGATAGTTTAAAAAGGAAACTCATCATAAAAAATCATTTGACGGGTAGGAGTGCCCGTCAAATTTATACCTTGATGGAGATTCACCTCCACTTTATCATTGATATTCTTAAATTTTAAATACGCTTTGTTACAGTATTGTGGTTCATGAATACCACATGCCCAAAAAACCATAACTCATTTCATATGACACGTGTTCATATGACATTTTTTTAATTAATAAATTTAATTGAAGGGTAGAAAAGGCATAACTACTTCGGAAAAAATCTCAATCTTTAATTTGTGTATGTTACTAAGAATATTCTAGAATATTCTATGGAGGTTGAATCTCTATCATCCACCTAATAATTATCTATAATTAAATTAAAATTGTGAAAGCCCTATTCCAAAATAGACATGCCTATCATCATAATTTTACACACTTTCTTAATTAGTGTCTTTAAATTTGCATGTGGCAATTTAAAAGAATAAGATTCACCCTTGAAGTTGTAGTAATCTTTTTCCACTTAATCCTCTATTATAAGATTTAGTTTTTCCTTTCTATCCAATGTTTTGAAAATAAATTAAATTTGATTTTAAGTGTTTGAAAATAATTGGGGTAGCAAGTGTGGGTGAGGTTCTCACTAACTCTAAAGGAATCATTAAATTTAATTATTCTAGGCCTAGCTTCCAACAATCAAGGAGAGGGATATGTTTTTCTACAAGGAGTCGATTTAATTAATTCCCTAAACATCCAAAAACTAATAATTGATTGGTGACTCAAAAAATATTATCAGATACCACGAGGCGGGTACCACTCTTCAAGACTCTCAATTGAGCTATATTTTCCACTAAATCTTCTTGGTCTCATGATCTATAGCATTTGTGGATTATTATAATGTGTTTAGAATAAATAGTGTTCAAGCAACTCCTATGCCAACAAGGCAATGCAAGACAAATAGGTGAAATTGTAGCTAACTCTAAACCTTACTTCCAATCAATCCCATAATGCACAATGTATTGATCAAGGTGCATTCAATTGCTAAAAAATTGGTGGGCATTCAAATTCATGGCATCAAATGGTTGACATGACCATTGCATCAACATGTTAATATGGCACGCTCTAACCATTTACTTATGTCACTCCCATGCATTTGTAGGTTCATGGTGGGATTTATCTTAAGGTGAAGATTTAGTCCATCCAAATTTTTCAACATAGCGTGGTGAGGGCGAGGTTAGGAGATGGCACGGACACTATCGAATGGTTGGGACTCAATCCAAATTTGGAATAGAAGAAACCTATAAGGCTTTTATGTAGGTTTGCAGCTCCCCAGGTTCTACGTCAATCCCTTTTTTGTTATCCCTACCACCTTGAAAATGACATTAGTTCTCTCATGATAGCATGTGTTTCCCTCCTCATACTTGATTTCATGTCAAATCATGACTTATTGGAAATGTGATCGGTTATTTGTTAACATGAGGAGGTTATAGAGGAACTGCAGGACTCAATTGTATTTGAATAAATAAGGTATTCCATGCAGGAAGAACACCTTTAATAACCACTCACACAACCAAATCAAATATTGCAATGCTAGTATTTTGTGTGGTTAAAACCCTCTAAGAGGGAAACAATGCACAACCCCAACCAACATGGCCACTTGAGGCAATTTTATTAATGCAAAAGAATTTTTTTACATAAGATAGTTCTCACAATCAATTATCAACCATGACCCTCCATGCTCTTTAAATATAGATCATATTGGACCATCTGGGTGTAACAATGCACAACCCCAACCAATGCAACCACTTGAGGAATTTTATTAATGCAAAATATTTTTTTTTGCATAAGATAGTTCTCACAATCAATTATCAACCATGACCCTCCATGCTCTTTAAATAGAGATCATGGATTATCTACGTGTTATTCCATGGATCAATATTCATTAATATCAAGGAGCATATGATATGTCAGATCACTCTATGTATATATCATATCTTTACTGTTGAATTACAGTACAACTAATGCATGATAAAGAAACACACTTTTACCTAATTGATACATTAGACCAAGTTGAACTCAACTAACTCCCAAGTGTTTAAACATCCTAACATCCCCCCTTAATAACAACTCGGGATAGGATTGAAGGGTTTACGAAGGTGACATAATAGTTGAAGGAAGGAGGAACTAGAGCCTATCCCCCTTTGATGACAACTTCGTGAACTCCTAACACAGATTGAAGTTTCTAAAACTTCTCTTTTACAAGAGACTTTGTGAAAAATGTTTGTAACTTGATCATCCGAAGGGCAAAAGAGCACTTCAATAAATCAATCATGAATGAGATTTCTGATGAAATGCATTTGTATCTTGATGTGTTTCCTACACTGATGTTGAACTGGATCTTTGGCAAGCTTGACAACACATTGATTATCGCACCAAAGGGTGGTAAGATGTTGTTCTTGGAATCCAAACTCTAAAAAGGATCAGTTAAAGCCACAATATTTCTTCGCTTGCATTAACCACTACTCAATACTCTGCTCTACTAAAGAAAGAGCAATACCTATTACTTTTTACATGCCCAAGTGACAAGTATGAAACTAAGACCAAAAACATAATCCATAGTAGATTTCCAGTCATTAGGGTCACCAACCTAATCTAAATGAATGAACCAACCAACAAATAAATTCCTCCTAAACTAAAATGTATATCAAACTGAATTGTACCCTAAATATATCAAACTATAGTTTTTGTTGCTTTCCAATGACTTTTATAGGGTGTTTGTATATGCCAAACAATAATACCAATAGATAATGAAATACTAGGAGGGATATGAGTCAAATATTCGAGGCTACCAACTAACTGTTGGTACAAAGTGCCATCAATTATAGGTGTAGTATAGGTGGCAGTAAGTTTGACTCCAAATTGAAAGGGAGAAGGGATTGGATTACAATATTCCATGTGAAAACGGTGAAGATGGTCACATGTATGCTTAGATAAGGAAAGATAAATTCGTTCCTTGGTTTGCAATACTCGAAGGCCAAGGAAATAATGTAAATATCCTAAGTTTTTCATTTAAAACTTCTTCTTAGTGCTTCACTTCACATGGGTTAAAATTTTAGGGTCACTACTGTTATGCAGAATTATGATCTATAGATAAATCAAATTCCCTAAGTGTGGGGCTAGGGACTTAGAACGATAGATTAAAGAATTTACTATCACTTTCTCTAAGAATAAATAGACCAACAAAAAAAATAGAAGAACCTACTTGTAATCCAAGTGCTTCCTATTCTCCTTTTGTCGCTTTTGATGTAGCCTCCAATCCAACTTAGATCGCCAGATTGATTCCTGCAAGTATAAATGGAGAACATCAAAGAGATTGCAATATACAGATGCCTACTTATTTAATCACTTAAATCGATTAAACATAAAACATATATATCATTCAAGAGTCCATTACATGAGAACTAGAAACATAAACAGATACATATATGGGAAAATGACCAACAATCTTTATTAAAGATTAAAAGGGGGAGGTTACAACCAATGATCGATTTGATGTCACCAGCTCCAGCTTCATCCCAACCTCATCACATTCAACATCTCACCAGCAACATATCACTTCTTTCACTCTCTCAATTGAGAATCCAACAACATTACTTTACCAAAATTATTCCCTCTCTAGCACTAGGATCTGTGCCCAATTTATAGGGAAATTGAAGGTAGTTTCTCAATCAATGACTTTCTAATAATAGGCAAGACATGTTTCCAAGTTCAAAGGTGTTTGATGGACACTTGGATTCGAATTTTGACACATATGGACTCTTCTAGAAGGCACTGGCCAAGTGGAGATTATGGAACAATGAGAATTTCGATACCATTTGACCAACGCACCCTTGAATGTTGGGAAGTGCATTGCAGTGCACCCTTGAATGGAGGGAGCTGCGTATGCAACGCAGTTAGTCCCTTGAGAGGCAGGGTTGGTGAGCTCATAAGTGATATAACATATACTTCAAACCTTGGAAATCTCACAATAAAAGTCATGAATGATTTGTTCTTCTCTTAGGGCATATAGCAACTGAAATGATAGGGAATGATAGACCCTATTTCATTGGTCCTGGGGATGATGTCCAGTTTGAATAGGTCATGGGGGATGTTGCCCAAATTGACCTATAACAGCTGCCCCCTAAAGCATGAAGTCAAAATAATAAAAGTATTTTGAATGAGATGCTTTATTATGTGATGGGCTAGAACTGAAGCAGAGTGGCGACCCGCATCAATCTTACATTACATTACATCATGATATTTTCATCTTGATCACAAATTGTTGAACGAGGCATTCCCATGCTCAGCACATAAACAATATAATAACATGTACATAGTGCAGAAAGTTGTCTACATTGGAATTTTTCCCAATACAAACATGCCTACAGATATAGGCCCATGTTCGGATGACGATCTATATGTAAGGTCACCCTACAGATGATGTGTACAAAAATCCTGAAATTGCAGCCCAGATGGTTGAAAATAGATCTGGGGTCTTCTTATCTCATTCACTCGATCATTCAAGTAAAATTCTAGCCATGTGAATATATGATTTGTAGTCGAACATGGTAAGACATCGTTTGATTACCAGCCAATGATGTGAGTTGTTACAAACACGAGAGAACCACCATTGATGTTAATGGATCTCAAGGTACTGCAGTACATTTTTTAAGGCATTAATATATGATTTGATGTTGAACATCAAACAAAATATTTCGGTCAAATGTCTGAAAGCAAGGATCTTGTCGATGATGTAACAAGCCTCATGGTACTGGAAGATGATGTTTCTAAGTAAAATTCCTGGATAATGATTTGATGTCGACAGGAAGCCACTTTATCGCAAAACGGGAGTTACTGATTTCAGAGACAAAATGTGACTTGATATAGCAATGTTTAGGGATTAATGTCATGAGAATGAAGGTTTATGAGTATTGCAGAAGTATGAGTATTCACTGGATGACTTCTCTTGAACATATTGGCGACACTGAGATGAGTTGGCAGCATTGACCCAAAACTAAAGTGAATTTATGATGAACCATAGTTATGAATGGAGTGAAGTGTCATGTTCAAGAGCGACCTACTACTGTAAAAGTTCTGTTCACTTTCCCAAATTTTCCCCGGTCATTTGTCAACTAGTACCTCTTTATTTTTTAACAAGCTTGAGGATGATAAAATTTATGCTTGATCTATAATTCAACCCTTCAAAAGAATAATGTATTGCTATTTAATAATTTAACGAGTCTAGCGATGAATGAAACTCGATTCTTGCCATGATCAACAAGCTTGTCGCTATTTTATGTTTTAACGAGCCTAATGACAGTGATAGCCCGATCCTTTTTCATATTTAGAGAGTTTGAAAAAGAGGACAAAAGAAAACTCCATAATTAATTTTTCGTAAAGTTGTCGCTCAGATCCAAAAAAGTGTAAAATGATATCTGAGAGAACCTCCTAGCCATGTTCGACTAAGGTTTTCCTTTTTCATAAAAAATATATCTCAGTCCAGAAAAAGGTTAAACTTATAGTGAGTAGATATTAATTCATTTACTTTTACGAGCTCGAAAAGACAAGTGCTCGGAATTTTTTTCACATTATCGGAGTCTGAAAAGAGCTAAAAGAAGACTCAAAGGGTTCCTTTTTTCACTGTTATCGAAGCTCGAAAAAGAGATAAAAGTTTGCGTCAAGTCATTTTTTCATTTTTATCAAAGCTCGAAAAATAAGGATAAAAGTATGCTTTGTGGTCAAATCATTCTCGAAATAAATGTGCACGACTAATCTACTATATCAGTTGCAAACTTGTTCAGAACAACATCAGATGGATTAAAAATACGTGTTTCATGATTAAAAAAATGAATAAAACCATATTCACAACAATAAATATGATTTGAAAATAATAAAATGACTAATAAAAAGAGTTTTTATTATTCATTTTTACCATTTGAAAGTTACCGTTTTCATTTTGGAGCTCTAAACCTGTTTTTGCCCCTGAACTTCAGCTGTTGATTGTGATCGATCCTGTGGACAATTTTCCTCACCGTTTGATCCAGGTTGGTGCCATAAACCTCCTCTTTCATTTAGTAGTTTTTTTGTTTCATTTCATTGCATTTTTTTAGGGATTTGGGCCCCTTAGGGTAAATCTATTTTCAAAAGAGGGAAACACACCCTTGGATGTCGAAACCTGCGTTGGAATGCACCTGAAATGAAGGCTAGGTGCATATGCAATGCACTGTCTCTTGTCCAAGGCTGTGTTGGGCACAATTCACATCTTTTATTCTTGCAGTGTGCCCAAATTTTACCTAGTTTTTTTGCATGAAAAATGGTCCTAATGAGTCTTATGGTTGTATTTTAGGGATTCAATAGACCAAAATGACAATTACTTGGAGGGAAAGAGAGCATGAAGAACAAAACATGATTTCCCTTAATGATATGGGTACTGTAAGACCCCTTAGAGACTGTGGGTTATTGAAGTACTTCCGTCTATCAGGTATGAGGCAACAGATGGAACTACTGGAGTTCCTTGTTCATGCATGGGATTCGGCAATTAAGGCATTTCATATTGGGAACAAAGTGGTCCCAATTTTAGTGGAGGATATCTATTTTCTGACAGGCTTGTCGAGGAGAGGCCTACCCATTTCTCGCTCAAGGTCTGCTCTCAGAGGAGATATGATGAGAGACTATATATTGCAGTATTGCAATCCAGGGGTAGAGCCTAGCAAGGATGGGAAAATAAACATCTGCGATGTTCGTGATTTTCCATTGAGAACCATCTTATTCACAATCACAAAGCTTGCTGGTACTGCTACACTCCATGTAGCGAACAGATCTTATATGCATTATGCACTAGAGTGCATGGAACCAATAGTTTTCAATTGGGTTGAAGCCGTACTTTCTCAAATGAAAGAACAATTGAGCAAAGCAAAGGGAGGAAGGAAGAAAAATTTCAACTATGGTTTAATGCTCATTCCTTTTTCCTTAGAACAGATTCCATTGATGCAGCCTCAGCATGTGACGTTGGGTATATCTAACCCTAGAGATCCGAGGATGCAGAGATGGGTAGCATTGATGGCTAGACATGCAGGCCAACCGTCCATCGTGTTCTCGAATGCATTCTTCGCCTGGTTCAAGTGATAGATTATCACCAGCAATGATTATGCATATGCAGGCATCGATTTTCAAGGAGATCCAAACTTATCTTTAACAGAAGATGCTCAGTGGGGTGCAATCGGTAAGAATGCTTTGACCATGTTTTTTTATTTTTATAAGGTTTATACATGTTTTCTCAAAGGGTGACCTAGTCATTCTTTATGATAAGGAAGTTGATGTAATAGGTACAGGGAAATTTGAGCCATTATGGCATGGCCCCTGTATTGTCAAAAGAGTTCTTGCTAAGGGTGCCTACGAGTTGGTAGATTATGATGGAATTCCATTTCACAACCCCAAAATGGGTTTTATTTGAAACGTTACTATGCTTAATCATGAGCGTAGTAATTTTTTGTATTATATTGTATATATATGCTGTGGATTTGCATTTACCATCTTAGTTTGTTTTCTAGAGTTTTCTTGAAGTTAGTAATCCACTTTACATTTCATCGTAGATGTCTGGATCTTTGGAACCATTTGTTGGGTATCTTGACGGTGCTAGTCGTAGTACGCAGAATCTATCCTCTGCAGCATGGGCCATTTTGACTTTGAACGACGAGTTAGTGAGTTTTCAAGGGATTTGTATCCGTCGATCTACAAACAATATCGCTGAGTATAGGCCAATTTGTTATGCATAATTATGATCTATGGATAAATAAAATTCCCTAAGTGTGGTGCTAGGCACTTAGAACAACATATTAAAGACTTTGCTATCACTTTATCTAAGAATAAATAGACATATAGAAGTATCGAAGAACCTACTTGTAATACACGTGCTTCCTATTCTCCTTCTGTCGCTTTTGTTGTAGCCTCCAATCCAACTTACATCGTCATATTGATTCCTGCAAGTATAAACAGAGAACATGTTAGGATATTCTGACACATAGGAAATAGTTAAGAATAACTTAGTCTAGTGTAGAGTTAGGTAAAGTGTGTTTCTTTACCATGTACATTTGTAACTTATAATCTGACAGTCACGATTTGTAGTGATCCGACAGTTATCTCTCACCTTAGTATTAACGGCACTTGATCCGTGGCTTAACACTCGATTGGTCCATGATCTCTATTTAAAGAGCATGGAGGATCATTTGTCCGGTAACTGTTTATGAGATAAACATATGTAACTTTTCTTTTATATTAATAAATTCCCTGAAGTGGCTGTGTTGGCTCAGGGTGTGGACTGTTTCTCTCTTTGAGGGTTTTAACCACGTGATTATACTGGTGTACTGATTTGTGATCTGTTTGTGAGCGGTGACCTTTGGTTCTTGATCTACGGAACTTACCCTGTAAATTCCTACATGGTATCAGAGCTATTTTGAGGGCCGCGTCCGTTGTTGATCAAAATCCGAAGCCGATTTGACTGCATGCGAATTTCGTTTTGTAGATCTATTATTTCTGAACATTTTTGGGCTTGGACACTGCTCGGTTGTGTCCAGAGCGTCTGTTACAGTGAGGAATGCCTTTCATTTCATGCGAAAAGGTTTCCGACTGCCCAAGTTATGTCAGTTTAGATATGGAGGTATACAACATCTATTTTGCAGTTATATTTGTTAATATTTTTTTTTTTTCCGGATCTATACCCTCTTCTCTGTGTATGCTCTTTGTTGTGTGCTTCGTGTGATCTCGGTGAATCAGAAACAAGAAAAAGGGATTTTTTGCTATGTATGCCCTTTCCCCGCGTCTTTGTGCGATCTCGGGAAATCAGAAATAGTAAAAAAGTGATAGTTGCCGGCAAGGCTAACCGAGAATCTAACATTCTGCCGTAAGGCTTTGCATTTCATTTTTTTTTGCTTGTGTTTTTGTGTTTTTTGTGCAGGAAAAGACACGCACACCGAAGAGTAGTAATAATAATAATAATAATCCCCCCCTTCTTCCTTTCTAAAATAACATGATCCTTTTACTATCTCACTTTGTGAGGGGTTAGTTTATGAGAATAGAGGTCTTAGGTTCAAGTCTCCTTCTCAAGCTTCTTTTGTTCAAAGTGACGGAATTGTTTTTTAAAAAAGCCTGCCCCTTCTCCCTTTCAGTCTGGAGTCAAAATTTCAGTCAGCTGTACTATCCCTGAAGTTGATGCTACCTTATACCGTCAACTTGTTGGCAAACTTTTGTATCTAACCCATACCCGTCCTAACCTTTCCTTTGCCATTGGTATTGTCGCTTGATTTATGCACCAACCTCATATTTATTAGAAAAGCAGCTAAAAGAATGCTTGATATATTCGAGGCACGGTTCAGTTTGAGATTATTCATTACGGTCACCGGGAGCATCTCTCTTGTTGATTGGTTTCAACGGTTACGATTGGTGGTGACCACGATGATCGGAAGTCCTTTGCGGGGATATGTATTCACTCTTGGTTCAGGACCTATTACTTGGTCTTCTAAGAAACAAAGTGCCATCTCTCTTTCTTCATCAGAAGCGGAGTATCGTGGTGCAGTTGAAGCCAGCAAGGAAGCCATGTGGCTTCGTCAGATCCTATCTGAATTTGGTCTTCATCAACAGCATCCAACTACACTTTGGTGTGATAATCAGAGTGCCATTCAGCTATGTAAAGATCCAGTTCAACATCAGCGTATGAAACACATTGAACTCCACATACACTTCATCAAAAAGCTCATTCATGATCATGTTCTTGAAGTGCAGTGTTGTCCAATCAATGGTCAAGTAGCTGATATCTTTATGAAGGCTCTCACAGAAGCGAATTTTACCAAACTTCGATCCATGCTTGGAGTTCAGGAAAGTTGTCATTAAGGGGGGATAGGCTCTAATGCCTCCTTCCTTCTCCTATTGTGTCACTTTTGTAAATCCTTCAATCATATCCCAATTTGTTCTTAAGGGGGGATGTTAGGATATTTCGAAAAATAGGAAATAGGCTCTTTTTGTGTCACCTTTTTAAATCCTTCAATCCTATCCCAAGTTGTTCTTAAGGGGGGATGTTAGGATATTCCGACACATAGGAAATAGTTAAGAATAACTTAGTCTAGTGTAGAGTTAGGTAAAGTGTGTTTCTTTACCATGTACATTTGTAACTTATAATCCGACGATTATCTCTCACCTCGGTATTAACGACACTTGATCCGTGGCTTAACACCCGATTGGTCCATGATCTCTATTTAAAGAGCATGGAGGGTCATTTGTCCGGTAACCGTTTATGAGAGAAACATATGTAACTTTTCTTTTTATATTAATAAATTTCCTGAAGGGGCCATGTTGGCTCAGGCCGTGGACGATTTCCCTCTTTAGCAGGGTTTCAACATTGATTATCTTTGGTGTCTTCATTTGTGATCTATTTGTGAGCGGTGACCTTTGGTTCTTGATCTACGGAACTTACCCTGTAAATTCCTACAGAACATCAAAGAGATTGCAAGATACATATGCCTACTTATATTAATCACTTAAATCTATTAAACATGAAACATATATATCATTCAAGAATCCATTACATGAGAAATAGAAACATAAACAGATACATATATGGGAAAATGAACAACAATCTTTATTAAAGAGTAAAAGGGAGAGGTTACAACCAATGATCGATTTGATGTCACCAGCTCCAGCTTCATCCCAGCCTCATCACATTCAAAATATCACCAACAACATATCACTTCTTTCACTCTCTCAATTGAAAATCCAACATCATTTCTTTACCAAAATTATTCCTTCCCTAGCACTAGGATCTGTGCTCAATTTATAGGGAAACTGATGGCAGTTTCTCAATGAATGACTTTCTAATAATAGGCAAGACATGTTTCCAAGTTCAGAGGTGTTAAATGGACACTTGGATTCGAAGTTTGACACCTATGGACTCTTCTAGAAGGCACTGGCCATGTGGAGATTCCAGAACAATGAAATTTTTTCTCCCATTTGACCAATGCACCCTTGAATGCCGAGAAGTGCATTGCAGTGCACCCTTGAATGGAGAGAGTTGCATATGAAACGTAGTTAGTCCCTTGAGAGGCATCGTTGGTGAGCTCATAAGTGATATAACATATACTTCATTGTAGTCAATTCCGTCGGCTTGGTGACACAGGCAAAGATTTCATTGTAGTCAATTCCGTCAACTGTGACCACAGAGCAAAGATTTCATTGTAGTCAATTCCTTCAACTTGGGAGAATCCTTTAGCAACTAACCAGGCCTTATGTGTTTCAACACTTCCATCTATGCATTCTTAGTTATGTATACCCATTTACATCTCGCAAGTTTTTTCCTTTTTGGAAGAGGTAGAATTTCCCAAGTATCGTTCACCATTAAGGAATGATATTCTTCATTCGTTGTCCTTCCCCAATTTGGACAACCCAAAGCTTCTGAAAATGTTTCTACATCACGAGTCTCTAAAACTCAAGCCAAAAGAGAGGAGGCTTTCTTAAAGTATGAATGAGTACGATGTTAATATGTAGGATCACCAATAAGGTTAATGGTTGTTTCACGTGTTGAACGAACCCATTTGGGAAGCTATGGTGTTGGTGCAAGTTCATGTTCAATGAACTCATCTAGAGGAATGTGAGTAAGAAAAGGTGGATTTTCATCCTCGATTTCATCATTTAACGAAGAAACCAGAATAGGAAGAGAAGGTGACACAAACATTGAATTAGGATCATAGACCAAGAAATTTTCATCAAATTTAACATCACTTGTAATGATTATTCCATTGGAGTGAGGTTGAAGAGTTATGTGACCTTTTACATCTTCTAAATATCTAACAAAAATACATTTCTCACTTTTAGTTTGTAAAGCTTTGAATGTGAGCCCGCGCTACACTACCAAAGATATGGATATTCCTTGCTTCCTTTGGTATTATATTGCTTAAATAATTTGTGGGAGTGCAATTTACTATGTAAATTGCGTAGTTGATTGCTTCGTCCCAATAATTAAGTCTTAATCCTTTAAATTGAATCACAAAATTATCAATTTCCTTTAATGTATAATTCTTTCTTTCAACAACACCATTTTGATATGGTCTATATGGAACAATATGTTGCATTTGAATGCCCTGTGTAGTGTAGAAAGTTGTGAATTTATTGTTGATGTATACGCCTTCATTATATGTTCTCAACCTTTGTAGTTGATGTCTAGATTATTTTTCTAGAAGGGTTTTGGAGGCCAAGAACAAGTCAAAAACTTCACTCTTAAGTTTTAAGAAATAAACGCAAGTGCGTCTCGAGAAGTCATCATTGAAGGTTAAGTTCTTGAACGCAAAGAAAGAAGGAGAAAAAAGTGGACCATGTTATCACTCAGTAATTTCTCCAGGTTCAAGAGAAATAGTCCGAGGTAACCACAAACCTACTTTGGAAATTTAGGATCTAGCCTTCCTAAATTTCAAAGAGGGCTCTCTCTTTATGATTTAACTTTGTTTTTGTTTAAGGTTTTAGGCTAGTTATGATAGTTAAACTTGGTTTTGGTTTTGAAATGTTTGGTGGAAAATAAGATTACTTGAAGACAAACTAAAGAGGGATATACTAGTCCATTGGGCTATGGAGTCAAAGTCTAGCAAGCAGAACTAGAAGGCAATGCCAAGAGGATGCTAATGTATTCAGGGCAAGGTAGATAACCCTCAAAGATTTGGATAGATTGTTTTGATGAGATGGCTTGCTTTGGGATAAAGGGAAATGAAGAATCATTCGATCTGGAAAAAGAGGAAGGAGGCAGGGGTCAAACGGGACTAGGAGCAATTAAGAATTCCTAAATCTGGAAATCAACAGAAAATATTTAAATGATTAAGTAGTTAAGACAGGGAGTTATAACACTAGTCCTGAAGTAATACTCCTACTTAATCATTAAGATTGAACAACATATATGAAATGATTGGAACTTAGAAAGTAAACAATGACAAGATAGATGCACTTTACTCTTCAAATTATCGCATGAATCCTAAATTATGAAGTCCTATTGGTATTTTCTAGACTCCTACTTTGAAATCAACACATGTGAGCCTCCAACGTACCAGAAAAATGTCTATAAGGTTCTTAGCAATTTTATTCCACCCTAAACACTTCATAAAATGAAGTATTTATATAAAATGTTTATTACAAAATATCCTAGAGAAATCTAGGAAAAACTCTAGGAAATAAAAATATCTTTACACATTAAGAGGGACAGCTGCTTAAAAACGTAGCAAGCTGTCCTCTTATCTAGAAAAAATAGTGATATCTTATCTAACAAAAAACTATTTGTTTGAGTAGTTTTCCATGCTTGATGGCACTTTGCAAATATATTTTGAAAGATGACTTCATGGATACTCTTTCCACTTTATATCCTTTAACACTGCCTTTCTTCCTGATACTCTTTCACGTTGTTCATTTATCTCTTCACTACTGTAAAAATAGAGAAATTACAGTAGTAAAAATTTGTTGGTTGTTGCTTTTCTGATACTCTTTCACCCTATTGTTTAGTCTAATACACTTTCAACTAATATATTAACTTTTTGACAGCTATAAAATGAAATTTTCACTGTGGTAGAAAAATTAATTCACTGTCATACTTGGATTTCCCTTTTACCCTTTCACTGCTGTAAAAGATACTTATTAGCAGTAAAAAACCAAAATCACATAAACTGTTTTGTTTTTCCTTCTCATCTTCACTAAGCTTTACAGATGCGTTTTCTTCACTCGTTCAGACAGCAGGGGTCTACTAATGTGTTTTCCACCCATTCTATTTGATTGGAAAATTTCTCAATATTAGGCTTTGAATCATGTATAAAAAGGTTGAAGCTTGCATTTGATCCTTATAGCACTGAGGAAACCCTGGGGGTCATAATTCCACTGAAAACTTTATTGAAATTGATATTCTGATAATCTTCTAGATATTTCTTTCTCAGCCTCCCTACTGTTTACTGTGAAAGGGCCAATCTGGTTCTTCATCTTAAACTGAGTCTTTTTCTTTGAAGCCATGAAGTTTACAGCATTTGCATTTAAAACTTGCCTTAAATATTCCTCAGAAAAAACCATCAGAAAAAACCCTGATGGTTAAAAATTCAGGTAACTTATAAGGGGACAAATTGGTTCCAAATATTCTTATTTCTGTGTGTCTCTCATATAAGTACCAGTCTCCTACTTTCCATTGTTCAGACAGTTGTAATATTCTTTTCATTTCCTCAGTCACTCTGGGCTGTTCTGACTTGTAAATCAAATTAATGGCTGGTGTAATAAACAAGTCTGAAAAATCTTTGTAACTGAATTCATTTCCTTCCTTTATGAGCAAGGATGTCCAAAATATCACTGATAGAGACTGGCCCTCAACATTCATCTTTTGTAAAGCAACGGGAAAATTCTCAGCTTGAAAAAATAGAAACAAATGGAATATATATGATGAATATCTAAAAACTCCTTCATTAGACAATGTTGTCAACTGATGATGGATGTTATCAGCAATGAATATAGCAAAATCAAAGATCATGGCAGGAGGCTGCCCAAGAGAAAATGTAGATAGAAAACCAATGATGGATGCATCTGTGAATTCATTATTAAAGTATCCTAGTATAAATGATAACATGGAAATCACCTGTCTAGAAGCTTCAAGGAATTTTGAAGTGGAATAAGGAGGATTAACCTTTGGGATGTCTACATATGCAGGCATGAAATTCTGAAAGACCATAAACCTCTTAGGAAAATCCATCCCTAAATATAATTGGGTCAATGATTCAATAGACAATGGAACTACTCTGGGATCAAATTTTAATTGAAGCATCTCATTTATAGATTCTGTTGTAATGGAAAACAAAATCTCCCCATCTGCATTGACAATGGATCTCTGATCGGGAACATAATGTTGCTGACACACTATGACAAGGTCTTGGGCCGGATGAGTAATAGGAACTACATATTTGGGCAAATTGGACTCCCAAATAGGTATGTCATCTTGATTTTTATCCAAAAACTTACCATGACACCATTTATGAATCTCTAGTAGATTAAATTCCACTATAGGGTCTGCAATCTTGTAATATAAATCAGTCAAAGGAATGCTTTCTTCAGTGGAAATTGGAGGTTGAAGAGGATTTACAGTGGAAACAGTATTGGCAGTGATCACTGGAGTAGGTTTACTGATTTTTGAGGATTCAATCTTGGAAGGCTTGATTGTCATAGCTTTAGCAGCTTTGGGACCCCTAGTTTTAGGTGTAGTTTGCTTCTTTGTCATTTTTGGGATAACTAAGCAAGATTATACTGTTTGCAGTAGTAAATTTTCACCAATAGAGGAAAACTGAGCAATTGCTGGGAAAGGATTATCTTCAAAAGGTGGTTTATTGCTCAATTTGGGCTTATCAGGGATAAAACTTGCTTAAGACAGGAAACAGGGTTTCCTGAATGGAAAAACTGTAGAAAGAGGTCTTTTAATCAACCTGTATGCCTTTTAAACTTCTTCTGCATTTGGAAATTGTCTTCAAGGGTTAAAAGAGGCTGCCAATTGAGGATTTTGGTTTTAAAGGGGTTTACAGATGAATTCAGGCTCCCTGGAAAAAAATTGCCAGGGTTTGGCTTGTTTTTGGGCAATTTCAATCGTTAATTTTCTTCAATTTAGTCTTCTTTCAGCTTACAGGTTTAATTTTAAAATTTTACAGGTCAAAACACTGAGAAATACCTCTTCTGCAGGTATTTGGCGAATGAAAGGGTTTCTGGTAACTTCGGCTCTGAACAGGATCCTTCGGCGCAAAGGATGGCTTCAACCAGCTTCAAAATATAAAAGAACAGTGGGCAATTTAGCTTCGGAGCAAGAAACGGTTTAAACAGAGGCTCGAAATTCTTTAAAACAGTCGGGGCAGGTTCTCTTACCAATCAATAATGCATATAACAATGATTATTCAATAGTCTAACCTTTTCAATATAAACCATTATATGTAGCATTTATTAGAGGTCCATTCAAAGGCGGGAAGAAATTTTTTTTTTCGATTGCGAAAACAACCAGTGGGTTTCGCGTTGGATTTACAGGGTAAGTGGTTTCAAGCATTTCGAACGCGATCAAATCATTTTCGGCCACGTAGCATCGGGTGGTATTTCAAAACAACTTTTATTGCGTGAATTTGATCAAACATTGAACAATCAGTTTCGGAGCGCGAAACTGAACGTGCATCGTTGGATTTGTTTTATTCAAGCGAACGATCAAGATTAAGTTAAGAGTTGCGACAAAAAGATCAGTGGGACCGGGCAGTTTATATGAATCGGGTAATGATATATGTATATATAAAACTTTGCATAGATGTGGTTATAACCAAAGTTTTACAAATGGGAAGATTATATGGATGCGGGGTCTTGGTAATGGGTTATATATATAGACTAAGCTAATATATATATGGTAAATGCATGAGGTGGGTTAACAAGAGTTAATTGGGGTATAGCGTGAGGCTATTTACATGGTGGATTATACATATGAGAAGGATTTAAGTATTGTGGGGATAAAATACCATGGGAAAGTTGATCCCGATGATACCTTGGGTTAAAGCATGGAAAGGTAAATATATTTACAAAGGTATGGGGGTTCTAAAGTTTAGCTTAGATTAAACTTTAGAAAATATTCGGGGAATATTTTTTGATTTAAACATATATAAAACATGTTTAAAGTTTTTTGTATTTTATTTTTATTATATAGTAATAAACTGATGTAAGTGTCTTTTTACTATATGGGGCAGGATATTAGATTAATGTTAGTTTTAGACCAAAGGGGTATAACTTGGGATTTTAATTCGGCATGTGCATATTAACTTTTGGTCTAAAAACTATATAATAGCGGGTTTTAGGGGGATATTTACATAAAGGAATTATATAGGTAGAATAAGGTAATTTTAGGGATTTAATAGCATAAGTTAGAAATTAATATGACATGGGAAAGGAATACACCAAATACACTTATATGAATAAGTAAAGTGAAAACCTTAAAGCAAAGTTTATCATTTGATAATTTCACCACTTTTACTTAGGATAAAATGTTTTTTGAGGGTTTGTATGTTTTATGAAATGGAGGAAGTTAATCAAATGGGATATTATGTATTTTTGAGTTGTGATGGGTGAATGAAGGGTAAATTATGATAATTGGGGATTAATATAGGAATTCAACACTTTTAACTAACAGTCATTGAGCCTTGGGTTCGGTCTCAACAGAAGTCAGAGAAATGCTTTGAGCCTCTTTGACTGAAAGTCTAGAATGTAGAATAACTATAGGGGAGGGGAAATTAATTATTTTTGCCTGGTGATAAGTATTTACATGCTTTTCCCACTTCTTTCTACCTACACAACTTTAATCTAACATTTTTTCTTCCATTTTGTAGGTGCATTTGAGCTAGCAACCTTGAACATTTTTTCATTTAAAAGCATATTTTTTTTTTTAGAATCAAAGCTCGGAATCTCCACAGTCCTCATTTTTCAGTCTACGTTTTGGGTCTAAAACAAGACCCATCTCCAGGACAAATCTGCAAACAAGAGATACAATTTGTGTTAAATAAATAGTGGAAAAATGAGCTACCTATCTAAATCTACCTTATATCAATCGAGGGCTCATATTAAGCTTATGAGCTCCTCTTTATTCTCTACTTATCTACTAATTAGTCAGGATTAAAATTTCTGACTAATCTTTATTCACTATTCTACAACAGTAAAATTGAAATCATGACAAGTCAAGATTAAGCAGTTCAACTGATCATGGATTATGGCATTTATTGACACTGCCATAATCATTAGCAAAAAGTAAAAAGTAGTGGCATTTGGACTTGCACACTTTCATGTTTTATTTCTTTTTCTTTTGGGGTTTATTATTTTTTCTAAGTCCTTTGATCTTTCTTTTAGGACTTTTACCCTCTTTTTGACTTTTTATTTTTTTACAAAATATGGGAAAACAACTTGCAGAAAGCAAGGTATGTACATATTTTACAAGACTATCAATCAATTCAAAATTATGAATCCTATATTTATAGGACCCTAACAACGCGCCACATGGGATGGTCTCCCTTGTGGAGATGTCACACTGTAATCGCCGACTTTCTGCAGCCTGATCCTTTGAGCCAATCCCAAACATGCATTTGCTTTGTTATAAAATCTCTGTGACTGAAAATATTGAACTGAATTTAGTCCTTTTTCTGCAAACTGATATATGATCTAAAATTAAAATAACATACTGCAATTCTCAAACCAAACTAATAGATCTTAAATATCTTTAGGACCTTCTCCTTGGCTTTGAATCTTAATGAATTATTTCAAAACTAGCTGAAAACTAAATACTAAAAAAAAAGGTTCAGAGATTTGAGCTTATTTGCATTCATCTACCTACTCTAATCTACTGTTAATTTTGTTGAATCAGGTAATACAAAAATGCCAATGAAGCCAGTCAAGTAGTTGTAGCAATGAATCGATAATTTGACTGATTTTCATCAAACTTGGAAGCATAACTAGATCATGTGTCTTCATAATCAAAGATATGATGTGAAATGGAAATTGATGATATATTTATCCTCATAGATAAAACATGTTTGCAAACTCGAGCTAAAAATAGTCTCCATATAATTTTCTATAGGATCATTAAAAGCATAATGTATGATTTGTGCTTCAAGGCTTTCAATGACCAATTGATTAGTTGTATTCTTAATATTAAATCCTGAAACTATTTCTTCAGTCTTGTGCTTGAAAGAATAATCATCCTCAATCCGCAAGTCAAAAGGTAGTACAATTTCCTCTTGCTTAGGAGAAGGAATATTTTCCAAGAATTCTTTAGGATCTTGGAAATTATAGGACTGAATTTGAGAATGCAAAAGTTTAATGTCATTTTCATATTTTTGAAAAACTAACTCAAGAACACATATTTTAAGTTTAGGAGAATATTTTCTTGATTTCAAAAGAAGAAAGAAAGCTCTTAGAAAATCCTCATCAAGCTGAAATTCTGATAACACATCCTTGAGTTCATTGAAAATCTCATGAGATAAAAGGTTTGCCACATACCCTGTCATCTTGTATCACCATTAATTATTTGGAATATGGATTTTTGGTTATGGTGTTTCTTCTGAACTTTGAAGTTTTGGATCTTGGACAATGGAATCGCCAGGTGGATGATTTTAACCTTTATATGTCTGATCATTGTCCACCATCATAGGTCAGATATGAACCTATAAAATATATCTGAAGAAAATGTTAGTCTTCCCCAGTATGGTCACCATTATGTTATCACTTAGTAATTTCTCCATGTTCAAGAGAAATAGTCTTAGGTAACCACAAACCTACTTTGGAAATCTAGGATCTAGCCTTCCCAAATTTTAGAGAGGGCTCTCTTTTTATGATTTAACTTTGTTTTTGTTTAATGTTTTAGGCTAGTTATGATAGTTCAATTTGGTTTTGGTTTTGAAATGTTTGGTGGAAAATAAGATTACTTGAAGACAAATTAAAGAGGGATCTACTAGTCCATTGGGCTATGGAGTCAAAGTCTAGCAAGCAGAACTAGAAGGCAAGGCCAAGAGGTTGCTAATGTATTCAGGGCAAGGTAGATAACTCTCAGAGATTTGGATAGATTGTTTTGATGAGATGGCTTGTTTCGGGATAAAGGGCAATGAAGAATCCTTTGATCTGGAAAAAGAGGAAAGAGGCAGGGGTCAAACGGGACTAGGAGCAATTAAGAATTCCTAAATCCGGAAATCAGCAAAAGACATTTAAATGATTAAGTAGTTAAGACAGGGAGTTCTAACACTAGTCCTGAAGTAATACTCCTATTTAATCATTAAGATTGAACAACATATATGAAATGTATGTAACTCAGAAATGAAACAATGATAAGATAGATGCACTTTACTCTTTAAATTATCACATGAATCCTAAATTATGAAGTCCAATTGGCTATTTTCTAGACTGCTGCTTTGAAATCAACACATGTGAGCCTCCAACGTACCAGTAAAATGTCTATAATGTTCTTAGCAATTTTATTCCAGCCTAAACACTTCATGAACTGAATTATTTATACAAAATGTTTATTACAAAATATCCTAGAGAAATCTAGGAAAAACTCTAGGAAATAAAAACATCTTTACACATTAAGAGGGACAACTGCTTAACAACTTAGCAAGGTGTCCTCTTATCTAGAAAAAATAGTGATATCTTATCTAACAAAAAAATGTTTGTTTGAGTAGCTGACCATGCTTGCTGGCACTTTGTAAATATCTTTGAAATATGACTTCATGGATACTCTTTCCACAGTTTTATATCCTTTAACATTGCCTTTCTTCCTAATACTCTTTCACGTAGTTCATTTATCTCTTCACTGCTGTAAAAATAGAGAAATTACAGTAGTAAAAATTTGCTGGTTGTTGCTTGTTTGATACTCTTTGACCCTGTTGTTTAGCCTGATACATTTTCAACTTATATATTAACCTTTTGACAGCTGTAAAATGAAATTTTCAATGTGGTAGAAAAATTAATTCGCTGTCATGTCATTTCACTGTCATACTTGGATTTCCCTTTTACCCTTTCACTGCTGTAAAAAATACTTATCAGCAGTAAAAAACCAAAATCACATAAATTGTTTTATTTTTCCTTCTTAGCTTCATTGTTTTACATGTCCCTTTCTTCACTATTCTGTATTAGCAGTAGGGTCTACTAATGTGTTTTCCACCCATACTATGTGATCGGAAAATTTCTCAATATTAGGCTTTGAATCATGTATAAAAGGTTGAAGCTTTGAAATTCTGAAATACCATAAACCTCTTAGGAAAATCCAACCCTAAATATAATTGGGTCAATGATTCAATAGACAATGGAACTACTCTGGGATCAAATTTTAATTGAAGCATCTCATTTATAGATTCTGCTGTAATGGAAAACAAAATCTCCCTATCTGCATTGACAATGGATCTCTGATCAGGAACATAATGCTGCTGACACACTCTAACGAGGTCTTGGGCTGGATGAGTAAAAGGAACTACATATTTGGGCAAATTGGACTCCGAAATAGGTATTTCATCTTGATTTTTATCCAAAAACTTACCATGACACCATTTATGAATCTCTAGTAGATTAAATTCCACTATAGGGTCTGCAATCTTGTAATCTAAATTAGTCAAAGGAATGCTTTCTTCAGTGGAAATTGGAGGTTGAAGAGGATTTACAGTGGCAGCAGTATTGGCAGTGATTACTGGAGTAGGTTTATTGATTTTGGAGGATTCAGGCTTGGAAGGCTTGACTGTCATAGCTTTAGCAGCTTTGGGACCCCCAATTTTAGGTGTAGTCTGCTTCTTTGTCATTTTTGGGATAACTAAGCAAGATTATACTGTTTGCAGTAGTTAATTTTCACCAATAGAGGAAAACTGAGCAATTGCTGGGAAAGGATTATCTTCAAAATGTGGTTTATTGCTCAATTTGGGCTTATCAGGGATAAAACTGGCTTAAGACAGGAAACAGGGTTTCCTGAATGGAAAAACTGTATAAAGAGGCCTTTTAATCAACCTGTATGCATTTTAAACTTATTCTGCATTTGGAATTTGCCTTCAAGGGTTAAAAGAGGCTGCCAATTGAGGATTTTCGTTTTAAAGCGGTTTACAGATGAATTTAGGCTCCATGGAAATTTTTTTCCAGGGTTTGGCTTGTTTTTGGGCAATTTCAACCGTTAATTTTCTTAAATCTAGTCTTCTTTCAGCTTACAGGTTTAATTGTAAAATATTACAGGTCAAAACACTGAGAAATACCTCTTTTGCAGGTATTTGACGAATGAAAGGGTTTATGGTAACTTCGGCTTTGAACAGGATCCTTCGGTGCAGAGGATGGCTTCAACCAGCTTCAAAATATAAAATAGTGGGAAATTCAGCTTCGGGGCAAGAAACGGTTTAAACAGAGGCTCGAAATTCTTTAAAATAATCGGGGCGGGTTCTCTTACTAGTTGGGAATGCATATAACAATGATTTATTCAATAGTTTAACCTTTTTAATATAAACCATTATATGTAGCATTTATTAGAGGTCCATTCAAAGGGGGCAGGCGAATTTGTTTTCGAATGCGAAAACAACCAGTGGGTTTCGCGTTGGATTTACATGGTAAGTGGTTTCAAGCATTTCTAACGCGACGAAATCATTTTCGGCCACGTAGCATCGGTGGTATTTCAAAACAACTTTTATCGCGTGAATTTGATCAAACATTGAACGATCAGTTTCGGAGCGCGAAACTGAATGCGCATCGTTGGATCTGTTTTAATCAAGCGAACGGTCAAGGTTAAGTTAAGAGTTGCGGCAGAAAGATGGGTGGGATCGGGTAGTTTATATGAATCGGGTAATGATATATGTGTATATAAAACTTTGCATAGATGTGGTTATAACCAAAGTTTTACAAATGGGAAGATTATATGGATGCGGGGTCTTGGTAATGGGTTATATATATAGACTAAGCTTATATATATAAGGTAAACACATGAGGCGGGTTAACAAGAGTTAACCGGGGTATAGCGTGAGGCTATTTACATGGTGGATTATACAAACGAGAAAGCTTTAAGTATTGTGGGGATAAAATACCATGGGAAAGCTGATCCCGATGATACCTTGGGTTAAAGCATGGAAAGGTAAATATATTTACAAAGGTATGGGGGTTCTAAAGTTTAGCTTAGATTAAACTTTAGAAAAAACTCGGGGAATTTTTTTTGATTTAAACATATATAAAACATGTTTAAAGTTTTTTTTTAATTTTATTTTTATTATATAGTAATAAACTGATGTAAGTGTCTTTTTACTATATGGGGTGAGATATTAGATTAATGTTAGTTTTAGACCAAAAAGGTATAACTTGGGATTTGAATTCGGCATGTGCATATTAACTTTGGTCTAAAAACTATATAATAGTAGGTTTTAGGGGGATATTTACATGAAGGAATTATATAGGTAGGATAAGGTAATTTTAGGGATTTAATAACATAAGTTAGAAATTAATATGACATGGGGAAAGGAATACACAAAATCCACTTATATGACTAAGTAAAGTGAAAACCTTAAAGCAAAGTTTATCATTTGATAATTTCACCACTTTTACTTAGGATAAGATGTTTTTTGAGGGTTTGTATGTTTTATGAAATGGAGGAAGTTAATCAAATGTGATATTATGTATTTTTGAGTTGTGATGGGTGAATGAAGGGTAAATTATGATAATTGGGGATTAATATAGGAATTCAACACTTTTAACTAATAGTCATTGAGCCTTGGGTCCAGTCCCAATAGAAGTCAGAGAAATGCTCTGAGCCTCTTTGACTGAAAGTCTAGAATGCAGAATAACTATAGGGGAGGGGAAATTAGTTATTTTTTCCCAGTGATAAGTATTTACATTCTTTTCCCACTTCTTTCTACCTACCCAACTTTAATCTAACATTTTTTCTTCCATTTTGCAGGTGCATTTGAGCTAGCAACCTTGAACATTTTTTCTTTTAAAAGCATAAAAACTATCTAAATCTACCTTATATCATCTGAGGGCTCAGATTAAGCTGATGAGCTTCTCTTTATTCTCTATATATCTACTAATTAGTTAGGATTAAACTATCTGACTAATCTTTATTCACTATTCTACAACAGTAAAATTGAAATCATGACAAGTCCAGATTAAGCAGTTCAACTCATCATGGATTATGGCATTTATTAACACTCTGCCATAATCATCAGCAAAAAGTAAAAAGTAGTGGCATTTGGACTTGCACACTTTCATGTTTTATTTATTTTTCTTTTGGGGTTTATTATTTTTTCTACGTCCTTTGATCTTTCTTTTAGGACTTTTACCCTCTTTTTAACTTTTTATTTTTTTACAAAATATGGAAAACAACTTGCAGAAAGCAAGGTACGTACATATTTTACAAGACTATCAAAAGTCAATTCAAAATTATAAATCCTATATTTATAGGACCCTAACAGACGACAAAAATCATTGCGAACAAGCTGCAAAGAGGTTGAGGCATGCCAAGAGGTGCATTTGTAAAAATTGTCTCGATGATGTCGGTCGAGAACATAGTCGACACAAAGACCATCTCTACAAGAAATGAGAGGAATACCAACCACCATATCTTGATTACATCGTTGTTGCAATAAGTGATAGTTTAGATGACCAAATCGTCCATGCTAAAGTTTACTCAATTTATCACTATGAAAAATAAAACTGAGGAAAGAAGTGATGACCCAAAGTTGCCAAACTTGTACAACCACGTAATGTCCTCAACTACTACAATGACAAGGACATGCCTAGGATTTTTTATATCCTTAATACAACTTGGTGAGGTGAAAATTCTATTGTTTTATCTTCACCTGAACAAGTGAACTGATATACATATAAAATGTTGTAGGAAAGACTTAGAACTATTGGAAATGCTAAGAGGGGGGGTGAATCAATATTTCTTTTCAATTGTTAAATTATGCCAGTCCAGTATAAGGTAACTGTTTTGAAGGACAATATAAGAGTCATGGTTAATGATAAAGAAGTTGAATATCAAAAATAGGTCAATAATATCATATATGTCATGTTATAAACTTGGAACATCAACCACATTTAAAGTTCTTGGATTATGCCACAAGTTTGGTTGGCACATCTTGGAGTACTCAATCTTGGAGGATGATCTAACAATTTAGACAAAGATAAAGTTATTTTGTATTTATCTCCTCTTGTTTTCTTTTCCAGACTTTTGTCTATTTCCTAGTAGGAGAAAGTTAATTCTTATCTTGCTTAAGAGCCCATACCATGTTGCTTCAGCAATCACATGCAAAGTGTCCAAGATTGTGACATTTATAGCACTCTACATTGAACATGAATAATGGAGAAAATGGTGTGTACCTTTTGCTGTAGAATTCATTGATATTTATATTTTTGGACATGATTCCAGGATTTTGGTGATATCCTCTATGAATAACCATACTATAAGCTTTGAAATCCATAGACTTATGCCCATAATTAATGCAAGAGTAGCAATAACCAGGGACAATACTTGGATACCTATATAGGAATATTTCCCTTGATGATTTCCTGAAATTGTTTTTCCTTGGAGGATTAATGATCCTTATTGTTTTTGACATTGTGCAAGGGTCCCTTAAGAGCTTCAACATAGCTTCTTGGACTAGTAACATTTTCATCCTTCTTCCCATCTTCATTGTGATTTGGTCTTTGAATAAGGACAACTTTCAACTCTTCTTTAGACTTATATCTTGGGGATTTGGAGTTTGTATCTTATTTGTGTGGAGACACACTTGTATAATTAAGTCCTCTTTTGTCCAATGATGATCTCTGATGGTTGAGAATGTCACCCTAATCTTGATAACTCTTCAAACTCCTAGATAGCTTGTCAACTTTATTTCTCAAGGAAACAATCTCTTCTTCAAGCCTTTCATAGTATTCTTCTTTCTTTATCAACTAGATCTTCATTACTTATTCCACTCTCTTTTCATCCTCTTGTTGAACATTTAGGAGTTGACTTCTTCTTCATGTTGACCATTTTTTACATCAAATTTACTCAAGTCCTTAGATATTTGTTTGAGATGACTTGTCAAAATGCCTTCCCTCCTCTCTTCTTCTTATAATTGAGTTGTCATGGAGATGACTTCTTCATTATTTCTTTTCTCATTCTAATGCAATTCTACCTTAAGCTCATTGAGATTCTCAACTCTTTCTTGCACTTGATGCCTTAAAAGGACAACTTCTTCCTTTGTTTTGTCAAGGTTATGATTGACATCTTATACTTGCTTCTTGAGTTCTTCATTTTCCTTTTTAAGTCTACTCATCTCTTATAGAGCAGCCACAAGTTTTGCCTTATGGTCTACTTCAACTTCTACTTCAAAATTCTCTTCATCTCCATCCTCTTTTATGCAATCGATGCCTTCATCTACCTCCTTTGAATCTTGATTATCTTTGTGCTCTAGTTCCACAAGCTTTGGATCTGGTATAGCTAACACAAAAGAAAATTCTTCTATATAAAGATTTTTTAGTCTTTCCCAAATAATATTGGCTAAGGGTCATTGACCAATCTTGAATTTTACTAGATCTGATAGACTACTCATGATCACCTTCATAGATTTTGTATTGAATTCATTTGACTCTTTTGAGCTTCCGGTAGTCACCAATTCCCATACCTCAAAACCTTGATCCATCAAATAGATCTACATTCTATTGCTCCATGTCACAGAGTTTGTTCTATTAAATAAAGGGATTATGTCAAACTGATTTATTTTTGGTTTCATGATTGAAGAGGATATATTTTCAAAAGGTTTGGAGCCTTTCCTTCATGACTTTTCCATTTGTGTTTGTAAGATCTACTTTCGAGCTATTAACATGTGCCTGAAAGTATTAACTCTTAAACCAATTATTGGAAATACTGAGACGAGGGGTGAATCAATATTTATTTTCAATTCCCCGAATGTGGGTGCCATAATTGACATGCTTGAAAACCACATCTCACGCACCTTGGAGGACGGAGATGTTCTGCGCAGAGCCTCACCTACTGTAGATCCTCAAACCCTTAGCCATCCACATGAGACTCACATAATCCAAAATGATTACAAGATTATGGGAATTGTGTTGCCCTATCCATGGAATCTCTTCACACCCATCACTATAAATGACCATCATGATTAACCTGTATTGCTGCCATCCCCCTTCCCTCAAGCCTGCTCAGGTGAATGATTATGGCACACAGCTGCGTGTGAGGCCTACTCATTGCTATACTCCTCACATACATCCTAGACCCTTTAAAATGATAAGCTTATAGCCCCTTTCAAACCATAACACTTTATCTCCGCATTTTGCCTCCTTACCCCTACTCCGGCATCTCCCGGTATTTAGAAGTATGCAAATCCCTACTCTTAGAGCTGAGCTGCATAGTCCCTTCTGGGTTGTTGTTTCCCTTCCTGAGCAACTCTCCCTCGGCTACTCCAACCCCCTGCACCCCTGTGTTTCTTTTCCTTCTGTGTCTTCCTACCTGAACACCTCCCCCCTGCCTTTTCGAGACATGGCTACTAGACTTCGTCAGAGAACCATTCGAGGCGTACATCGAGGAGCTCTCCCGGGCTGCTATCACCGTGGAGAGGATAATCGACTAGAGTCAATGGAGGGGTCATCCTCTTAATAGTTGCGCGATGCAGCCCGATCCGACCGCAGAAGGGACATCCCCCGGCAAAGCTAAGCAGTAGAAGGCGATCACGAGTTCACCATCGCTCCTAGACATACCCCTAGCTTCACAAAAAATCGACCTGCCGCCAATTCAAGAGAAGGAAAATGATGACTCCTGACATTCTGGTGATGGATTCCGACAGCAACTGGATGCGTGTCCTTGATGGCGTAGATCCGGACTCCCCCATCCTCTGAGCACTGGTCCACACAGCCAGACGTACATTTGCAGACTCGACCGAAGACACTGCGCATTCATTTTCTTGCCCCATCGAGGAGGAGGTCCCCAACAATGATGATGAAGATGAATAGTGAGTTCTGCGCAGCTGTACATCTCTTCCATGTTTTTTGTCAAGCTTGCCATTGGTGATTTTTTGCTACTGCTTATTTTGTGCTATCTAGATACTCTAGCGCTACTATGCATAATGTAATTTTCTGTTTTAATTTTTGTTCGGGCTGGTTTCCTCCTCGGAGGCAGCCTTGAAACTGTGTAACTAAGGCTGGGATTGGCTAAGCGCAGCTTGCCAACCCAGCCTGTAGCATATGTAACTCCTCCGTTTTCGAATTAATAAAATAGCCTAACTTACCAAAAAAAAAAAAATTCAATTGTTAAACTATGCCAGTTAAGATCATTAAACTAGAAGACAAGATGTACAACAACAAAAAATAATTATATTAATAAATGATGATAACTCCAATCATATGATAAGAACTCAAGTTCTATTTTGTACAATAAAAACTTATAACTCTTTCAGGGCTCCAACCTTAGATGAAGACTCCAATATTCAATTACAAACCAGTCTCCAACCTATACAATCCAAGCTCCAACTTGGTCTACTTGAGGACTCCAATCCTCTCAACAATTCAGGTCCTGACCTAGTTTTTGTAATATTCCTATATAGGAACAGCTCATGAATAATACAATGAAAAATGAATTTTCAGAAAAATATGCTTTGGAACAGGAAAATTACTCTTGGATTCTTTATATCAGACCATCTAAAAAATAAATCCAAGATTTTGGCTGAAAAAAATAAGACTAGGTGGGTTAAACAGATCTCCCACACCTAGTTATCTTCAAGAGAAGGCCCAGTGAGGGGCTGCAGCAAAGTAAAACGCTCTACTGAAAGTGTAGAGAGCTATCAATGCATAAAATGTGCTGATAGACACTCAGCAACATATTTCAAGTACAACAGCAACTTAGATCTGAATTTAGGATCCAAAAGGTGAGGAAAAGCAGTGATTTCGACCCTAAATTAGGTGTATTCAGAAATATGTGTTTAAGGGAAATTATGGGAGGATATTTTATACTAGGTCATGAGGGACCTATTCTCTGAATTTAAGCTCAAACAAAGCATTCTAGCTATGTTACCCGAATATGCTTAAAAATGCTATTTTCCCATGACTTTGAGTATGCAGAAAATGGCTGAAGCATGCAGAGCGTAATTTATGAATACATTAGAAAAAATATGTTTGAAAAATCAGATATGAATTTTATTATGACTGAGAATGAAGAAAAATGGAGATTCATCTCCTTTTATACATCTAATAGATCACCCGGCAAGGGGATTTCATGAAAGAACAAATACAAGTATCAGATCTGCAGAATATGGATTTGAAAAATGTAGAATCACTGAAAATCTGAATAGATGACCTGAAATATACAAAATTACATAAGAGGGCTGAAGTACAAACTTTCCGGAAGAAGGCATGGCCCTTCCTCAAGGAAATAAGCACCAAACTAGGGTAGAAACCCTGCTGCAGTAATGCACTGGAAAAATAACGCAGTTTTTGAAGTATGCTGCGCAGATGATGTTGGAAGGTCCTTTGTCCTGATGTCAAGATCTAAATATGAAGCTCAAGGCTTCCTCACTAATATTCCAGAGAAAGGAATGCTCCCTTTTCTGCAAAACTAGATCTAGAAGTGGTGTTGAAAACCCCTCACTGCAATACCCAGCAACACAGTATTATTTTGCTGCAGAAACAACATTGTCTTGATGGAGGAAGCTTGGCCTCAAGCCTAGATGTGAGGCATTTCAAAACATACTCCTTCAAGAGCTCCTCAATGAAGGAGGAGTAATTCCTAAACAGGAAATTCCTCTCTCTAGATAAACAACCATAGATTTTGAGTTGCCCAAGCAATCTCAAAATCGAATTATCTTCAACTACCTTTCCTTGTGGCCTTCCTCTTCATTTTATAACATTAGGGCTTAGAAAACCCTAAACCACCTCCAATGAGTTAACCCTTTTCACATTAAGTGTCTCCATCTAAAATTGGGCTGATCAATAAGGAGGTTCAATGCATCTAGACACTGCTGTGTTTTGGTCCTGTTGACCTAGTCAACCTTCTTCATTCCTTTTCACACCTAAGTGTATTTTATTGAAATGGCCCAGATTTTTCCATGTTCACATTGGGCATTGATTTATTTTTCTGATTAGGAGTTTTAGAGTTCCTCCTTACACTTTTATTCATGAGTTAAGCAAACTGAAATTAAAATGTAATATTCCCATTAGCTGCAAAAATTGGGAATATTACAGTGTCCCCCTGCAAAATGTTGCTTGCCCTCAAGCAACTCTTATTGTAGATGCAAACCATCAATTCCCTCCAAATGGCATCCACATAAGGAAGGCTTCCTCCATTTGCTGTAATAGGTTATGTATGTTTGGTTCCAAAGTTGTCTTCCACAAATGCATGAGATGACTTCCAACTGTAAGGTTAGATGTCCTCTTCTTATCATGAAGTACAAAATGACAATTAAATGATGTCCAACACCATCATAAACACATGAGAGACATAAAATAAAGTAGCTCCTGCCATAAAGGAAAAGCTTCATCATGCAAGAACATTCCTCCATCCATGTTTTATGAACTTGATTAAGCATTGTTATGCTTTCATTCTTAGCCCTGTTGGCCTTGTTGGATCCAAACTCCATCATTCCAATGTTATGCAAAAGAAGAAGTGAAGGAGAAACATGGGTGGACAAAGATGTCAAACCATATTCCCCTAATAATAACCACCGGAGCAAGGCCCTTTGTTGCCACCCTCCATCTCCTCCATGTAAGATGGGCAAGCCAAGCTTTCCAAAAGATGATGTACATGCTCTCCCTTGCTGCAATTTATCTTTAATAAATAGGGCATGAATAAGAAAATTATGAGTTATGGGGTGGTCACCATACTCATTTAGAAGCAACCAAAGCAACAAGAGGTCTTACTGCCTTCTTTCCTCCTCATGTGCATCATGGAACCAAACCATACTAATGGACATATGATATGTCACATCAGCCCAATACAAAGTATTATCATCAATGCACATCATGAGATCAATATGCCAAATTTTACACAATGCAAAACACATAAACATAGGAGATGCCATGTGGTGGCCTTACTT
Source organism: Pinus albicaulis (assembly GCA_034641835.2). Classification (NCBI taxonomy): domain Eukaryota; kingdom Viridiplantae; phylum Streptophyta; class Pinopsida; order Pinales; family Pinaceae; genus Pinus; species Pinus albicaulis. The sequence continues at coordinate 179,507,545 of CM076569.1, read as the reverse complement.
TCTCAAGTGAAACAAAATTATACATGCCTTCCCTTGCTGCAACATATCATTGAAATCCAAGGCATGATTCAAAAAATGATGAGCTAGTGGGGAGTAACCATACTCACCCAAGAGCAGCCATAGCAACAAGGACTTTTGCAGCCCTCTTGCCTTATCAACATGTGGATCATGGAGCAATAACACAATGATGGACATGTGAAATGTCTCATCAACATAGTACAAGCAAGCTCCATCATACCACATCATGTGGGAGTCATTCCTCCTCCCAAGCCAAAGTTCATGCATGAAACATACCTCCAACATAAATACATTTGGATAAATGAGACATATTTCAAACATGGGTGAATACATGGACATGAGATTTAACATGTGATGTCCAAACTCTCCTTTTAACAACCACATCAACCATGCTTCCTTTTCATATACTCTATTAATGATGCATAAAGCATGAGATGAGAGAATGAGAATCTTTGGGTAGTGATCATGCTTGCCCCAAAGAAACCAGCGTTGCCATGCCTCCTTATTCATTTCATGACCATTCTTCAAGGCATAGATCGGAAAAATAGGTGCCTTTGGAGAGTGATAGGAGTCTCCCAAGGGCAACCAGCGTAACCAAGCTTGCTGGCCCATATATGTCTGCAAGTGATCATGTGATCTCTTTCTAATCATCCTTATCCACTCACTCAAATATGGAAGATGAATGATGTGCTGCATTATCATGGCATCCTCCCTTTGTAGAATACCATCTCTTTTGAACCAATGAAGAACCTTGCATCTCATGAAATACTGAAATGCATCTTTGTTGAGATCTCTTAATGAGACCTTTCTTCCATCTATGGCCTTCCAAAACCAGTGAGACTTTGAATTTGCAGTAAGTAGAAGTCTCTCTTTGAACTGTAGCATGCTTATTGAGAGAGTGTCATCTAGAGGGGAGAAAATGCTTCTCATCTCAAGATGTCTACTCTTCATCTTCTTCTTCTCCACTGCTTCAAGATTGAAGCTACCTTTAGAATGCTCCAAGAGAGCTGAAACCTCTTTATCAAAGTCACTAAGTGACAACGCTGTAGATCTGTAAGGTGATGCATGCACTGTCTCAAAGCAAGTTTCATTACTGATCTCACAATCAGCTATTGAACATAGGATAGTACTAATCCCCTTTTTTGAGACCCTACATCTCTACCCGAGAGATTGAATGCAGCTCAACAATGATGCATAGGGATAGTTTCCAGTCTCAGCCTTGATTAGATCAAAGGTCCTCTGCACTGTGACATGTCTTTGCTTCAAATCAACATTTTTATTTAATCCTTGGCTATGCATTAATCTTGAAACAATATGTGTTGAAATTTCATGCATACCTTGGATCAACTGATATGTGGGAACCTCTTGACAGAACACAAGAGTTCCTCCACCCAGATCAATGATGCCTCCAACTTCTGGCAAGAATGATGGTCTTCTTTCTTCAAGCATACCAACGCTAGTATCTTTCTCTTCATCTTGAAACCCTTTAGGAGTTTCTTTGCATCTCTCTCCTTCATTGCTATACCTCTCACCTTCTTCAAAGAAAGTGAGCATAATAGATCTATGAGGAGATCTAGGATTCTTCGGTCTTCTCCTTTGCTGATAGGAAGTGCTAGGGCTTCCTTCTTCTTCTTGAAACCTTATGCAGGTCTCGCTGCAGCTTGCTTCTTCTCGAAACCCTCTAGGAGTCTCGGTGCATCTTCTTCCTCTCTTCTGATTTACCTCTTTGGAGAGGCTCTTCTTAGATCTGAACACTGATGAGAGTAAACTCATCCTCTCCATCATTCTGATCTCTGTTTATTCTCTTCTCTTCTCTGATACCACTGTAATGTTCCCTTTTCAGGAATATCAAAATTCTATTCCAGAGATTGACTGCAGGGGCATTTACTGGATATGTCACCTTTGAAAAAAAGATGAGATCCAGAGGCTAGCTGGCCATCTACAGAATCTGTCTATAGAGCTTAAAATATTCCTCCTTCAGGGATTCAACACTTTGGCTTGAAGCCATGGGCTGAGCTAAATATCTTGCTCCGATACCACGTAATATTCCTATTTAGGAACAACTCATGAATAATATAATGAAAAATGCATTTTCAGAAAAATATGCTTTGGAACAGGAAAATGACTCTTGGATTATTTATATCAAACCATCTAAAAACTAAATCCAAGATTTTAGCTGAAACAAATAAGACTAGGTGGGTTAAACAAATCTCCCACACCTAGTTATCTTCAAGAGAAGGCCCAATGAGGGGCTGTAGCAAAGTAAAATGCTCTACTGAAAGTGCAGAGAGCTATCAATGCATAAAATGTGCTGATACACACTCAACAACAAATTTCAAGTACAACAACAACTTAGATCTGAATTTAGCATCCAAAAGGTGAGGAAATGCAGTGATTTTGACCCTAAAATAGGTGTATTCCGAAATATGCATAAAATTAAGGGAAATTAAGGGAGGTTATTTTATATTAGGTCATGAGGGACCTATTCTCAAAATTTCAGCTCAAAAAAAGCATTACATCTATGTTAAACAGTTCCTCCATCCCCGAATATGCTTAAAAATGCTAATTTCCCATGACTTTGAGTATGCAGAAAATGGCTGAAGCATGCAGAGCGTAATTTCTGAAGGAATTAGACAAAATATGTCTGAAACATCAGATATGAAGTTTATTATGACTAAGAATGAGGAAAAATGGATATTCATATCCTTTTATACATCTAATATATTACCTGGCAAGGGGATTTCATGTAAGAACAAATACAAGTATCAGATCTGCAGAATATGGATCTGAAAAATGAAGAATCACTGAAAATCTGAATATATGAGCTGAAATATACAAAATTACAGAAGAGGGCTGAAGTACAAACTTTCTGGAAGAAGGCATGGCCCTTCCTTAAGGAAATAAGCACCAAACTAGGGTAGAAACCCTGCTGCAGCAATGCACTGGAAAAATAACGCAGTTTCTGAAGTATGTTGTGTAGATGACATTGGAAGGTCCTTTGGCCTGATGCCAAGATCTGAATATGAAGCTCAAGGCTTCCTCACTAATCTTCCAGAGAAAGGAATGCTCCCTTTTCTGCAATACTAGATCTGGAAGTGGTGTTGAAAACCCCTCACTGCAACACCCAACAACACAGTATTATTCTGCTGGAGAAGTAACGTTGTCTTGATGGAGGAAGCTTGGCCTCAAGCTTAGATGCGAGGCATTTCAGAACATACTCCTTCAAGAGCTCCTCAATGAAGGAGGAGGAATTCCTAAACATGAAATTCCTCTCTCTAGCTAAACAGCCAGAGATTTTGAGTTGCCCAAGCAATCTCAAAATCGAATTATCTTCAACTACCTTTCCTTGTGGCCTTCCTCTTCATTTTATAACATTAGGGCTTAGAAAACCCTAAACCACCTCCAATTATTTAACCCTTTTCACATGAAGGGTCTCCATCTAAAACTGGGCTGATCAATAACGAGGTTCAATGCATCTAGACACTGCTGTGATTTGGTCCTGTTGACCTAGTCAACCTTCTTCATTCCTTTTCACACCTAAGTGTATTTTAATGAAATGGCCCAGATTTGTCCATGTTCACATTGGGCATTGATTTATTTTTCTAATTAGGAGTTTTAGAGTTCCTCCTTACACTTTTATTCATGAGTTAAGCAAACTGAAATTAAAATGTGATATTCCCATTAGCTGCAAAAAATTGGGAATATTACTGTCTCCCCCGGCAAAATGTTGCTTGCCCTCAAGCAACTCTTATTGTAGATGCAAACCATCTATTCCCTCTAAATGATATACACATAAGGAAGGCTTCCTCCATTTGCTGCAATAGGTTATGTATGTTTGGTTCCAAAGTTGTCTTCCACAAATGCATGAGATGACTTCCAACTGTAAGGTTAGATGTCCTCTTCTTATCATGAAGTACAAAATGACAATTACAGATGTCCAACACCATCATAAACACATGAGAGACATAAAATAAAGTAGCTCCTTCCATAAAGGAAAAGCTTCATCATGCAAGAACATTCCTCCATCCATGTTTTATGAACTTGATTAAGCATTGTTATGCTTTCATTCTTAGCCCTGTTGGCCGTGTTGGATCCAAAATCCATCATTCCAGCGTTATGCAAAAGAAGAAGTGAAGGAGAAACATGGGTGGACAAAGATGTCAAACCATACTCCCCTAATAATAACCACTGGAGCAAGGCCCTTTGCTGCCATCCTCCATCTCCTCCATGTAAGATGGGCAAGCCAAGCTTTCCAAAAGGTGATGTACATGCTCTCCCTTGCTGCAATTTATCTTTAATAAATAGGGCATGAATAAGAAAATTATGAGTTATGGGGTGGTCACCATACTCATTTAAAAGCAACCAAAGCAACAAGAGGTCTTGCTGCCTTCTTTCCTCCTCATGTGCATCATGGAACCAAACCATACTAATGGACATATGATATGTCACATAAGCCCAATACAAAGATTATCATCAATGCACATCATGAGATAAATATGCCAAATTTTACACAATGCAAAACACATAAACATAGGAGATGCCATATGGTGGCCTTACTTTCTCAAGTGAAACAAAATTATACATGCCTTCTCTTGCTGCAACATATCATTGAAATCCAAGGCATAATTCAGAAAATGATGAGCTATTGGGGAGTAACCATACTCACCCAAGAGCAGCCATAGCAACAACGACTTTTGCAACCCTCTTGCCTTATCAACATGTGGATCATGGAGCAATAACACAATGATGGACATGTGAAATGTCTCATCAACATAGTACAAACAAGCTCCCTCATACCACATCATGTGGGAGTCATTCCTCCTCCCAAGCCAAAGTTCATGCATGAAACATACCTCTAACAGAAATACATGTGGATAAATGAGACATATTTCAAACATGGGTGAATACATGGACATGAGATTTAACATGTGATGTCTAAACTCTCCTTTTAACAACCACATCAACCATGCTTCCTTTTCATATACTCTATTAATGATGCATAAAGCATGAGATGAGAGAATGAGAATCTTTGGGTAGTGATCATGCTTACCCCAAAGCAACCAGTGTTGCCATGCCTCGTTATTCATTTCATGACCATTCTTCAAGGCATATATCGGAAAAATAGGTGCCTTTGGAGAGTGATAGAAGTCTCCCAAGGGAAATTAGCATAACCAAGCTTGCTGGCCCATATACGTCTGCAAGTGATCATGTGATCTCTTGCTCATCATCCTCATCCACTCACTCCAATATGGAAGATGAGTGATGTGCTGCATTATCATGGCATCCCCCCTTTGTAGAATACCATCTCTTTTGAACCAATGAAGAACCTTGAATCTCATGAAATACTGAAATGCATCTTTGTTGAGATCTCTTAATGAGACCTTTCTTCCATATATGGCCTTCCAAAACCAGTGATACTTTGAATCTGTAGTAAGTAGAAGTCTCTCTTTGAGCTGTAGCATGCTCATTGAGAGAGTTTCATCTAGAGGGGAGAAAATACTTCTCATCTCAACATGTCTACTCTTCATCTTCTTCTTCTCCACTGCTTCAAGATTGAAGTTGCCTTTAGAATGCTCCAAGAGAGCTAAAACCTATTTGTCAAAGTCACTAAGTGACAACGCTGTAGATCTGCAAGGTGATGCATACACTATCTCAAAGAAAGTTTCATTACTGATCTCACAATCAGCTATTGAACATAGGATAGTACTAATCCCCTTTCTTGAGACCCTACATCTCAACCCAAGAGATTGAATGCAGCTCAACAATGATGCATAAGGATAGTTTCCAGTCTCAGCCTTGATTAGATCAAGGGTCCTCTGCGCTGTGACATGTCTTTGCTTCAAATCAAAATTTTGATTTAATCCTTGGCTATGCATTAATATTGAAACAATATGTGCTGAAATTTCATGCATACCTTGGATCAACTGATATGTGGGAACCTCTTGACAGAACACAAGAGTTCCTCCACCCGGATCAATGATGCCTCCAACTTCTGGCAAGAATGATGGTCTTCTTTCTTCAAGCATACCAACGCTAGTATCTTCCTCTTCATCTTGAAATCCTTTAGAATTTTCTTTGCATCTCTCTCCTCCATTGCTATACCTCTCACCTTCTTCAAAGAAAGTGAGCATAGTAGATCTATGAGGAGATCTAGGATTCTCCAGTCTTCTGCTTTGCTGATAGGAAGTGCTAGGGCTTCCTTCTTCTTCTTGAAACCTTATGTAGGTCTCACTGTAGCTTTCTTCTTCTCGAAACCCTCTAGGAGTCTCGGTGCATCTTCTTCCTCTCTTCTGATTTACCTCTTTGGAGAGGCTCTTCTTAGATATGAACACTGATGAGAGTAAACTCATCCTCTCCATAATTTTGATCTCTGTTTCTTCTATTCTCTTCTCTGATACCGCTGTAATGTTCCCTTTTCAGGAATATCAAATTTCTATTCCAGAGATTGACTGCAGGGGCATTTACTGGATATGTTACCTTTGAAAAAAAGATGAGATCCAGAGGCTACCTGGCCATCTACAGAATATATCTATAGAGCTTGAAATATTCCTCCTTCAGGGATTCAACACTTTGGCTTGAAGCCACAGGCTGAGCTAAAGATCTTGCTTCGATACCACTGTAATATTCCTATTTAGGAACAACTCATGAATAATACGATGAAAAAATTTATTTTTAGAAAAATATGCTTTGGAACAGGAAAATTACTCTTCTATTATTTAGATCAGACCATCTAAAAACTAAATCCAAGATTTGAGCTGAAACAAATAAGACTATGTGGGTTAAACAGATCTCCCACACCTAGTTATCTTAAAGAGAAGGCCCAATGAGGGGCTGCAGCAAAGTAAAACGCTCTAATGAAAGTGAAAAAAGCTATAAATGCATAAAATGTGTTTATAGACACTCAAAAACATATTTCAATTACGACACCAACTTAGATATGAATTTAGGATCCAAAAGGGGAGGAAAAGCAGTTATTTCGACCCTAAAATAGGTGTATTCAGAAATCTGCGTAAAATTAAGGGAAATTACGGGAGGTTATTTTATATTAGGTCATTAGGGACCTATGATCAGAATTTTAGCTCAAACAAAGCATTATAGCTATGTTAAATAGTTCCTCCATCCCTGGATATGCTTAAAAATGCTGATTTCCCATGACTTTGAATATGCATAAAATGGTTGAAGCATGCAGAGCGTAATTTATGAAGACATTGGACAAAATATGTCTGAAACATCATATATGAAGTTTATTATGACTGAGAATGAAGAAAAATGGAGATTCAACTCCTTTTTACATCAAATAGATCACCCGACAAGGGGATTTCATGAAAAAACAAATACAAGTATCAGATCTGCAGAATATGGATCTGAAAAATGCAGAATCACTGAAATTATGAATAGATGAGCTGAAATTTAAAAAATTACAGAAGAGGGATGAAGTACAAACTTTCCGGAAGAAGGGATGGCCCTTCCTCAAGGAAATAAACACCAAACTAGGGTAGAAACCCTACTACAGCAATGCACTGGGAAAATAACACAGTTTCTGAAGTATACTACGTAGATGATGTTGGAAGGTCCTTTGGCCTGATGCCAAGATCTTAATATTAAGCTCAAGGCTTCCTCACTAATCTTCCAAAGAAAGGAATGCTCCCTTTTCTGCAAAATTAGATCTGGAAGTGGTGTTGAAAACCCCGCACTGCAACACCCAACAACACAATATTATTCTGCTGCAGAAATAACGCTGTATTGATGGAGGAAGCTTGGCCTCAAGCCTATATGTGAGTCATTTCAGAACATACTCCTTCAAGAGCTCCTCAATGAAGGAGGAGGAATTCCTAAACAGGAAATTCCTCTCTAGCTAAACAGCTAGAGATTTTGAATTGCCCAAGCAATATCAAAATCGAATTATCTTCAACCACCTTTCCTTGTGGCCTTCCTCTTGATTTTATAACATTAGGGCTTTGAAAGCCTTAAACCACCTCCAATGAGTTAACCCTTTTCACATGAAAGGTCTCCATCTAAAACTGCGCTGATCAATAAAAAGGTTCAATGTATCTAGACACTGTTGTGATTTGGTCCTGTTGACCTAGTCAACCTTCTTCATTCCTTTTCACACCTAAGTTTATTTTATTTAAATGGCCCATATTTTTCCATGTTCACGTTGGGCATTTATTTATTTTGCTGATTAGGAGTTTTAGAGTTCCTCCTTACACTTTTATTCATGAGTTAAGCAAACTGAAATTAAAATGCAATATTCCCATTAGCTGCAAAAATTGGGAATATTACAGTTTTTCACAAGGCTCCAACCTTGCGTGAGGACTCCAATCCTCTTAATTTTCTTCAGTTCTTCAAGGTGGCTTCAATCCATCAAGACTTCCAACATCTTCTTCAACAAGTCTTGAAAGATATCTCCGAGTCTATCGTAACACCACCTTGAAATCAACCCAAAAAGGTCTTCATGTTTGCTCCAGGATTGTCTTCAAAGGTTTCAATAGGACTATTCAAAAAAGGCCTTCAAGCTTATTCCAAATCACCTCAAGTATGTCCTTAATTAAAATTCATAAACTGCTCCAAAGGGGGTCTCCACAAGCTTCAAAAACTACTTCAAATCTGTTTCAAAAGACTCATTCAAATACAACTTTAGTACACCTTCAGAACACCCTCAAGATTTGCCTTCAAAAGACACTTAACCCTTGCTCCAAGTCTACTCTAAAGAGGCTAGAAGAGAGGGTCACAAAAAACTTTAAAGATTCTCAAATATAAAACATTGTCTTCAACCAATTATGTTCATTCGGAAACACTGCGTGAAGAAGAGCTACATGTCAAACATATGAGCCTACAAGTCTGCAACAAATCTCAAAATGGCATGCTGAAAATTCGAATACCACAAGTGTAAGAGGTCCAAATATTTATGGTTGAGATCCACAGGTCCTAATTTCATAAGACACAGATCCACAAGTCTGAATTCCACTGGTGCCACAGGTCTGAACTATGCCACAAATCAAATTCCACAAGAGTCACAATATGTAAACCATAGGTTTAAACTTTTACAAAATAACCACACAAAAAAATGTATATGTGCCCTGAGAACCCTTGCCTCAAATTCAGATCTTCTTGCTTGAATTTAGTCGTCAAATGGGGAGGATGGGTTTATATTTATACTAGTTTGATCATGTTGAAAAGTCGTGTATTTTGGGACAGAGGGTCGACATGACCACTTGTGTCGATTTGTGCACAAGTATTTATTAATTTTGTATTTTTAAGGAGGATTCAACCTTTGTGTAAATTGTGTAAAATAGTTATTATGGTGGTGCCTATGCACAACAAGACACAAATTTCTTGAGATCTTTTGTGCTAAGATTCACAATGCTAAGTGTAACAGTTTCCAAAAGTAGTTTGAACCAATATTGGGACACACAATAAGTTGGAATTCCAATATGTTGTAGCAAGTGTCCAAAATCCACAGAATTAATGACAAACACTCTCTTCTCATGTTTGGTAATAAGAAATTCAAAACGAACACTCTCGAGTAAAGGTTGCATTGGGCAACCACGAGTTGCTACTAGTCTTTCTTCATAAAATCAAACTTCTTGCCTTGCAATCTCATGGTGATTCTCATGTGCTACTACTAGTCTTTCTTCAGAAATTGAACTTCTTGCCTTACAACCTCATGGTGATTATCAAATTCTACACTTCCATATTCCTCATTCTCATGTGGACCTAGGTTCCAACTTGCATATATCACACCATCTTGTGAAAATAACTTCATGACACCTCATTTTCATGATATATTTTGAATGACTACATTTTTTACAGAACAAGTTGCTTCACACTGCCACCCAACCTTCTCTATAATGCCCTTGCTTTGACATCAATGAAAAATTCCTCAACGATCTCCCCCTTTTTCCATTGATGGAAACACACCTATAACAACTTCCCTTGTCTTCATTCTTCCTCTTTTATCTCCCCCTTTAACATTAATGGAAAATGGGATACGTTGTCAGCTACTACCCCTATATATTTGTGCTTTAATTTTCATGGTGTTTCTCCCCTTGTCAATATTCTCCTCCTTTTGGTTGATCCTCTTGTCATGTTCTCTGTTATCTTCATGCTCCCCCCATCATATTTTTTATCCCTCTTTCTCTCATTAGATGTGAAAATAATATAATGCTTGTGGAATTCATCTTTCCTCATCATAAACCTTTTCCTCTGGCATTGTTTCTCGAAGTTGCAGCATCAAAAACTTTGTTGTCTTGCAAACTCTGTAAAATAAAACATGACAAGCCTATGGACCAATCAACTTTCGTGATATTCATTTTTTTCTTTCTATTATAGATTGGTTTATTAGGGCAATGATAGGCACTAAAAGTTCCTCAACAATAATTTGGGGTTGTGTCCTTTTATCAACCCAAGTAATAAAGTAATAATCCATTTTACATAAGACCTCGACTATAATTCCAAAAAAAGTGACAGATATGTAGGCCTTAGGGAGGAGGCCTTAATGGGGACACAAAATTAACCAGAGGCGTTATGAATAGTACCAATTTCTCCAACTACATAACTCCAACAAATTGAAATCATTCCACGATATCGAAGTCAAAATATTTGACAGGATGATGTCATTAATTAATGAGGCAATTCATCTTATCCATGTAGACATCTGAGTCAACATAAATTATTTTTAAAATGTGGTGATTCAATGTGATCAGTTGTATCACTTCTACAAAATAACTCTTGTGCGGAGAATTACAATTATACACTATCATTTGACATTGTAGATAAGAATTGGCACAGGGTATCTCAAACTTCAGAGGTACTGTGGAAAAGAATTTAAAGTTCCAGAAATTTTGAAAAGAGGACTTGCTCAAGGCCAAATTAGGCAAAAGAACTCTACATGAAATGATACTAAAAAGGCATTGAACCCAAGTTATGATAATGGCAGAACAAGTTTCTACACTGAAGGATAAGGTAATTGTCCTGAAGGACAATATAGGAGTCAAGGTTATTGATAAAGAATCTGAATTCCAGGAATAGGTCCTTCATATATGTCATGCTATAAACTTGGAACATCAACAATATTAAAATCTCTTGGATTATACCAGAATTTTGGTTTCCACATCTTGGTGTACTCAATCTTGGAGGATGATCAAACAATTTAGACAAATTCAGTTTCTTTTACAATTATCTCCTCTTGTTTCCTCTTCCAGACTTTTGTCAATTTCCTATTAGGAAAACTTTAATTCTTAGCTTGCTTGGGAGCTAATCGAGGTGGTGTTACACAACAATTTGTCATTTTTCATGTACTCCTTGTTCCTGGATCCTAGAGGACCTTTGACAATAACCCCTGTGTATTTTTCCATCATGTAAATGTGCGATTTTATCCCTTATAACATACTGAACAAACTCTCTTTTGACCATTCCTGAAGAAACTCCTTAAAAACATATTAATCTGGAGCGGCGCGCCCTCTACTTGTCTCAATCACGTTGATTCCTCTTTTTTGGTCTGGAGCAGCGCTGGAATGGAGATCATACATGCGTTGATCCACTTCTGGAAGGTTTTTGAAAATGGAAACGAAGCTTCGAGATCTGGAAGCTTCGTGGGTGAAGAGCTGGTTGTTTGTTCATGGGGATAGGGCTAAGATTCTCCCTTTGGGCTTCTTGTTCCTACAAAAGAGGAACCATCCAAGGAGATAAACCATTTCCCCACCTTAAGTGGATCCATGTTCCCTCTCCCTTCACTATAAAATGGACATCCTCCGATACCTCTGCTAGTTAGAATAGAGATAGAAGAACAACAGAGAGATAATTGTTGCTATAGGCATTGAAGGAGAGTTAAGACCTTTGGCCTTTTCATATAAATTTGAAACAAGCACTTCAGAGACTTTCCTGAATCTAGACTTGTTGAAGGAGAGTTGCGATATCAAGGCATAGGTTGTAACTCCCCCTCTCTAAATTAATATGATACAATTGATTCTTTCTTTCCACTATTGTCTATAATGTATGATTTGATTTCTAGTACTCCTTGATCAACTAGATAGATTTTTTATGTGAAATATATGTTGTGCTTTCAGGTTTGCTGTTGTTTGATCTATTGTGTAGGTAACTAAGCGCTGGCGATAACGAGGACCTGACTATGAAGTGCAAAGGATCAAAGGATCAAAGGATTCGAGTGAGGAACATAATCAGATCGAGGTAGGTTATCTATATATGATCTGTGTCCATTTGAAATCAAGGAAATTAGGCATTAGATTGTTCCCTATTGTTACTAGACCCATCCTAGGGCTAGAGGGATCGTCTTTGTCTGCAGAGAGGATTTTCCTGCACAACAAATTGGCGACTCCGTCAGACACCCTCAAATATTGAACACTAGCATATTTCGGAATCCCAGAAGTCAAAGCATCCAAGTTTCTGGCAATCTCTTCTTCAACGTTTTCTCCCTCCTCGTATGGAGCAGCCTTGAAGTCTCTCGCCACTCTCCTGGAAATATGATACATCCCAGTTGGTCTCTCTAGTCCGACATTTGCATTCGCATAAGTTCCATATCAAAACATATATATATCAGAAAAATATAAACATGCAAAAGATAACAAAAACATGTTTTACCTATGTCATCCCAGTGCTCGCCCTTTGGAAGTGGTAGATCTGGATCACCTCGGAAATCCGTCCTGAAGTATGGCCAATCCTCCACGAAAATCAGCTGACGCGTCAGCCATAAAAGGAAGGTAGGCTTGTATGACATCTGCTTCCCACCTCCTCCACGAGGCATCAACTCAACCAACCTCATCAGACATGGCTCTCGTGGTGTCAGCGTGGCTACTTCCACCCCCTGGAATTGGAAAAACGGTACTCGTTCCAAGAAGATCGATGTCAGGATCGATCCGTACCCAAACTGCTTCAATCGACCATTCTTACACTTTGTAAGTTGTTTCTTCATGTTTTCCACCACAGCTTATGACTAGTTAAAAATGGTGGGCGACATGCAGTCCATGGAGGTTTGCAGGTGAGCCTTGGTAGCCTCATGTGGATCTTGTGCCCCAACAACATGTGTATGGTGTATAAGGTTACCTTAATTGGAAAATTGTTCACACTACTTATCGTTATCTTCCCACTAGAGGATTTCATTGCCTCTGAGCATGCTCTACCTATGAGCATATCCATGCTTTCACCCATGATTCGGGCCCCAGTCGGACGTGCCCGTGCTCCTCTGCGTGATAGGCTAGTAATGAAGTTAATGTCGGCTACTTCAATTTTGAGCTCTTGATCACCAAGGATGAATCGTTCTTGTCCCATATCCCATATGCTTATCAAGTACTACAATAGATCTGGCTATGCTCTTATGCCTGAAGTCATAAATTTTTTGAGGAGCCCATAGTTCCTCAATGCAGCGAGACAATATTTGTCTTCCATGGCTGCTCTGTCAACTTCATCATGATCTCTCTCTTTCCACTAAATCACCATGATTACTTGCTTTTCCTTCCTGTCAACAACATTTACATGGCTTCTTGTCAGTTTTCATACTTGAAAAAACGAGTTTAAAATGGAAATTTTCGGCATTTTTAAAGACTTTTCACGCTTTGCGATTGGCGTGGACGTTTTAAAAATAGCGGCGTCGATCGGCACTCTTCCCGTTTTAAAAAATAGCAGTCCGGCGCAATCCCAACATGGGAACCCCGCGCCAATCTGTCGTGACATCGTGTTAAAATTTATTCTCCTAAAAAATGATTATGCTATGAAAAAACATCAAAACAGGTATCAAAATGCAGAGAATGAGTGTGCCTCTTACCTGGTATTGACGGCTCATTGATCAACCTCCCGGATCTCCCACGATCTTCTCTTGAAGAACCAAGGTAAGAGAGGGTAAAAACTTATTCCAAGATTGTGAAGGTAAAAAGTAAAATATTTTTTACTTTCTTAATTTTTGTAAGTGTTCAAAGTCACTTTTAGGGTTTTTATCATATTTTAAGAATATTTTAATGACTTATACCTCAAAAACAGATTATGGGTTTGTTCTTGTGCAATGACAGGATTAATTTCTTCACGGATGACATGTATACGAGTTCCAATTTATTAAATTTTCAGACTTGATTAAAAATAAATGAAAAATTAACCCTTTGGAGTCATCTTTCATCTCTTTTTTGACTCTCTAAACGTGAAAATATTGTCAAGTTCTTGTTGTTTTGAACTCGTTAAAGTGCACATAATGCCATTTAACTAGCATACGTTTACCCCTTTTTCAGGTTGGGATAAATTATTTACGAAAAAGGAATACCTTAGTCAATCACGACTAAGAGGTTCTCTCAAACTTTATTTTCTACATTTTTGAGTATGAGGGACTATTTACGAAAAGGGTCATCTAGAGTTTTCTTTTCACCTCTTTTCAAACTCTCTAAACATGAAAAGACGCCGAGTTCCACTTTTGTCAGACTCGTTAAAATTTAACAGCATTGGACCCGTCATCATGACGAGACCGAGTTCCTCTTTCTTAGGGCTCGTAAAATGTACTAGGATGGATTTGTCTGAAGCACAAAATTATATGAAAAGCATATGTTATCCCCTTCAATATTGTATTAAAAAATAATTGGGGTGCTTGCCAGAAATGGTTGGGGAAAATGTAAAGTATTTATCAGTTGCGTTAGTAGTATGTCACTCTTGAACATGACACATATTTTGTTTCGTGTCGGGTTGGGAACATCCTACATTCGTCACTTTTCCTCCATGGGTTTGGGAAATTTGTTTGCCTCTCATCCGATTATCCATTTTGTCAACATGACCTCTGATTCCATTTGAGTTAAATACTGCCAAACTCCGGAGTCGTGTCGCCAATATGTTCAAGAGAAGTTTCCTATGCGTCTTATTCATTGCCTGGTTCTCTATTCCCTTTCATCATTATCTTGTTGCCTTTGTCTCCTGTCTATGATGTGGGATGCATTATGGCCCTCCTTCGATGGACCGCTTCCCGTCGACTTCAACTCATTATCCGAGAAGTTGATCTAGAGATCCATTTTCAATACCTTAGAGCCTACAGGCCCTAATGACAAGTTATCATACCAAAATATTGCTCAGCTGATTGCATGCTCTTCCTAATCTTAGAATATATTAGGATGTCATCAATGAATACAATAACAAACTTGTCCAGATAACGATGCAACACACTATTCATCAAGCACATAAAATTAATCAGAGCATTAGTTAAACCTAATGGAACTACAAAAAATTCATAATGCCCATACCTTGTGCTGAAAGAAATATTGTAGATGTCCTCTTCTTTGATGTGTACCTAATGGTATCCTGATCTCAAATCAATAATTGAGAACATTGTTGCTCCCTTAAATTGATTGAATAAGTCATCAATCCTCGACAACGGGTACCTATTCTTGATATTCACCTTGTTCAACTGTCTATAATCAATGCAAAACCTAAGAGTACGATCCTTCTTCTTTACAAACAATATTAGTGAACCCTAGGCCGATACACTTGGTGTAATGTATCCCTTATCTATCATTTCGTTTAGCTGCAACTTCAACTCTACCAACTCTAGTGTGATCATTCTATAAGGTTCCTTTGATTTTGGTTCCAGCCCTGATACCAACTCAATAGAAAAGTATACTTCCCTGTGAGGAGGAAAATATGGAATATCTGTTGGAAAAAAATCCTGAAACTGTTGCAAGACTGGATACCTCTTGAGTATTTCTACATCCTCAACATCCTTGCCCTTGTTACTGGAAATATGAACTGCAAACATCACACACCCCTTCCTACAACTTCGCTTAGATTGCATAGTTGTGACCTACCTCACTGATGTAGGCTTCTTCTTTCCCTGCAATATTCTCTTTCCCCCATTATCATCCAGACACTCAATAGGCTTGTCATAGCAACCGACCTTGCTCCTATAAAGATATAATCAGTCCATACCCAAAATTATGCTATATGATCCCAATAGAAATACATTCAAATGTGTTGTTGTAGAGATACCATTCAACTCAAATGCACAAGATATTACCCAGTGATGAACTCTCTTATTAGTACCTGCAACCAACTTCACCAACCAAGACTCTACATGCACTTCTTTTATCAAGCCACACTTATCCACCAGGTCAGGATTAACATAACTATAACTAGATCTAGGATCAATCAAAATAGGAATAATTTGATCACAAATCTTATCATCTGTTATCACTCAAAAAAAAATCAAGCATCATTTTGATAAGGTTACATAGTTTCATGGGTCAAAATAAGGTTTTAAGAGTCATGTTTGAGTT
The DNA here is from genome assembly GCA_034641835.2 of Pinus albicaulis. Classification (NCBI taxonomy): domain Eukaryota; kingdom Viridiplantae; phylum Streptophyta; class Pinopsida; order Pinales; family Pinaceae; genus Pinus; species Pinus albicaulis. The sequence goes on along the minus strand of CM076569.1, from coordinate 179,491,271 downwards.
TGACCAAGGGAAATTATAAATTTTTTATATTTTGAGTTTACCCTTAGGTCCAAATACACTCATTTTTAAACTCCTTCAAGTCAAATAATTCATAATTTTCCAAATTTTTTTGTACCAAAAGTGCCAAATTAGCCAATAATCCCTATTTTCGTAGCGCATCCAGTGTAAAAAAGGCAGAAAGCACTATGAAATTGCTAAAAGTTATGAAGCAAAAATTCTGTTTTCTAGTTTTGAGCAGTCAACTTAAAAGGAGGTTTTTGAGAAAAAAGAGAGGGTATTTTAAGAAACTGAGAGAGGTTATTTTCAAAAAAAATTCAAATAAAAATAACCTCTCTCACTTTTCTCACAGGTGTTATCAGTTGGGAGATACAAGGATTTATTTGAAGCCCTATTTTCATAAAATAGAGTTTTCCTGTTTTACACATGTTTTTCAAAGGCAATTTCTGGCCAGCAGGAGATGTGTTTAAAAAAACCAAGAGAGGTTTTTATTCACTACATAATGGCCTACAAAAAAATCATTCATTTTATCAAACTAAATCATGGATGAGGAGATATAGGCTCTGTCCTAAGACCTATTTTTCAAAAAAGAAGAAGGAGAAATCTGCAAGAAATGCCTCAAGGAAGCTAAAATGAAGTTGGTTTATGGTTTGTAGATGATGAGGACAGATTATATTTTGAGTTTTTGGGAAACCACACTTTTCATTTGACAAATTTATGAAGAATCTTCATACTCAACAGTTTCGTAGCGCATTTAGTGTAAAAAAGCATAAAAGCGCTATGAAACTGCTGTAGCTGCTTTTCTTGCTCATTTTGGTCAGTTTTTGAAAGGTTGAAGAGTAAGTCAAGAAATGTAACTGATATATGAGATGTATTAAAGGGTAAGTGAAATAGTTAAAGTAGAAAGAATTGTT
>CM076569.1:179430604-179490260 GCA_034641835.2 Pinus albicaulis | reverse complement strand
AACACCTTTGACCCCTTTGTAGGCTCTTTAAGGCAATTTTAAGGGTACTCCCTTGAGTTTTTTGGCACTTTTCTGCAATTGGGAGGGTCCTTGGCATGAGCATAGCGCCGGGCGAGTTGGGTCCTGTGTGCATAGCGCCAGGCAGAAACTGGGCCATTCGGGCCTCTGAGCGCAGTGCCGGGTTTTTCGGGTCGGCCTTTGAGCACAGCGCCCTCCTCCTGTGCGTGCCAGTCTGCCTAAACGTAGCGCCAGGCTATACATGCAGTGCCACCCAATGTATGCGGAGCGTAGTGTAAAAATTACACTGTGGAGACCTCTATTAGCGCAGCACCAGGGTCTGTGAGTGCAGCACCAGTGTCTGTGCATAGCATCAGGCAGACTTAGCCAAATTTTCACTGAAATTCCCAAATTTCTTCTTTGGATGCTCTGATTGCCTCTACAATGGTATAATGAGGTGTTTAAAGTGTTAGATGACCTTGTATGGGCTTATGAAACTCTGATCTATCTTTGCAACTCATTTTCTAAGGTTTTCAAGCCTTTCACCTTATCATTGATATTTTACACTATTTCCCTTGCAGGTTAGTTGGAGTTATGAAATTTTCTTATTTTCTGATCCTAGAGACTTGACACCTTTATTTCACATAGCAGCAACTTTGAAATCATTCCTAGCTTCAACCTTGGAGATCAAACCCTTTGATTATTTGACATGACAAAACTACTTTTGGATAAGTTTGGGATCTTTTCCCATAGTGACGTCTTTAGAATCCTTTGGCTTTGATCATGGTGTTTGGCTTACAATTTTACCTTCTCTGATACACTTTACACCTTTGCACTTGGAGGCAATGAGACATTTCGCCTTGGCAAAACTTGAATTTGACAAAGTGGTCTTCTTTGGAGATTTTCTGATATTTTTGGATAACCATGTGCTGACCCTCCTTTTCATTTGATTTCATCTTCTTGGCATATTTAAAGCAGTGATTCAGAACAACAAAACAATACTATAACCTATGAAACCCTAAATGACCTAGTGGGAGGCTCTTTGGGCTGGTCTTTGGCTGAAAACTTGACTTGGGGTCTTTAGGTGTAAAACAGAGCTTATGAAAAACTTTATGCATTGCAGACCCAAAACTAATGATTTTGATTTATCTAAAGAGCCTAGAGAGGTAGCTTGAGACCACCAATGCTTGAGGCATCTAGGGAACATGGGAATGATTTAGCTTGTAGGAAACCCCAGATGGACAATGGAGTTATAGGCAAGGGAGAAATATGGTAATGAGGTTATGGGTAGGAAAAAGGATGGAGATGAGAGGCACAAGCCATTTGGAGTCTGTACGGGTGACAAGGAGACCATGAAATGGAAAAATGGTAGGATATTGAAAAATATTATCTAAGGAAAATGAAGGTAGAGAGATTTCTAAAACTCACAATATTCAAGGATCTTGTTTTTAGAAATCTAGAAATGATATTTAGTCATATATAGATAGTAAAAATTATTGATGACTAATAGTGGCTCCACTTGGGGAGGGTAGCTCCTTTCCAGGAGGTGTCCAAAACCTTAGAGCTCAAATCTTTGAGTTTTGAAGACTAGTGCCTTACTTGCACTTTGCAGATTTCTTTCCTTCATTTGTTGATGATCTCTTGAAGGTATGATCTCAAAAAATTTGAAAACATGATTTCTTCAACCTCATTTCTATCAACCCATCTTACTTGGCCTAACATTTTTTTCTCTTCCGGGTGCACTTGGACTGGCAAACCCCTTGACATTATTTTATTTTGAAAGAAAAAAAACTATCTACTTCTACCCTTATCACTTCCAAGATTTCAGATTAGGCTGATGAACTCTCTTATTCTCTAACTAGTCTAATCATTTGTCAAGATTAATTTGTTTGACAAACTTTATTCTCTAAACTACTATCATGAAATTAAAAACATGATCAAACCAGGGTTAAGCTATCTGATTTTTCATCGGTTGTGGCATTTGGACAAGCTACACATAGACATTATTTTGCAAAAAAGTAAAAGTGAAAACATGAGAAATGTGATTTGGAATTTGTTATGCATCCCTCTCTTTCTCTTCTAGTTCAGATTTGAGCATTGAGAACCAGTATCTTTCCTCCTAATCTAATCTACTGACAATTCAAGTTTAAATGGTATGACAAGTCTTTTTTCACTAACATATCAGCATAAATTTGAAACATGTTTAGTCATGATTAGGCTAGATGACTGAACAAGACTTTCTTTCAAAGGTAGTGCCATTTAGGCTTGCACACTTTCGGCAATACTCTTTTTTGGGTATGGGGCTGTACCTCTTCTTTAAATCTGCCCTCTTTTTCTACTTTTCTTTGTTTTTTGTGTTTTTTCATTTTTTCCAAAAAAATCTAGAACTAAAAAGATGCTCACAAGGCTGAGCTTATTTGCATGCCTATCTATCCTAATCTAACCTATACATGATATACATACAGATGGTGAACTTTCTTTTCCAATACAACCAATCAAGCAAATGATTCCATGAGGGATATTTGTTCAGCTCTTTGAGTGTTTTGAAAAAATCAAAAGGCCATTCCCACCTCACTTGTGTTTGAATAGTAGTGCCTAAAATTTTCTTTAAACCTTGCATCAAACTGCTCTTGACATATTTTACTCCCTCTTCAACTGTCTCTAAGAAAATAGCAAAGGGATCTTGAAATAATACCTGGACTAGAGGATTTAGGAGATAAGCTTGATCCAGGACTTCTTTTTTCTCCACTTTGTTGAACTTGGGACTCTTGTGGGAAAGACACTCCACCTCTTCCTCATGATCTTCTCCACTGTCAGACTCATCATATATTGCAATTTTGTCCTCTAACAAACCTGATGTGCTTTGATGGAGTGGGCTAAATTCTGTGCGAAGGCCATCATATTGATGAGCAGGAGAACTCTTGGACAATAAATCTTCCTGAGAAGGAAGTGCAACAACTCTCATGTGATTATCAACTTCTATGCCTTCATTTGCAATTTGTAATCCAATGGAACTTGGTGGCTGAAAATATGGAGTTGATGAGGATTCCATGTTCCAAATGATTTCCTCAACCATTTCAGGAGAAGGCTTCTCATTGACAACTTGCTCAAGAATTTCATCATCCTCCTCAGCCTCAACATCAAAACTGAAAGATTCTAAACTTTCAAGGCTTTCCTCATCAGTGTCATAGGTGACCTGTATTGGCTGATTACTACTTTCAAGCTTATGATAGTGAACTTCATCCTACAAATCAACTGTTGATTTCTCTACAATATCAGCTTCTGTTGGGAGAACATCATCATCATCAGACTAATCAAAATTTGGAGAATCATCAACATAAATAATTTCACCAATAAAACATATTGGATTACTAGTTTGTTCTTCTTTGTATTGATCTACAAGTTCACTTTCTTACTTACGGTAGAAAGGATTAGTAGGAGAATAGAAAAAAATATTTTGTTCACATGAAGGCTTAGAGGTTGTCTGCATGTTTAGAAGCTGATTTATTTCTTCTTCAGTTAAAAAAGGAGACATTTTTCTCTTTCTTTGGATAGAAGTACAGCAATTCTCTTTCTCTTGTGAAGGCTGATTTTGAGGCTAAATGTTTTCTTGAGACTCACCTAGAAGAGATGGTGAAACATCACTTGTGCTTTTAGAGCGATCCTGTGGGATTTCTTCTATTCCCTGATTGATTTCATCCTTAACCAACTCTTCTTGATTTTCCTGATAGTTACTTTGAGCATGAGATTCATAAGTTGCCTCTGATAGATTCTCAGGGTGCCAAATTATTTTTATAATCTTAAATGAATTAAAGCATAAGGGTAGAGACTCTAAATTTTTTGACTCCTCCTTTATTTCAGATTTTGTGATTTCAAGATGGTTGATTGATTTGTTAGAGCACTCGTCTCCATTTCTATTTGCAACTTGCTTGTAATGCTCTCTTAATAGTGAAGCACAAGATGTAGGAAGGTAACTAGTACCTACTTGACAACCTTATTAATTTTCTTCTTTGAAATCTTGCTCATCATGCATATTTTGTTTGTTGTTCTTGTCTTGTAGTGACTGAGTTTGTTATTGTAGTGACTAAGTTTGTTCTTGTAGTGACTGATTTTGTTCTTCCCAAGGAAAAAGTATAGGTAGTTTTGAATAAGTAGCACCATCCTCAACCTTGTACTTTTCATATTTCCTGCCAAGTATATGCATCATTTTTCTGATCGTATATATCAACATCTCTAGCTTTTCCTCTCTATTTATACTTGGATCCATATTTGTTTAATAAAAAAGGGTCATTGCATCTTTTCAACTAGTCTAGAGTCTTCTACCAGTGGAGTCATTAGGTCTATTGAGAGTTGTGGAGTCACCAGTGGAAGATTTCAACTCTGCTATCCACCATCAGCAATATGAGGATTGATTTATTCATTTCCACAAAAGTTTGTGAGAACTAGTGGGGTTAGTAGGCCTACTAGAGGCTAGTGGAGTCGCCAGGTGGATTTTTTTAGTTGTTTTGAGGATATGTATGTTATGGTCCACCACCAATAACTGACAAAAACCAATCTAGGGATTTTTTTGGGGTTTTGTGAGTTCCTTTGTGTAGCCCTAAGGTTCGCATGAGTTTCAAATAGCTGAGTCATCATTTTTCTAGGATGGTGCAACAACCAGATTCTACTTGTTGGCTAACAGTTTGAGATCTCTATGATTTGATAAGGGTTTCTAAAGTCTTAAGGGATACTAATATGGTTATTGACCCAAAAGGTCCCACCATGATCGCCATTATGTTAGGGTTCTCAAGATTTGTTAGATTGGTGAGATCAAATGCATAGGGTAACATCATACCAGTCTTTGGATTCCTAGGACCTAGCCTTCCTCGACTCAGAGAGGGCTCTCTCTATTGTATGCAAAGGATGTGAACTTATTTGCTTCTAGGGTTTTGATTTTAGGCTAGTTGTTAAGTGTAGGGTTTGTTTCTTGGTTTTGGTTGGGTAAGATGATCAAATCCCCAAGACTGCTCTGAGCGGCAGACCTGAAAAGGAGGCAGAATGGTGAAAAATGAGGTGTTTTTTTACCTTTTGAGAGGTCAAAAATGCTCCAATTGCTCTGAAATTTGGTGAGAATAGTGTGTTATTCATGAGAAATCCAAAAAATTATATTTTTCCTTCTGAGGATGCCTGAGGGAAAAGCATAGCACTAGTGGTGATGTGCTTATAGGCCTCCAAATTCTCAAAAAACAAAAACTTGTCCAAATTCCTTCAAAATTGGTAGATGTCTCCTTAGAGGGATTTTAGAGACCTGTAGAGAAGCTGATGCAAAAATTCCAAGTCTAGCTTGGTCTTTTCCTCCTTTTAGTGTTTCAAATTTTGGTTTGGGCCTTTTTGAGTTTGCCCTTGCAACTTGATTCCTCCGGGCATAATGTTTGATCATGCTTTCTTTGTAGGTCAACGCCCTTATTATCTTCCTTATATGCTTGTGCTTATCCTCATAAAATTCAATGTTATGCATGGCCATGCAAAGACACCTTTCTAGCTCTCTAAATCTCTGCATCTTCACTATGGAGTGGTAAGTTAGTGGCCATTCCCTTTATCTTCTTTCTTACTATCAAGGTTGATGATAGTAAACCCTTGCTCAATCTTATGCTAATATTTTCCTTCCTTTAACTTCTCTTTGCCTCTATCTAGTGGTTTTTAGGAAGTGAAGAAAACATGGTTCCTTACCCTTTCTAGAGGCAGCAAACACATACCCTATTCTTTTTGTGATAGGTCAATGAAGGAGGTTTGTTAGTGATCACAGTGGTATCTTCTTCTTCACTATTGCTCTTAGTATCATTAGGTACCTCATTGTTTCTCGTAGTCATTATGGCTTTGAGTTTTGCTACTCCCCCTAGCATTATTATTGTCATTGTAGGGCTCACTATCTCGAGTCTCTTCATCTTCCTCACTAATATCATCACCTTCACTGTCATGATAGTCCTTAGTGTCACTGTCATCACTACCCTTATCATTAGTTTGCACATTCTTCACTTTAATTTTGTTCATCATTAAGATTTTTTTTCTCTTTATCTTCTGCTCTATTATCATCCTCATTATATCTATGGCAATGACTGTTATAACCCTTATTGACACCTCCCCTAACACCTTTGACCCCTTTGCAGGCTCTTTAAAGAAATTTGAAGGTTGTTCCCTTGATTTTTTTGGCACTTTTCCAGAATTGGGAGGGTCCTTGGCATGAGGGAAGTGTCGGGAAAGTCAGGTCCTGTGTGCGTAGCGCCGGGTAGAAACTGGGTCAGTCGAGCCTCTAAGCGCAGTGCCGAGTCTGTCGGGTCGGCCTCTGAGCACAGCACCCTCCTCTTGTGTGTGCCGGTCTGCCTGAGCGTAGCGCCAGGCTATACGCGCAGTGCCACCCAGTGTATGTGCAGCGCAGTGTAAAAATTACACTGCGGAGTCCTCTATTAGTGCAACGCCAGGGTCTGTGAGCGCAGCGTCAGTGTCTGTGCTTAGCACCAAGCAGACTTAGCCAAATTTTCACTGAAATTCCCAAATTTCTTCTTTGGATGCTCTGATTGTCTCTGAAATGGTATAATGAGATGTTTAAAGTGTTAGATGACCTTGTATGGGCTTATGAAACTCTGATCTATCTTTGCAACTCATTTTCTAAGGTTTTCAAGCCTTTCACCTTATCACTGATATTTTACACTATTTTCCTTACAGGTTAGCTGGAGTTATGAAATTTTCTTCTTTTCTGATCCTGGAGACTTGACACATTTATTTGACATAGCAGCAACTTTGAAATCATTCCTAGCTTCAACCTTAGAGCTCAAACCTCCCTTTGATCATTTGACATGACCGAACTAATTTTGGATAAGTTTGGGATCTTTGCCCATAATGACATCTTCAGAATCCTTTGGCTTTGATCATGGTGTTTGGCTTACAATTTTACCTTCTTTGATACACTTTACACCTTTGCACTTGGAGGCAATGAGACATTTCGCCTTGGCAAAACTTGAATTTGACAAAGTGGTCTTCTTTGGAGATTTTCTGATCTTTTTGGATAACCATGTGCTGACCCTCCTTTTCATTTGATTTCATCTTCTTGGCATATTTAAAGCAGTGATTCAGAACACCAAAACAATCCTATAACCTATGAAACCCTAAATGACCTAGTGGGAGGCTCTTTGGGCTGGTCTTTGGCTAAAAACTTGACTTGGGGTCTTTAGGTGTAAAACAGAGCTTATGACAAAATTTATGCATTGCAGACCCAAAACTACTGATTTTGATTTATCTAAAGAGCCTAGAGAGGTATCTTGAGACCACCAATGCTTGAGGCATCTAGGGAACATGGGAATGATTTTCTTGTAGGAAACCCCAGATGGACAATGGAGTTATAGGCAAGGGAGAAATAGGGTAATGAGGTTATGGGTAGGAGAAAGGATGGAAATGAGAGGCACAAGCCATTTGGAGTCTGTACGGGTGACAAGGAGACCATGAAATGGAAAAATGGTAGGATAGTGAAAAATATTATCTAAGGAAAACGAAGGCAGTGAGATTTCTAAAACTCACAATATTCAAGGATCTTGTTTTTAGAAATCTAGAAATGATATTTAGTCATCTATAGATAGTAAAAATTACTGATGACTAACAGTGGCTCCACTTGGGGAGGGCAGCTCCTTTTTAGGGGGTGTTTAGAACCTCAAAGCTCAAATCTCTGAGTTTTGAAGACCAATGCCTTACTTGCACTTTGCAGATTTATTTCCTTCATTTGTTGATGATCTCTTGAAGGTATGATCTCAAAAAAAATTGAAAACATGATTGCTTCAACCTCATTTCTACCTACCCATCTTACTTGGCCTAACTTTTTTTTCTCTTCTGGGTGCACTTGGACTAGCAAACCCTGACATTATTTTATTTTGAAAGCACAAAAACTATCTACTTCTACCCTTATCACTTCTAAGAGTTCAGATTAGGCTGATGAACTCTCTTATTCTCTACCTAGTCTAACCATTTGTCAAGATTAAGTTGTTTGACAAACTTTATTCTCTAACCTACTATCATGAAATTGAAAACATGATCAAACTAGGGTTAAGCTATCTGATTTTTCATGGGTTGTGGCATTTGGAAAAGCTGCACACAGACATTATTTTTCAAAAAGTAAAAGTGAAAACATGAGGGTTGTGATTTGGAATTTGTTATGCATCCCTCTCTTTCTCTTCTGGTTCAGATTTGAGCATTGAGAACCAGTATCTTTCCTCCTAATCTAATCTACTGACAATTCAAGTTTAAATGGTATGACAAGTCTTCTTTCACTAACCTATCAGTAGAAATTTGAACCATGTTCAGTCATGATTAGGCTAGATGAATGAACAAGGCTTTCTTTCAAAGGTAGTGGCATTTAGGCTTGCACACTTTTAGCAATACTCTTTTTTGGTTATGGGGTTGTACCTTTTCTTTAAATCTGCCCTCTTTTTCTACTTTTCTTTGTTTTTTGTTTTTTCATTTTTTCCAAAATAATCTAGAACTAAAAAGATGCTCACAAGGCTGAGCTTATTTGCATGCCTATCTATCCTAATCTAACCTATACATGATATACATTCAGCTAGTGAACTTTCTTTTCCAATACAACCAATCAAGCAGATGATTCCATGAGGGATCTTGGTTCAGCTCTTTGAGTGTTTTGAAAAAATTAAAAGTCCATTCCCACCTCACTTATGTTTGAACAATAGTGCCTAAACTTTTCTTTAAACCTTGCATCAAACTGCTCTTGACATATTTTACTCTCTCTTCAACTGTCTCTAAGAAAATAGCAAAGGGATCTTGAAATAATACCTGGACTAGAGGATTTAGGAGATAAGCTTGATCCAGGACTGCTTTTTTCTCCACTTTGTTGAACTTGGGACTCTTTTGGGAAAGACACTCCACCTCTTCCTCATGATCATCTGCACTATCAGACTCATCATATATTGCAATGTTGTCCTCTAACAAACCTGATGTGCTTTGATAGGGTGAGTTGAATTCTGCGTGAAGGCCATCACTTTGATGAGCAGGAGCACTCTTTGGGAATAAATATTCTTGAGAAGGCAATGCAACAACTCTCATGTGATTATCAACTTCTATTCCTTCATTTTCAATTTGTAATTCAATGGAACTTGGTGGTTGCAAATCTATTGTTAAGGAGGATTCCCTTTTCCAAATGATTTCCTCAACCATTTCAGGAGAAGGCTTCTCATTAACAATTTGCTCAAGAAGTTCATCATCCTCCTCAACCTCAACATTAAAACTGAAATATTATAAACTTTCAAGGCTTTCCTCATCAGTGTCATAGGTGACCTGTATTGGTTGATTACTACTTTCAAGCTTATGATATTGAAATTCATCCTGCAAATCAACTGTTGATTTCTCTACAAGATCAACTTCTGTTTGGAGAACATCATCATCATCAGACTGATCAAAATTTGGATAATCATTAACATAAATAATTTCACCAATCAAACGTATTGGATAACCAGTTTGTTCTTCTTTGAATTGATCTACAAGTTCACTTTCTAACTTATGGTAGACAGGATTAGCAGGAGAATGAACATAAATGTTTTGCTCACATGAAGGCTTAGAGGTTGTCTACATGTTTAGAAGCTAATTTATTTCTTCTTCAGTTAAAAAAGGATGCATTTTTCTCTTTCTTTGGAAATAACTACAGCAGTTCTCTTTCTCTTGTGAAAGTTGATTGAGAGGCTGAATGTCTTCTTAAGCCTCACCTAGAAGAGATGATGAAACATCACTTGTGCTTTCAGAGAGATCCTGTGGGTTTTCTTCTATTCCCCGATTGATTTCATCCTCAACCAACTCTTCCTGATTTTTGTGATAGTTACTTTGAGCATGAGATTCATAAGTTGCCTCTGATAGATTCTGAGGGTGCCAAATTCTTTTTATAATCTGAAATGAATTAAATCATAAGGGTAGAGACTCTAAATGTGTTGAATCCTCCTTTATTTCAGGTTTTGTGATTTCAAGATGGTTGATTGATTCTTTAGAGCACTCGTCTCTGTTTCTATTTTCAACTTTCTTGTAATGCTCTCTTAATAGTGAAGCACAAGATTTAGGAATGTAACTAGTACCTACTTGACAACCTTCTTCATTTTCTTCTTTGCAATCTTGTTCATCATGCATATTTTGTTTGTTTTTCTTGTCTTGTAGTGACTGAGTTTTTTCTTGTGGTGATTGAGTTTGTTCTTCCCAAGGAAAAAGTATAGGTTGTTTTGAATAAGCAGCACCATCCTCAACCTTGTACTTTTCTTCTTTCTTGCCAAGTATATGCATCAATTTGTTGATTGTATCTAACAACATCTCTAGCTTTGCCTATTTGTTTATACTTGGATCCATATTTGTTTTAAAAAGGCAATGCATCTCTTCAACCAGTCTAGAGTCTTCTTCCAGTGGAGTCATTAGTTCTATTGAGAGTTGTGGAGTCGCTAGGTGGAAGATTTCAATTTTTCCGTCCACCATCATCAATAATAGGATTGATTAATGCATTCCTAAGGGAGTCTTTGGGAACTAGTGGAGTTAGTAGGCCTACTAGAGGCTTGTGGAGTCGCCAGGTGGATATTTTTTGTTGTTTTAAGGATGTATGTTTATGGTCCACCACCAATAACTGACAAAAACCAATCTAGGGATGCTTTTTTGGTTTTCTAAGTTCCCTTATGTAGCCCTAAGGTTTTCATGAGTGTCCTATAGTTGAGTCATCATTTTACTAGGATGGTGAAATAACAATATTCTACTCCTTGGCTAACAGTTTGAGTTCTCTATGATTTGATAAGGGTTTCTGAAGTCTTAAGGGATACTAATATGGTTATTGACCCAGAAGGTCCCACCGTGATCGCCATTATTTTAGGGTCCCGTGATTTAGCAGATTGGTAGACCAAATGCACAGGGTAACATCAGACCAGTATTTCGAGTCCTAGGACCTAGCCTTCCTGGACCTAGAGAGGATTCTCTCTATTCTATGCAAAGGATGTGAACTTGTTTTCTTTAGATGGTTGATTTTAGGCTAGTTGTTAAGTGTAGGGTTTGTTGTTTGTTTTGGTTGGGCAAGATGACCAGGTAGAATAGGTGGAGTGAGAGGTCTTTAAATCATTGGAATATAGAGTCAATGAAAGTCATGGATATCTCAACAATGAAACATGATGCATAACAAGGAAAATCTAGCATAGTCAAATGGATCTTTAAAAGTATGTGTGAAATGAAATGAACATTAAGTTGGTGAGCATAGTAGGTGTGTAAGGGCAGTAAAGAATCCTTAAACAAATACTTTTAAACAAGATAGTTTCAAATAATGATTAACATAGGGACATAATCATAAGACAAGGAAAACCAATAGCTCTTATATTACACTTTAAGCAAACAAGCATTCAAGATTAACAATTCCAATGAAATATAGAAGGCGAGAAACTGATTTAACTTCTAGTGATTTCACCTTCAAGGTTAGAAAACATTCAAGATAACAAATAACTTTAATCAATGAAGAGGGAACACTTAAACATAAATGATCAAGCTACAAAGAACTTTAAGGCAACTTCTCAAGCATGGACAAAGGGCATGATCAAAACATGGCCTCTTTGGTTAAAACCTAACAAGTAATACTTCAAAGGGAGATTCCAAAACAGACTCTTAAATAGCATGAAATAAGCAGGTCTAACCATAAAAAATATTTGAAAAATACTATATTGAACAATTCATGAATAAACAAGCATAGGTAGATCTAAGGAGCAGCTAATAATTCCTTAAACAAACCCAACAGAGGAAAACATAAAGGCAATACTAAACAGGAAGGACTAAGGTGCCTCAAACCACATTTCTTAGCCTATACTCTTATGTTCTACTGCAACATAGAAATATGAACATAATGATAAACATAAAAAAAAAGAACTAACAGAGGCACATCACCATTAACCATGCTCAAGGATCCTCCAAGCTATCCTCCTTCATCATCAATCCAAGCAAGCCATTCAGAAATTCCACAAGACCAATTTCTTCTTCAAACTCAAGAAAACCATGTATTGCGCTCAAAACTCATCAAATTCCAACCTTTACAATGAAACCTTCATGCTCTATTTATCTAGCAAAGGAGGGAAAAAACCATAGATAGGGTTGGGAAATTGTCAAAATCACTTGTCATAAATTCCTAAGAGACCATGCAAGGCCCAAGGCACAAAATATCCCATGAAATAAATGCAAAAATAAATTCTAGCACCTAATTCTAGAGTGATTTGCCTCAAAAAACACTAAAATATGATTTTGCAATAAATGACTGTGTTTTGTTGACTTTTGGACAAAAACACACAGTGTTGTCCATAAGCGCAGCGCCACCTTAGGCAGAAAATAGGTCATGTTGCAGCCAACTTTTGGGGGCCTTCCAAATGTCGGATTTTGCTCCGTGATGGCCGATTGGAAATCTTGTTGAGTCCTATTTCCAGATATACCTTTGGTTTTTTAATTGAGCACCTGTAACCTGTTCAAAAAGTCAAATCCCCAAGACTGCTCTGAGCGCAGCGCCAGGCCTAAAAAGGAGGCAGAATGGTGAAAAAGGAGGTGTTTTTTGACCTTTTCGAGGGGTAAAAAATGCTCCAATTGCTATAAAATTTGGTGAGCATAGTGTGCTAGTCATGAGAAATCCAAAAATGTAGATTTTTCCCTCTGAGGATGCCTGAGGGAGAAGCATAGCGCTAGTAGCGTTGCGCTTATAGGCCTCCAAATTCTCAAAAAACAAGAACTTGTCCAAATTCCTTCAAAATTGGTGGATGTCTCCTTCAAGGGATTTGTGAGACCTGTAGAGAAGCTGATGCAAAAATTCCAAAGTCTAGCTTGGTGTTTTCCTCCTTTTAGTGTTTGAATTTTGGTTTGGGCCTTTTTGAGTTTGCCCTTGCAACTTGATTCCTCCAGGCATAATGTCTAGTCATGCTTTCTTTGTAGGTCAAGGCACTTATTATCTTCTTTATATGCTTGTGCTTATCCTCATAAAATTCAATGTGATGTATGGCCATGCAAAGACACATTTCTAGCTCTAAACCTCTGCATCTTCAGTATGGAGTGGTAAGTTAGTGGTCATTTCCTTTATCTTCTTTCTTATTATCAAAGTTGATGATAGTAAGCCCTTGCTCAATCTTATTCTAATATTTTCCTTCCTTTACCTTCTCTTTGCCTCTGCCTAGTGGTTTTTAGGAAGTGAGGAAAACATGTTTCCTTACCCTTTCTAGAGGCATCAAACACATACCCTGTTCTTTTTGTGATAGGTCAATGAAGGAGGTTTGTTAGTGATCATAGTGGTGTCTTCCTCTTCATTATTGCTCTTTGTATCATTAGGGACCTCATTGTTTCTCACTGTCATTGTGGCTCTGATTTTTTCTACTCCCCCTAGAATTATTATTATCATTGGAGGGCTCACTGTCTCCACTCCCTTCATCTTCCTCACTATTATCATCACCTTCACTGTTATGATATTCCTTAGTGTCATTGTCATCACTAGCCTTATCATCAGTTTGCACTGATTCTTCACTTTCATTTTGTTCATCATTAAGACTGCATTTCTCTTTACCTTATGCACCATTATCATCTTCGTTATCTATGTGGAGCTGATTGTTATAACACTTATTGACACCTCCCCTAACACCTTTGACCCCTTTGCAGGCTCTTTAAGGCAATTTGAATGGTGCTCCCTTGAGTTTTTTGGCATTTTTCAACAATTGGGAGGGTCCTTGGCATGAGCGCAGCGCCGAGCGAATCGGGTCCTGTGTGCGTAGCGCCGGGCAGAAACTAGGCCAGCCGGGCCTCTGAGCGCAGCGTCGGGCAGTCGGGTCGGCCTCTAAGCACAGCACCCTCCTCCTGTGCATGTAGGTCTGCCTGAGCGTAGCGTTAGGATATATGCGTAGTACCACCCTGTGTATGCGTAGCACAGTGTAAAAATTACACTGTGGAGACCTCTATTAGCATAGCGCCAAGTTCTGTGAGCGCAGTGCCAGTGTCTGTGCGTAGCGACAATGATTTGGCCCAGGTTTTCTCAAAAACTCAGAAAAACTTCTCCCGTGGGGTTTTCTCTCCTTGCAAATGGAAAATGAGTTTATAAATGATAACTTGGATGCCTTTATACCTTTGAAAAATAAATTGAAATTAAAAACCCATTTTTCTAAGTTGTTGTCACTTTATCATTTGACTGATATACTTTTTGACCTTTTTGCAGGTGATTTGAAAACTTTTCAAGGAAATTTTTCTTCCTTTGGTGGTAGCTTGTTGGAGAGATGAAAAGGTCTCTTTTAACCTTGAGGTTCTTGGCATCTCAAACCTCCTTCTGCTTGCACTGATGAACTGAAAACATGTTTTTATCCTTTTTTGGAATTTCTGAGTGTAAATGAACCCAAAAACATGTTTTTTCTTACCTTCTTACTAATTTTGACAATGATGTATCCATTTTGACAAAGGCTAAAAATCATGTCTGTTATGTCTCCTCTCGGCCACTTCTGATTTGTTGCAGGTGCCATGACACAAATTTTTCTTGTCTCCTTTGTCATGCTTGGATTTTGACAACCTTAGTTACTCAACAGCAAATTCATGCTCAGCTTGATTTTTTTGTCTTGAAACTTAACCCTAGGATTTCTTTCCTTTGACCATTTTGAGGGAAATTGACTACGTAATGGAGGCTTGATCTTCCTCACACTAATACTCTTTGAATTTTCTCCCTTTGATATAGTAAAGCTCCATTGCCTTGGCCAACCCTAGGAATCACCTTCAATAGCTTTTTGGAAACTTTCTGCTCTCAAGATGGAGGCCCATCATTTTCATTTCACCTGCTTTGCATATCTTCCCAAAACTTTAGGTTTTAGGGCTATTAGAAAAAAATAATTAGTGTTGTCTTCTAATTTCTCTGTAGCCCTTTCAAGTTCATTCATTTTTTTTCAGTTCACCTCACATTTTTCCCTTATTCATTTACAACTTCCAAAAATCTTCAATTTGTCCTTGGTTGTGTTGATGTGCCTGTGTCCTTGTGGTCTTTTGCATTAACTTCTTGCTTGGAAACATTGCTTATCCAATTAGTCCTCAAAACCCTGATTCTCTTTGAACATAGGCAAGCTTCCTTTTCTTTGTTGTGGATGTTCTTTAGTGAGGAGCTAACCTCTTACCTTGCCTCATTTTCTGCATGATAAACATCTCAATCATTTCTGCAGAAATGTTTAAGATGCACAGTTATACCTTTACATAATGTTGTCTTGACCAAGGAGGCCTTCCTTGAAGGATTGTTTGACCTATTTTGGACATTCATTGTGCTGACCCTCATTTCCATTTGATTTCATCCTCTTGGCATATGTAAAGCAGTTATTCAGAACACAAAAACAATCTTGTAACCTAGGAAAACCTAAATGACCTAGTGAGAGGCATCTTTGGGCTGGTCTTTTGCTGAAAACTTGACTTAGGGTCTTTAGGTGTAAAATAGAGCTTATGAAAAACTTTATGCATTTCCGACCAAAAACTATTGATTTTGATTTATCTAAAGAGCCTAGAGAGGTAGCTTGAGACCACCAATGCTTGAGGCACTTGGTGAATGCGGGAAAAGGTTAGGCACTTGGCAATCTGAGGTGGAAGTGGAAGGGTTATAGGTAGGCAAGCTTCATTTTCTTTGTTGTGGATTTTCTTTAGTGAGGAGCTAACCTCTTACCTTACCTCATTTTCTACATGATAGATTTCTCAATCATTCCTGCAGAAATGTTTAAGATGCACAGTTATACCTTTGCAGAATGTTGTCCTGACCAAGAAGGTCTTCCTTGGAGGATTCTTTGATATATTTTGGACAATCAATGTGCTGACCCTCCTTTCCATTTGATTTCATCCTCTTGGCATATGTAAAGCAGTGATTCAGAACACCAAAACAATAATGTAACCTATGAAATCCTAAATGACCTAATGAGATGCATCTTTGGGTTGGTCTTTGGCTGGAAACTTGAATTGGGGTCTTTAGGTGCAAAACAGAGGTTATGAAAAACTTTATGCATTGCGGACCCAAAACTACTGATTTAGATTTACCTAAAGAGCCTAGAGAGGTAGCTTGAGACCACCAATGCTTGAGGCACTTGGTGAATACGGGAAAAGGTTAGGCCACTTGGCAATCTGAGGTGGAAGTGAAAGGGTTATAGGTAGGAAGAAAATAGTACTGAGATCATAGGTGTGAAAATGGGATAAAAATGAGTGGAATGAGCTCATGATGGGTCTTCTAGGCGTGATAGGATTTCTATGACTTGATAGAGTAGTGAAATAGTGAAAAATTTATCCTAAGGATAATGAAGGCTGTGAGATTTCTAGAACTCACAATATTCATGAATTCTGTTTCTAGAAATCTAGGATAAGCATTTAGTCATCTATAAAAGGCAAAAATTATTGATGACTAATAGTGGCTCCACTTGGGGAGGGCAGCTCCTTTTCAGGAGGTGTCCAGAACTTCAAATCTTTGGTTTTATGAAGACCAGTGCCTCATCCATTGGGCATA
This sequence comes from Pinus albicaulis, assembly GCA_034641835.2. Lineage (NCBI taxonomy): Eukaryota > Viridiplantae > Streptophyta > Pinopsida > Pinales > Pinaceae > Pinus > Pinus albicaulis. Next base: position 179,473,753 of record CM076569.1, on the reverse strand, counting down.
TTTTTCTTTCTTTTCATTTGTTGATGCTTCTTTAAAGTTGTGACCTAAATAATTTGAAAAACATGATTAGCTCAAATTTACCTCTACCTACCCAACCTACTTGCCTAACATTTTTTCTTCCTTGGGTGCACTTGAACTGGCAAACCCTTGACATTATTTTATTTTGAAAGTGAAACTAAACTATCTACTTCTACTCTTATCACTTCCAAGGGTTCAAATTATGCTAGTGAACTCTTGTTATTCTCTACCTAGACTATTTGACTGTCAAGATAAAGAGCTATTGACATGAAATTGAAAGCATGGTTTAAATCAAGATTAGGCAATCTGACTTACCATGGGTTGTGGCATTAGGACAAGTTGCACACAAACATTATTTTTGTACAAACAAAACTAGAAAAATAAGGGATGATATTTATCATTTGGTATGCATCCCCATCTTCCTCTTTGGTTCAATTTCGAGCATGTGGAACCAGTATCTTTCATTCCTAATCTATCCTTTTTGATAATTCAAGTTTGAATGATTTTACAAGCTCTCTTTCACTAACTTATCAACAATAAATTGAAAACATGTTCAGCCATAATTAGGCTAGATGACTGAACAAGACTCTTCTGAACAAGTAGTGGGATTTAGGCTTGCACACTTTCAGCATTACTATTTTTTGGGTATGGGGCTGCACCTCTTTTTCAAATCTGCCCTATTTTTCTTCTTTTCTCTGTTTTTGTTTCTTTTCATTGTGGATCAGCATTCTAAGATTAAAAACTATAAAGATGCTCATAGTGATGAGCTTATTTGCATTCCTATCTATTCTAATCTAAATTATACATGATATACATTCAGCTGGTGAAATCTCTTTTCTAATACAACCAATCAAGTAGATGATTCCACGAGGGATCGCGGTTCAACTCTTTGAGGGTTTTGAAAAAATCAAAAGGCCACTCCCACCTCACTTGTGTTTGAACAGTAGTGCCTAAACTTTTCTTTCAACCTTGCATCAAACTACTCTTGACACATTTTTCTCCCCCTTCAAATGTCTCTAATAAATCAGCAAAGGGATCTTGAAACAATACCTGAATGTGAGGATTTAGAAAATGAGCTTGATCCAGGACTACTTCTTCCTCCACTTGGCTGAACTTGGGATCCTTTTGGGAAAGACACTCCACTTCTTCTTCATGATCATCTGCACTATCAGACTCATCATATATTGAAATGTTGTCCTCTAACAAACATGTGTGCTTTGCTAGAGTGAGTTGAATTCTGCGTGAAGGCCATCATTTTGATGAGTAGGAGCACTCTTTGGGAAAAAATATTCTTGAGAAGGCAGTGCAACAACTCTCATGTGATTATCAAACTCTAATCCTTAATTTGCAATTTGTGATTCAATGGAAATTGGTGGCTGCAAATCTGGAGTTAAGGAGGATTCCTTGTTCCAAATTATTTCCTCAACCATTTCAGGAGAAGGCTTCTCATTGACAATTTGTTGAAGAAGTTCATCATCCTCCTCAACCTAAACATCAAAATTGAAAGATTCTAAACTTTTAAGGCTTTCCTCATCAGTGTCATAGGTGACCTTTATTGGTTGATTACTGCTTTCAAGTTGATGATAGTGAACTTCATCCCGCAAATCAACTGTTTATTTCTCTACAAGATCAGCTTCTGTTTGGAGAACATCATCATCATCAGACTGATCAAAATTTGGATAATCATTAACATAAATAATTTCACCAATCAAACATATTGGATTACCAGTTTTTTCTTCTTTGAATTGATCTACAAGTTCACTTTCTAACTTATGGTAGACGAGATTAGCAGGAGAATGAACATAAATTTTTTGTTCACATGAAGGCTTAGAGGCTGTCTGCATGTTTAGAAGCTGATTTATTTCTTCTTCAGTTAAAAAAGGAGGCATTTTTTCTCTTTCTTTGGAAATAACTACAACAGTTCTCTTTCTCTTATGAAATTCGATTGAGAGGTTGAATGTCTTCTTGAGCCTCACCTAGAAGAGATGATGAAACATCACTTGTGCTTTCAGAGAGATCCTGTGGGTTTTCTATAGAAAATATATACATTAAGCATGCATATGTCCTAGATTCCCCTGATCTCACAATATTTAACTTCTTGCAAGATACAGAATCATTCCACTGTTAATCTATTGTGGAAAATTAATTACACACACATGTGAAGCATAAATAAAATCAATCGCATATAACACAGTTGTTTTTAACCGAGAAATCCTGAAGCTGAAAACCCCAAATATATATTATGTATCATGGAATCATATGAAAATCCTCATACAAAGCTTATCAAGCTCTCAGTACAGTACAACCGTCATACACTAATCAGGAACAATATTGCAAATCCATGCACCGATCTCTGCCCCCTGCTAGCCTGCGTCCACTACGCAATCCCTGCTGAAGAATAGCTCTGAATGAATTCGAATTACTCTTGCCTTGACTGCGAAATCCTCATTTGCAACTCCAATGTGTGTGTGATGCAATTAATGCATCACTATAGTCACAACATATAGTCCATCTTGCCCTTTCACCTATCTCTCCACTGGGTCTCCACTAGAACTGCCATGCACTGTATTTAACTGTTGTATTGTTCAGTTGATTAATGAGTTATTATTTGTGAATTAATTAACTAATTAATTCACTCCACTCTTGCTAGTGTATCATTCAGTTAGACTAGATACAACTAGCTCAACTGAGTCTAACTAAGTTAAACTAAATACAACTCCATAAACTACTCTTCCAAATCTGTCATAACTCTGCCAGTTGAGTTCTAACTGAATCCTCCATGCATGAACTCCAGTAAACCCTTGGGAATTGCGTAATTCCCTCAGTCCACTGATCTACCACATCTGTGCACTGAAACAAAGTGCTCCAAGAGAATAAGTTTTTGTTGAGTGTCTGATTATTATTAAGAGCTAATAATAATCAACATGCATCTATTTTTATATCGACGATCTATAAATAGACTTCGCCAAATATTCTAAAAATAGGATTTCATCTATTTTTCCAACTTGATCAACCATCCACAAATAGCATCCTGCAACTTCTGAAATATGATCACCATGTCTAAAAATAGACTTGCGCCAAAAATAGCCTGCGGGCCCACTTAGTGAAGGCGACACTTTTCACTAAGCTCATCATCTTGTTGAATCTCAACACTCCCTCTCAATAAGATAGGGATTATCTTTCACCCCAATCTTGCCTCTATGGTATTCGAATTTGCTCCTGGTGAGCACCTTCATTCGAATATCTGCATCCTGATCCTCCGTAGGAATGTACTGAAGCAACATGATCTTCCGCTGTACACAATCTCTGATATGATGATACCGGATATCAATATGTTTATATCTATCATGAAACACAGGATTACCCGAGATTTTAATGCAACTTTGATTATCACAATGTATCACTATGGGATCTAAATGTGAACCGAACAAACCAGCCAAAATCTTCCTCATCCACATAGCCTCACATGCAGCTTGACTTGCTGCCATGTATTCTACTTCCGCTGAACTGAGTGCCACGGATATTTGTTTCCTGCTGTACCAAGAAACTGTCGTAGATCCGATACTGAAAATCCCTCCTGATATGCTCTTTCTGACCGTTGGGCATCCTACCCAATCTGCATCCGTGAAGCCATGCAACTTCACCTCATCCGTCTATCTGTACCATAAACCATACTCAAATGTGCCCCTGAGATATCTCAAGACATGCTTGCCTGCCTTCCAAAAGAGATTGGTAGGCTTAACCATCGCTTGTGAAAGCTAGTTCACCGCATAGCATATGTGCGGTCTTGTATTGACTAAATACATGAGCGAACCCACCAACTGTCGATAAACAGTGGCATCCATTACCTCTACCAATGTAGCATCCTCTTTCTTCCAATTTCCTGGAAGAGGAGTGTCGATAGGCTTGCAGCCTTGCATGTGAAATTTCTCCAGTATCTCCTAGGTATACTTGCCTTCAGACACAAACAGTTCACCTTTCCGCTGCCATATTTCCAATCCAAGGAAATAATGAAGGAGGCCCAAATCCTTCATCTCAAACTCCTTTGCAAGATCTGCCTTGCATGAGTGTATCAACTACTCATCACCCGTTAGTATTAAATCATCAACATAAATAACAATGATTAAAAGCTTACCCTCCACCACAGTTTGGTACAGGTTTGCATCCGCCTCACTCTTGGTGAAGCCAAGTCCAGTGAAATAGCTGTCGATCCGACTGTACCAAGCACGTGGTGCTTGTTTCAGCCAATACAGCGCTCTTTTGAGCCTGCACACATGTGACTCGCTGCAAAAGATCTCAAATCCTTCAATCTGCTCAATGTACACCTCTTCCTCAATGATCCCATTAAGGAACACAATCTTCACATCCATCTGATGAATGTGCCAACCCATCTGCGTTGAGAGAGCAAGGATGGTCATTATGGAAGAATACCATGCGACAGGTGCAAAGGTTTCTTCATAATCAATCCCCTCGATCTGTGAGAGGCCCCGGGAAACAAAACTTGCCTTATACTTCTCGACACTCCCACCAACAACTTTATTTACCTTGTAGATCCATCTTGATCCTACAACTGATTTTCCCACCAACCTTGGAACAATCTCACAAGCACTATTTCTGACAATGGAGTCATACTCCTCCACCATGGCATCTACCCATGTGGGCTCCTGCACTGCTTCTTCAAAATAAGATGGCTTTGTTACAATACACTTGCTCATAAGAGCCATGTATCCAGTAAATAGGTCAGGTGACTGTCTCTGTCTGCATTTTGATGTAGGGACTCTACATTCTGTGCCGCATCAAGCTTCAGTCTCTCAGTTTCTGTGGTACGCTTTCTGCCTTGTCTGATGTTTGGTTCTGCATGAGTGGACTCCTCCACTCCATCAATCTCCTCTTGTGGCTGATCCAAATCTAGAGGCTCATCTTTTGGAAAAATAAGTTCCTCCTCTGCATGCAAGTGTAGCTCCCTCTCAAACAAAAACTTCATGGCTTTCACCTCATTGAATTTTATATCCCATCGCACAATAGTCATCCGACTGTCTGGAAAATACACACGATAATTATGGGGTTTCTGTGTACCCCACAAATATCCCAACTTCTGTAGTCGGCTCCAGCTTCTTCCTGGTGTCCTTTGTCACAAGAATGTAAACAGATGAGCCAAAAATCTTCAAATGAGAAATATCAGGCTTCTTACCAGTAAAAGCTTCTTCAGGTGTATTCATGCCAAGTACTCTATGAGGACAATGGTTTTGCACATAAACCGCAGTGTTTCATGCTTCCGCCCACAAGTGCATCGGTAGGCCCTGGTCATGCAGCATCGCTCATGCAGCACCCACGATCGTTCTGTTCTTTCTCTCTGCAACCCCATTCTGCTGTGGGTTATGAGGCGTTATGAGTTCTCTTTGAATTACTTCTTTGCTACAGAAGTCTTTAAATTCACCTGAGATGTATTCACCACCATTATCACTCCGTAGAGCTTTCACTTGCTTCCCCGACTCCTTCTCCACCAATGCTTTGAACTCACAAAACTTTGAAAACGTTTCACTTGTCTTTTGCATGAAGAAGATCCAGCATCTACGAGAATAGTCATCAACAAATATAACATAATACCTATGTTTTGTTGTTGAAGCAACCGAGAAAGATCCACACACGTCTGTGTGAATTCTCTCCAGGATCACCGAAGCACGGTTCTCCTTCTCATGAAAGGTGGTCTTCACAAAATTACCCATGGTACATCCCTTGCACTGATCTGACTGCGCAAGATTACTCTTGGGAAGTCCAGTAGAAATCTGCTGCAAAATCTTCAAAGAGCCATGGTGAGATGGCCCAATCTACTGTGCCATAATTCGCCCTCATCCCGGCTCACCACTTCTTCTACTTTTCCCACCATTGTAGCGCAACCATCTACCTCCAGCTTGTAGAGTTTCTTAATTTGAACCTTATCTTCTTAGTTTGACCCATTGTTTTATGTCGAAGGAAGGCTTTTCCCTCACTGAAAACAACATAATAACCTTTGTCTTCCAGCATTGCGACCGAGACCAAGTTCTTCTTCAGACCTGGAACATGCATAACATCCTTCAACAAGAATGGATTACCGGACTCCCTCTCAAATTTAATGGTCCTAATGCCAGTCGCAGTGTACCGACCATCATTGCCCATCTCTATATGCATCTGGAGGTCCTTCTCCTCCAAGTCACTAAACAACTCCTTGTCTCCCGTCATATGGAAAGACGCACCACTATCAAGATACCACACCGATCCCATACAACTTGAAACCAAGCATGCGATCAAAGAGAAATCAAGTTAAAATTGTGAGGCTAAGGCCTCTCCAGCTGCAGCTCCAGAAACCTTCTTGTTCTTCTTCTTCTGTGGACAGTTAGTGGCGAAATGCCCATGTTCATGATAGTGAAAACACTTCACTTTGGACAAATCCTGCTTCTTGCCTTTAGCTTCGGATTTTGAAGGAAATTTCTTCCCTTTCCCTTTCCGTGCTTTGGAAGCCAAAGCACAATTCTCTTCATCTTCATTCTTCGATGAATATCCATCCCTAGTACCTCGCCTTATCTCCTCCTACACATGATCCGACCAAAGTCGCTCCCATCTCGGCAGTTTCTCCTGTCCTTTGACAGAGTCTTCGTAGCTATGCCAACTCTTCGAAAGTCCAAGGAGAGCCAAGCTCACCAAGTCTTCTTCATCAACAGTAACCCCCACACTTCCCAGTTCATCCTTGCAGTGGAAAAACTTCGTGAGGTATTTTGGAATATTGTCGCCCTTCTCCATTTTTATTTTTTTGAGCTTGTCTTTAAGCGCCAACTTCCTCTGGTCACTTCTGCTTTGGAACAATTTTGTCAAAGCCTTCCACATTAAGAATGGAGTGGCTTTCCCGTGAAGGCTAGACACAATATGGTCCTTCACACCTTCCAACAGAATTCTTCTCGTCTTTGTTGTCTTCTTTTGCCATGCGTCAAGTAATGCAGCATCGCCAGATCCTGGCTTAGGAACATCACTATCGATGAACTCTTTCAGTCCATTATCTTCCAGCACCACCTCCATCCTATCCTTCCAAGCTATGTAATACGAGCTCCCATCAAGGGCATACTCCAATCTCAACCCATTGAAAGCCATTTCAATATATACTTAACTTTTGCACCAAGAATCTTCTGTAGCAAATTTGAATTGTCCACCAGCACAAACTCACTTCACAATTGCAATATTCAATTAAAAATGCTCTCATACCATGTAGAAATTATATACATTAAGCATGCATATTTCCTAGATTCCCCTGATCTCACAATATTTAACTTCTTGCAAGATACAGAATCATTCCATTGTTACTCTATTACGGAAAATTAATTGCACACACATGTGAAGCATAAATAAAATCAATCGAACATAACACATTTGTTTTTAACCGGGAAAGCCTGAAGCTGAAAACCCCAACTATATATTATGTATCATGGAATCTTATGAAAATCCTCATACAAAGCTTATCAAGCTCTCAGTACAGTATAACCGTCATACACTAATCAGGAACAATCTTGCAAATCCATGCACCAATCTCTGCCCCCTGCTAGCCTGCCTCCACTGCGCAATCCCTGCTGAAGAATAGATTTGAATGAATTCAAATTACTCTTTCCTTGACTGCGCAATCCTCATTGGCAACTCCAATGTGTGTGTGATGCAATCAATGCATCACTATAGTCACAACAGATATTCCATCTTGCCCTTTCACCTACCTCTCCACTGGGTCTCCATTGGAACTGCCATGCACTATAGTTAACTGGTGTATTGTTCAGTTGATTAATGAGTTATTATTTGTGATTTAATGAACTATTTAATTAACTCCACTCTCACTAGTGTATCATTCAGTTAGACTAGATACAACTAGCTCAACTGAGTCTAACTGAGTTAAACTAAATACAACTCCATAAACTACTTTTCCAACTCTGTCATAACTCTGCCACTTGAGTTCTAACTGAATCCTCCATGCATGAACTCCAGTAAACCCTTGGGAATTGCGTAATTCCCTCAGTCCACTGATCTACCACATATGTGCACTGAAACAAAGTGCTCCAAGAGAATAAGTTGTTGTTTAGTGTCTTATTATTATTAAGAGCTAATAATAATCGACATGCATCTATTTTTAGATTGACAATCTATAAATAGACTTCGCCCAATATTATAAAAATAGAATTTCATCAAATTTTCCAACTTTATCAACCATCCACAAATAGCATCCTGCAACTTCTGAAATATGATCACCATGTCTAAAAATAGACTTGCGCCAAAAATAGCCTACGGGCCCACTTAGTGAAGGCGACTCTTTTCATTAAGCTCGTCATCTTGTTGAATCTCAACATTGTGTTCTATTCCCTGATTGATTTCATCCTCAACCAACTCTTCCTGATTTTTGTGATAGTTACTTTGAGCATGAGATTCATAAGTTGCCTCTGATAGATTCTCAGGGTGCCAACTTCTTTTTATAATCTGAAATGAATTAAAGAATAATGGTAGAGACTCTAAATGTGTTGAATCCTCCTTTATTTCATATTTTGTGATTTCAAGATGGCTGATTGATTCTTTAGAGCACTCGTCTCTGTTTCTATTTGCAACTTGTTTGTAATGCTCTCTTAATAGTGAAGCACAAGATGTAGGAAGGTAACTAGTACCTACTTGACAACCTTCTTCATTTTCTTCTTTGAAATCTTGTTCATCATGCATATTTTGTTTTATGTTCTTGACTTGTAGTGACTGAGTTTGTTCCTGTGGTGACTGAGTTTGTTCTTCCCAAGGAAAAAGTATAGGTTGTTTTTTATAAGTAGCACCATCCTCAACCTTGTACTTTTCTTCTTTCCTGCCAAGTATATGCATCATTTTTCTGATTATATCTAACAACATCTCTAGCTTTGCCTCTCTGTTTATACTTGGATCCATATTTGTTTAAAAAAGGGTCAGTGCATCTTTTCAACGAGTATAGAGTCTTCTTCCAGTGGATTCATTAAGTCTATTGAGAGTTATGGAGTCGCTAGGTGGAAGATTTCAGCTTTTCTATTCACCATCAGCAATACTAGGATTGATTAATGCATTCCTAGGGGAGTCTTTGAGAACTAGTGGGGTTATTAGGCATACTAGAGGCTTGTGGAGTCGCCAAGTGGATTTTTTTTGCTGTTTTAAGGATGTATGTTTATGGTTTTAATTTTTTGAGAGGTTTTCGGAGACGATGCCTAATTTTGTTCGATAGCCTCGTAGGATGATTTTGCATGTACAGATGCAGATGTGGGGCCAGATGATGCCCAAGAGGGGCATGTCTAACTTTCTGGCCAGGATATGTACTGATGCACTGGAGTTGCTAGCTAGTGTTGATGATCACTTGTTTGTGATCGTGTCTTGTCCGTACGCCGGTTTGGATTGGCGAGGGTGTACCAAAATCCTCTTCACACAAGATGAGCCACTAGATGCGAGAGGTAATATTAGTGTTTTCTTTAAATTAATACAGTTTCATTTTATTGTCTTAATTAATTAATTAGAATAAAATTTATTCTAACACATTCTTTAACTTTTTTTATTAAATTGTTTAATGAAATTGTCTAATTATTATTGTGTACTATATATTTTGTAGATATTAGGACATTCGTTGGGGACATGATTCCACCCCCACCAGATGATCCGAGTGTAAATCTTGACGAGGAGATGGCAGAGGCGGAGGATCAGGGTGACATACCTGATCCTTGGGTGCAGATACCCGTGGGGGTGCAACATAGGGCGGACACCCAATTCAGAATGGAGTTGGGCGACCAACTGTGTCAACTCCTGGTTGATGAGGGAGTCCACCTTGCTACGATCAAAGAGATCCAGGCTTAACCTAGGCTCACATAGCTCTAGAGAGATATGCACCACGATATGATGACCCTTATGCGTCATATCATTGCAGTTTCTAGGATACTGGCGACAATGAGGGATAGGCGTCATGGAGATGACCAACAGAGCAACTCATCCGATGATCGTGATCATGAGGGGAGTGATAATCATTCTAGTACTCCACCTCCTCCTCCTTCACCTCATGCCAGAGATCGTGAGCAGCCAGCATCTAGTCCTGATCAGCAGGCATCTTCTGAGCAGTCTGCACCATCTCAGGAGACACCTAGTCTTTAGCAAAAACGGCCATTAAATGACTAAGCAAGTCCATCTGGCAGGCCACACCATCCACTAAGCAGGCTACACCATCGACGACTCATCAAAAAGGAGTTCCTGAGCAGACTACACCAATTGATCAGCAGACACCTTCGGAGCAAGCATGTCATCCATCTGAGCATGAGTTGCACCATCGACTGAGCAGGCCTCGACTAGTATTAATATTAAGGTAGTACCACGAGATATTTGACATACATATATATATATAGTGAATGTAGTTTATGTTCATGTTGATGTACTTAATTTACATGTTGGTGTTCATCATGATGTGTATATTGTTAGGTCATGTTAGATATGTTCATTTAATGTGCTTGCATATAGATGTGTATGTGATAGTTGTTATTTGACATGAGATTTATATTTCATGTTTGTGTTGTGATGATGTTATACAATGCTTCTATTTTGTTAGATGATCATGATCACGATGATTAGATGATGTTAGTGAATTTTAATGTGTATTTTTGAATATGATGGTTATCATGATCGTGATGTTTATTTTTAATATTAAATCATAATTTTTATTAAATATTATGTCGTGATTGTAATTTTAATTTGAAATTTTAATTGTATCTAAAATTGTAACTGTAATTGTAAGTGAAATTGAAATTTTAATTTTAATTGTATGTAAAATTGTAAAATTGTAATTGTAATTGTAATTGTATGTAAAATATTTGTAAAATTTTAATTGTAATTGTACTTAATTGTATTATGAAATTGTAAAATTGTAATTGTATGTATTGTCACGATTCAATTTTATTAAAATTGTAAAATTTGTAAATTAGTTAAATTGTAAAATTGTAATTGTAATTGTATACATCATGATTGTAATTGTAATTTTAATTGTAATTGTGTAAAATTGTAATTGTAATTGTGATTGTGATTTTAATTGTAATTGTATGTGAAATTGTAATTGTAATTGTATGTAAAATTGTAAAATTGTAATTGTAATTTTAATTGTTTATAGAGAACTCAACATGAGGGCTGATAAATTGTCTAAGACTGGTCTGGAACAGCCCTTTGGCTGCATTTAGGTTCTACATTTTCGGCAGTGAAATCTAGAGGCTTCTTACTCTTATCCTTTATAAAATGCCTCTTGGCTTTATTAGACTGGGGGCTTCCTATCCGGGGAGTCGTCCATATATCTGTGCATTTGTGGCATTGTTTTTTGGATGTTCTGTCAAGCGAGACTGTAACCTGGCACTCTTTCAAGCGAGCGTGTTCTGTGTACATTCTATCTGGCACATCAAGCAAGCCGGCTTTGTGATTGTCATAAGATCTATCTTTTTTTTTTTAATGGGAAGCATACATCTTTATTAAGCTTTCTCTCATATCTCTTTTTCAGTTATATGTTCCGGAACATTGATGGGTCACTGTCTCACTCCCAATTTTTCATTTATGGGGGTAGTTATATCTCTTTTATAGATGTTGTTTTATAAACTGGTAAATGTATCTGGATTCTGCTTGATGAAAGCGGTTATATCATATGTTGTATATGTACAAACTTTTCTATATGGACTGTTTTATTATACAAAAAACAACATTTTTTCTCTTTTGAAAAAAAAAAAAAAAATGTAAAAATGTAATTATATTGTGAAATTATAAAATTGTAATTGCATGCATTGTCATGATTAAATTTTATTAAAATTTGTAAAATTGTAAATTAATTGTCAATTTTGAACCATAACTACCGTAAGAAAAATGTATACCGTAAATATTGTTAAATTACAGTAATTGTAAAATTGTAAATTTGTGTGAATATAAATATTTGTAAAATAATAAATCTAGAATAATATGAATTTTTGTAACATGATAAAGTTTAGATTAAAATAATGCAAATAAATTTATGCTTATAAATATCATTATTTTATTATGATCTTACATACCAAAAATAACAGTATACATTAATACATTTTTTTAAAATTTTGAAGATATCATTCACACACATTTAAAGCAATCAAGTAGTTGTATTATTTTAGGAATTGACATAAATAAATAAAATAAATAAATAAATAAATTAATACAGTGCGTTATTTTTTAGATCAACATAATTGCAAATTATCAAGTGAAATGATTTTAACATTAACACAATGCAAACCAATTAATTCAAAATACATATTATAATGTTTCGAAAAAAGAAAGAGTTTTAGTTCTAAGGTTAAGTCCTCTTCTTTATAAAAACAAATCTTAAATAGTATAAATGATGAAATAACACATGTACCATATCACTCTTTGTTCTCATGATCACCCTCATTATCTTTCCAGCTCGCTTGACATGATAACACTATTTTTCTCAAAAATATGTTTTGATCTAGGGTCATGAATGAATGTGAACCACCAATCCCTATCCAATACACCTGAGTAAAAAAACACCTGGATGTAGTGTTTGGGGAAAACATAAGGCTCCTTAGCTTCATCCCACATCTTTCTAGAGTTTATACGTATCAGCCTACTATCGTGATCTTCCTTTACATTATTCCGATCAAAGGTGTCCCACCACTTGCACCTAAAAATAACACTTTAGAAAGAAGAGAAGTCCATTTCAATGATCTCTTGTATCTTTCTGACTTAACCTAATGTCCCTCGTATTAGGTTTTGATCATGGTGGCTAGCTCGACTAGATTGATCGAACTTGACTTCCACTCCATAGCCTTGTGTCATGTGTCCATCATCGGCATTTTCTGTGCGAAAATGGTGTCCATGTGCCCACATATATGGGAACAAATGCACCTATAAAAAAAAGTTAAAAAAAATCATAGTGTCATGTGTCTTATAATAACCCAACTATTAAAATATGAAATATAAATGTTACATTTAAAAGGTGCATTGTTAAGTTTAAAATGTACATAAATAGATTATTACCGAGTTGTTGCACCCAATCCCTACGTTTAGCGCATCCTCTTCAACACGCGGGTAACGATCGGTTGCACCGTATTTATCTATGACTTGGTCAACAACCCAACTGTTGGGGCATATAATTAGCATATTTTCTTTTAAATGATTGGGATAAGGCACACTTCGACCATTCAACCATATGAATTCTTTCTTGTCACTATCCCATTTCATCCTCTTTTGTTCGTACAATGCGACCCACGGTTGTGTCACTTCAGAATTGTAAAGAACAAATTTATTGATTGCTTCAATTTCTGCACTCGCAGATGAAATCAAGCTGACATATAGTACATATGAGATCAAAATATACATTATATTGAAGTTCAACGTGAATTTAATTTGTGTAAATTTGAAAATTATAAGTTGCTTACTCTTTATCAAGCGCCTTTTTCCATTCGTTTGGAGAAGCTCCCCTTCCCTTTTGTCTTCATCCCTTTCATCATTTGAAATCACTACACCTGTTTTGTTGTCGATCTGCTTGATGTATTTGCTGGCATAATAGAAAGACTCATATGATATGTACACCTCTACCATAGACCCATCTGGTTTTTCGCTATGTCGAACTAAACCTTTCAATTTCTTCATGTACCTCTCTAAGAAGAAAATCCAGCAACGACTCAACCACCCCAACTAATTCAAACTCATCTACTAGGTGGATTAGAAGATGAACCTGCAAGTCCATGAAACTCGTCGGCAGTTCCTTCTCAAACATACAAACAATCTCAACTATCTCTTGACGCCTCCGTGGAATGCTAGCCACATGAATCTCCTTTGACGTGATCCAACGTACAAATGCATAAAATTTAGATATGGCACATCCTAGGTCTTGGGGGAAGTCATGTTTCACACACCCATGCATGAACAAAGGATAATGACATTTGAAAGTTATAAATACATGCAATAATATACAAAACTATTTATGTTTTCTTATCCATGCATGGGATAAAATTTATTAATATAACAAATAATAAAACCATGATTTTGACATTATACATACTCTTAGAAGATTCAAATGGTCATGTGATTTTAACCCCGACAAATGGTCATCCACGGTGAAGCAGCGTCGTAGTGAAGACCCATATGAAGATGGCACCCTCACAACGATTATAACTTCCTTTGCCAAATAAAGATCATCTTTTTTTAAAATCCATGGGACATCACCTTCTTTGAAATACCAAAGAGGGACCAGTTGCCTCTGATCCTGTACTTTTTAATCGTATTGGCCAATGTTTATTTTTAGGTTTTGAAGTAATAAAATCTTTCCTAACAACCAATGTGTCACTTTTTACGATGATATGTGCCTCCATAAAGAAGATGAAACATTTTTAAATATATGCATGGGATCTAATAAGTGGGTAATCTTAAGATGCTCCCAATATGGGAGGTTATAAAAGATAGATTTCATTTTCATCCCAATGAGAAATTTCTCAACATAGGTGTCGAAGAATTCTGGATCATCAAACATAGGCTCCCCATTTGAATCGAACATTTCTTTGAACTCCTTCTCCTTCTCCCTATCATATGCTCTAAGCCATTTAGTTGGTGTCATTATTATAGGCCTTTGGGTTCTCTCTCGTTTACCATTGAAAGCAGATGTTGCTCTTCTGTAAGGGTGTTCTTCTGCGAGGAATACCTTGGAGCAGTCATACACTGGATTTCGTAGGTCGTTGGACCATCTAGCTTTCAGATAAGGTCCACAATATTTACATCCATAATACCCTTTTGTTACAAGACTTGTGAAATTATTGTATGCAATATGCATAGCACATTAAATAATATCGTGAACATCATAACAGTTACAACGAATTAAATAACTAATATGCGAAATAATATTGTTACGTATATAAACAAATCAATAAACATATAATTTACCAGAGAAAACTCCTAAGCCTAGATAATCATGTGTCGTGTTAGCACATATGCCATACAACGTAAAACTCGTCTCTATTGCAATGGGTCTTGATACATCGTATACGTTTATCCCATCCCATAATTCCTTCAATTCATCTACCAATGGTTGTAAGTAGACATCCATATTCTGCATTTGTCTTCTATCAGGGACTATGAGAGCCAATAGAAGATGTTCATTATTCACGAACAACCATGGAGGGATATTATTATTTATCGCTACAACAGGATAAACAAAATAGTTGGTGTTCTGGAGTGCATATGGTTTGACACCATCCATGGCTATGCTGAGTCGTAGACTTCGTACTTCATCCTTGAAGTTTTCGAGCCATGTATCCTCTATATGCTTCATGGCTATTGAATTTGTTGGGATTCACATAACTCCCAACTCACTTCTGTGTGAGGTATGCCATCCCTGCAACACAGCTAATTATTTGCAATGAAAGAGACTTTGAATCTTTGATATTATAGGAATGTGCCTCAATATCTTAAAAGGAGGACCATGTGATTTACCCTTCTTTTTTTATTTATCATACCTATCATGCCCACATTTCGAACACATCTCTTTGTATGCATATTCTCCTCTATATAAAATACAATCATTTGGACACGCGTGATATGATATGTACTCAACGCCTAACATTTTCAATAATTTCTTTGCCTCTTCGCAGCTACCAGGCAAGACATTATCACTCATAAGAACCTTAACTTTGAATAACCTGTAGTTGGTTGTGGACAATATTAAATGTACATTAATGCTGATAATTATTAACGTTCATAAAATTGACCATTTGTAATTTTCATTGTGTGATCATATTTCTCAAAATATAAGGGACCTGATGGTCAATTACCTTAAAATTTCTGAGAGACATGCATTTGACAAGCCAAACTTTGCTTTCAAGTTGTACAGTAACATTGTTGTCCCCAACTAGGTATAATTTTACTGAACGCCAGGTCCAAAAAGAGGGTTGGTGGAAGCAAATTTAAGGCTTTCGAAAAAGTATCAACGATATGAGCATCATCCTCTGGCTGATCATCGTTCTAGAATTCATCTAACAACATTGTCTCTGTGGCAGTCATATCTCTTAAGTAATCATCCATACCAACCTTTATTTGATTACCTCCATTTCCATCTTGTGAAGAACTACTATTGTTGTAGTCATTTCTAATTGGTGAATCTAGACGTAGTGGGAATTGAATAGTTGGTTGATTCAACCATTCTTGGTATCATTCCTCTCCTAGTTTTTCTCTTAATTCAGCCATCTCTCAATTTGACATTGTCGTGGGGTGCAATGAAAGATGGTAGGTAGGTCGCTCATCATCATTAGAATCCTAATAATTTCAAAAAAAAAAATTGAACATGATTAGTAAAAAATCGATGATATCAATTAGTAAACACGTCGACAATGCATGATTAATTGGTTTGACATTGAAATAGTTACATTAATATAATTAACAATTATTATTACCATCATTGTCCCAGGATTGTGGCTAGAAGATGGCATGTTACAATTGGCAGGGTGTAGCGGTTGTCTATTTTCATATACTAATTGCACCTTGCGGTATGCTGCTCCTGATAAGAGCTTTCGACGTTTTGGTGTTGTTTGAATTTTTTGTGCATCTAAACTCGATTATGAATCTGCATGAACCTGCAAATTTTTATACATTAATTTTATCCAGCTGATTGACATGGATAAAATAAACAAATTCAATTAGATAATGAAAATATAAATAAGATATGAATTAATTACATGTGGAGATGGATAGGGAGAACTCTACAATGGACTTGAGAAATATTATGGAATGAGTTGGATTTTGAAGAATTGTCCATTTCATATACTTGTTGTTGTTATCGGTGCTAATATACTGTTAACCGTACCGGTGTGATTTAGTTACTGCGCACGAGTGCGGTTTCATTAACGGACGCACGGGTGCGGTTAGTTAAGAAACACATCGAATATCCGTAAATAAAAGAAGCGTAGCTTATTTTTTTTGAAGTGAAAAAAAAAAAAAAAAAAAAAAAAAAAAAAAAAAAAAAAAAAAAAAAAAAAAAAAAAAAAGAAGAAGAAAAAAAAGGGCGGCAAATATATTCAGAATTCTAATTTCATAAAGAAGTTATTTAAATAGTAAAATCTATTCATTATTTCATTATTTTTGCAAAAATATTCAAGGAGAGATTTGCACAAGAGACATACCTGGAGAAAGTGAACTCGAGAACACTGTGGAGTAGCAAAATACTTTCGAACAACAACACTATTTAGAGAATCAAAATTTGAAACATCTAGTGATTCGCACAAAAACCCTGTAGTATAGTAAAATTACTGTAATAATTGTTTTTTTATAGTTTCTGTTAGATTTAATACATGCATAGTAATTATGCATTTTCAAAAAAATAAAATCCATCCTTACATTAAACCCTTGTTTCTTCTTGTTTATGTGACTTAATAATTAGGGGTTTTAATTTTAGATTATAAGGTTTGTATTACTATATATATATATATATATATATATATCTGTGTGTGTGTGAGATATCTAACCCGTGGGACCACTTGTAGATTTGGATCTCAATCCATGTCGGCCCTTGCACGATTTTTTAAAAAATAATTTTTTTTAATCGGTATGCACTGTTTAAAATAGCGCACTGGGTGCGTACTAACAAAAAACATTGTTTGACGATTTCTCTCGTGTGCGCTGGAGCGAAAAAACAAAAAACATAGTTTGACAAATTTTTTTATTTTTATTAATTTATGTTTGTGTTAATCGATGCAGCAGTTAACATATAACACATCGGGTCTCCTTGTTGACAAAGAGCATTGTACGATGTTTCTACTATATTGGCGGTGCATTTATAAGAACCTACCGCATCACATTCGGTGCGTACTTTGTGAAAGGCGCATCGTTTTCTTGATTATTATTTTGTTTTACCTGAAAAGTATGTGATTTATTTATAAAATATATTAATGAATGGTACATGTTTCATATTGATAAATAAATTACTCACAAGTGTTCAAGTAATAAAAATACTGATAGCACATCGAGAAAAGCAAAAAAGACAAGTTCTTTATAAATTCTTTACAAATATTATTATTTTTGAACTATATGTAAGTTTAACTAATATGTGTTGTTTAGTGTGTAACATGCAGAGCCACAAAATGATGAAGCTCGATAAGATTATTTATGATCTAAGACTAGAAGAGCATAAAATCTTCATGGAAAAATTGCAGAAGGATGAATCAGTTGAATGAAAAATACTATCGATCCATAATGAGTTTCTTTTTTGAATTTTCATTCATAATATACTTAAAAATATTAGATAACATGTTTCAAACAATTTATTAATTCAGACATGTTTAATGTTCTACAGGGACCAACAACAAAGAAAAGGAATGTTGTTCTAAGAAAAGAAAAAAAATAGAACATGCAAATGAAAATAAATTGCTCCTTAGCTCGTATGGAGTGATGTTGGAGGTTAACGAAAGGGGGGGGGGGGGAAGGGAAATTTTACAAAACTTTGATGGATCTAGTGGAACGAATGTATAGACATTATTTCCACTTACAATATAAAAATAAATCCAATGATTCCAAGAACCAAATTTTATTTAAACTACGGGATGAGTCTCCAAAGAATTGGTCAGTGAGACATGTCACACTTTGAATAGCAAAAACATACAGCATAAAAAATAAGGATTGAAAAAGTTATATTCCTTTAAATTTCTTTTGGAATTATATGTATATATTACTACAAAGCAATCATTTATAAATATCACTTTTTTTATATTTACTTTTCATATATCAATATAAAAATTAAATAGTTTATTGTCATGTTACATTTTCAGGAAGATTCTGAAAATCTCAAAGGATGAACGAGCTAATATTAGAAATGTGCTAGTAGGAATGTCCAAAAATGTGTACAAGGATATGGTGAAAGAAATGGACATAATTGCATCGCACGAGGAGTTATCTCAACAACAATATGCTTCAAATGTAACATGTAATCATTGAATATTTCGATTAGGTACAATAAATAAACAATTTAGCTTAAATATTAATTTTTAGGTATTTTCTTGCAGAAAAGAAGAGAAAATGGAACCCATTCAGCACATAAAACACGACGACAAGGAAGAAAAAGGTTGATATCTATGTTTGTGAGTAATTGTTACTTCCTTATAACAACTTAACTAGATTTCATTTTTGTATATTTTAATTTGTTTTACAACAAGCATCATGGAATGTCTTCAAACAGGTGCTAACATACAAAGAAGAACCATCGGAAGAATTTATTGACATTGGGTTAAACATGGGTTGTTACTATACGTTTTCATATCAGAAATTAATTGTGGAATTTGTAAGCACATACCTTGTTTTACTTAGCTCCGTCTATACTTAATAGAACAAAAATATATTTTATATTAAATCTATGATTTGTTATGGGGTACAAAACTTGCAAGAAACAAAGTATGGAACTTCGTCAACGAATCAATTGTTGAGAGATGGCATGAAATTTGGTTTTGAAAGAATGTGTATAGTTCATGAGTCAATTCTTCCTATGGTTCATTTATTTTTTATTTACATTGATGTATATTATTTAATATTGCAATTTTCATTATTCTCACCAATGTTTATACACTCATTACACTTTATTTTTGTGTTTGTAGATGGAACTTGAAGAAGAAGAAAATAATCAACACAATGAACAAAACATTCCTCCAAATAACCCAAGTCATGGAAGTAGCTCGAGCAGTGACAACAGTTCCAGCAAAGAACGATGATCAATATGTTTTGATATCAAAGCAAGGCGTTGTATTTTTTGAAATATTTGTCTATGAAATCATACATTTTGTTTAATATAATGGACATAGTGTCCCAATTGAAAGACAAAGGGATACCAGTAACTATCCCATTTTGTATGACAAAAAGTGTCTTGTTCATATATATATAATCAAATACGTTTTAATTTATTCTATTACATTCTCCAATGTTGTTGTGAAATGTTACACCACTGATTAAATATATGGATGATTAAATATTATAATGAACAGATGTGAAAACTGATGATACGATATAACAAATTAATCCAAACATCAAATTCAAATGCATTGTCACAGGTCGATATGTGTCAACTTTTGATAAATAATGAATTTTTAAAAATCACAATAATTGCACTGTCATAGGTCGATGTTTCTAAAAAATATAAAATAAACACCGGTGCGTATTATTTACTGCGCACCAGTGTGTTTGTATGATATTGTGAACCGGTGTGTTTCTACGACCTATGGGCACCACACAAATACCAATACCAATTAGAACGCCTTGTGCGCTTTATGGATGACTCCACCTGGGCGGTTGGATAGGCGTTGCATGCACCAGTACGGTTTGCCTTTAATGCACCAGTGTGTTTTTATAACTTAACGGCCTGGTGCGTTGTAACACCTAAACGACCTAGTGCACTTTTACACCTTAACAGCGTCGGTGCATGCATCTTCCATCGACCCGGTGCGTCTTTGTGGGTAACACGCACCAGGACGTTCCTAAATGCCCTGGGGCGTCTGAAATTTGTTTTCCATCCCGATGCTTGGTATGTTTACAGTACCAGTGTGTACATGGAAAATGAACTGGTGCATTCACGCATGATGTATGCATCGATAAGAAAAACATCCGTAAAAATATTCAGTCGCCTAGTTTTTTTATTTCTGTTGAAGTTTCGTTAGAAGCTCCGCCAAAACCTCCCTTACCAAAAACGGATGTTGTAGAAAATGTTTTTTTTGACAATTTTGGATAATTTTATAACACTTAAAACCTCCTTTATAGCCTCTACTAGAGGGTATTTTCCTTGTAGTGATGGAACAATAAATTTAGTATTCTTTTGAGCACTATTGTACAAGTTTCATCAAGAAAATACATTCCACTAGTTTTTGTTGCGTTATTGTTTCTTGTAATATATGTCTTTAATTATGTCCATGGAAACAATTATGCCTATAAAATGAAGTACAACGTGATAGCATATTCCATCTTAAGCCGCGTTTCCACACTAAGTGTGCCCAGAGTTCCAGCAGAAGATTTATTATACACAAAGCTAGCAGAAAGAGTTAGCCAAATACTTGCACATTTCGTCAAAAACTAATCTAACAATTACTATGTTCTTGTATTAAATTATGTCAGGTATTTAGCTCTGAATACAATTGTGACTAAATAACTCAGACTCATCAGGTTATTGTTCTAAAAACATAGGTATGTTTAGAACATATGTTTTTTTTTCCAGCTCGAGCAGAGTTCAGGAGAATTTTTTTTCTAGAAGCTTAGTACAAAGACAAACACAAAACATTGTGCATTTCTTGTCTAATTGACATTTGTTGTAGAGCAATGTATTTCCAAGTTTCCGAAAAGATTCAATTTTGTTGTCTTGACAAGATATACGATTTTTTTCTCGGATTGGTTTAAATGCAATTGTCATAGAGCAATCCATTTTTGTGATATAAAAACTACAATACGTTGTTGCAACATAGGTATCTAAAACAGATTGAGCATATGTGTTTTCTTGTCGCACTATGTTCTTGTATTCAATTGTCTCAAGTGTTTAACTTCAAATACAATTGTAACTAGAGAACTCTTGTAATTTAATCCTATTGATACCAAGGAAAAAAATGTGCAAATGTGTTACTATATATAAATGTAGAGAAAAACAAACATGAAATCTAGCATTTGAGAATCAGTTACTGAAATTCTAGAAACAATTTATAGTGTCACATAACATACAGACTTATGATTTCAATAACTGACCCAAGAAGCATGAAATTAATTGTCACTGTGTACACAATAAACTCTTTTCAAAGCCTCTTGGGCAATGACAAATATGGTCTTCTATATTTCTTTGTTCTATAACACTTCGATATGAAACTTATGATCTAAATATAAACTGAATAATTTTCATTCTTGTTATCAAGTTTACAACACGCTTTTTCTTATTTTGTGAATCACAAAACAAATAAAAATGAAAGTCTTAAACAATTTTTTCCAATTTTGAAAAGTTAAGTCGCAGTTCGGATCCAAAAAAAATTGTAAAAAAATACACCCTGCCAACTAAAGGACCTTCCAACCACACGAATAGAAGGTTCAGCTGAGTACGATTTTTTTTTATAAACAATCCTCCCGACCTCCCGACCTCAGCATTGTCGCACTATTAAACTACCAGACCTAATGAATTCAATCGACTATGGTCTAGTCCACGCTGCGATAGAATAAATGAAATCACAAAAAAAAAACAAAAAATGCCCAATTGTTAGACCTCATGAGTGCACGATTACCTAGAAAAAGAAAACGTTCTAGTCTCGTCAGCAATCTTGTACTTTTTGTGCTTTGAGAATCACTTACTGAAAATCTAGCCTCATTTATTTGTTTGTTCTATGATTTTTTGGTATGAAACATATAATTTAAGAATTCACAGAATAATTTGCATCAATGCCATCCAGTGTGCAAAAGGCCTTTTTTTACTTTTTTACATCAAGAAATGAATAAAAAATAAAATCGTTAAACATTTTTTTCTTTTTTGAAAGTTAAGTCGAAAGTCAAATCCAAAAACATTTTGTAAAAAAGGAATAGAATCTTTTGACTAGCCGATCTCCCGACTGTAGAAATTATACAACATGCATGTATATATTTGATTCACCCAATCTAACAATGTAATAAAGTTAAATAATGAAACGCTTCTACAAATCTTTTGTGGAATTAAAAACACAATCGCTAATTACATGAACATGAAGAAAGATCAATCACACACAAGACACATAATTTCCCGAGGAAAGCTTACAGCTAAAAACCCCACTATCTTCTATTGTATATTAAGCATGGATCATGAAACAATTACATACAGAAATCTTCTCACAAGAGCCCTACGGTACTCGGCTAATTTTCTCATAGTATCATATGCAAACTGACCAACACATAGCCAATTCTCGGCCTCTAGACAGCCTGCCTTGCTTGCGCAATCCTTGATGGTATAGATCCATAAAAGATAGGAATTCTTGCCTGCCTTCACTGCGCAAGTATCATGAGCACTCCAATGGGTGTTTGGTTGCATGTGTGCAACCCAATAATCCTAAAATTGATAGTCAACTTCCCTTTCACCTAGAACTCAACTGGGTCTCCACTAGATCTGACATGCATGCAGCTAGTAATAGTAAATCCTCAGTTGCATGTGAGATCATTGATTATGAATTAATTAATATTTAATTCACTAGATCTCTCACTAGTGTATCTTCAGTTACAACTAGCAGAACTGAGTTAAACTATTTACAACTTGCATTAACTAATGCACCACTGCACTTTGAACTCTGTTACAACTAGAATTACTCTGCATGCCTCACCAACTAACTCTAACTCGAAATCCACTAGCTAACTGAATTTATCACTTTTAGTTAATTGATTCAAGTCAACATTGAGAATATATTACAGTTTAATGTCCATCTTAATTCAGGGATAAACAAAATAGACATGCACCCAAAAATAGCACTGTGGGCCCCACCCTAGTCTGGGTACTTAATGCAACTATGCGTGGGCGCTAAAATTTTCTTGTTGAATATCAATGCCCCCTCTCAACTAGAAAGGGATTATCCTTCAACATGATCCTGTCTCTATCGTATTCGATTTTCCTCCTAGTGAACACCTTTGTCAGAATATTTGCATCCTGATCTTCCATGGGAATGTACTGAAGCAACATTATCTCTCTCTACACACAATTTCTGAGATGATGGTATCAGATATCTGTATGCTTGGACCTATCATGAAACACAGGATTAATAGAAAGTTTAATGCAACTCTGATTATCACAATGAATCACTGTCAGATCCATCTGAGAACCAAACAAACCAACCAAGATCTTTCTCATCCAGATAGCCTCACATGCAGCTTGACTTGCTGCCATGTACTCTGATTCCGCTGAACTGAGTGCCACGGATCATTGTTTCCTATTGTGCCAGGAAAATACTATCGATCCAATGCTAAAGATCCCTCCTGATGTGCTCTTTATATCCGATGGACTGCCTGCCCAATCTGCATCTGTGAAGCCATGCAACTTCACTCCCTCTGTCTGTATGTACCATAGACCATACTTTGATGTGCCCCTCAGGTATCTCAGGACATGCTTCCCCACCTTCCGAAAGAGATTGGTAGGCTTAACCATAATTGACTCAGCTGGTTGACTACATGGCAAATGTCTGGTCTCGTGTTCACCAAATACATTAGCGAACCCACTAACTACCTGTAGACAGTAGCATCCACTACCTCTCCGGAAGTATCATCCTCTTTCCTCCAATTTCCTGGAAGAGGAGTATCCATGGGTTTGCAGCTCTCCATGTTAAACTTACCCAGTATCTCCTTTGCATACTTGCCTTGAGACACAAAAATTTCACCATCCTGCTGCCATATTTCCAATCCAAGGAAATAATGGAGTCCCATGTCCTTCATTTTGAACTCCCATGCAAAATCCTCATTGCATGAGTGTATCAGTTGCTCATCACCAGTCAAAATTCGATCATCAACATATACAAGAATAATCAATAGCTTACCCTCAACCACAATCTGGTATAGGTTTGCATCTGCTTCACTTTTGGTGCTCTTTTAAGTCTGCACACATGTGACTCGTTGTTGAAGATTTTGAAACCTTCAGGATGCTCTATGTACACCTCTTCCTTAATGATCCCATTGAGAAACATAGTTTTCACATCCATATTATGAATGCACCAGCCCATCTGCGCTGAGAGTGTAAGGATAGATCTTATGGAAGAGTACCTTGCAACAAGTGCAAAAGTCTCATCATAATTTATCCCCTCGATCTATGAGAATCCCCAAGCCACAAATCTGGCCTTGTATTTATCCACACTCCCATCAACAGCTTGCTTTACCTTTTAGATCCATCTTGATCCAACCACTGATTTGTCGACTGGTCTTGGGACTATCTCCCATGCATTGTTCCTGATAATGGAGTCATAATACTCCACCATTGCATCAACCCAAGTTGGTTGTTGTACTGCTTCCTAAAAGGAAGATGGTTCAGTCACAATAAATTTGCTCATAAGAGTCATGTATCCCATAAATCGGTTAGGAGACTATCTCTGTCTGTGCTCTGAAGTAGGGGATCCTACATTCTCTGCAACATCAGGTCTCAATCTACCAACTTCTGTGGTGCGCCTTCTGCCATTTCCGATGGATGGCTATGCATGAGTGTTTTCCTCCACTCCTTGAACCTCCTCATGTGGTTGATCCACATATTGAGACTCATCCTTGGGAACCGACAGTTCCTCCTCTACACGCAAGTCCAACTCCCTCTCAAGGGACAACCGCATGGCTTTCTCCTCATCAAATTTGATATCTCGTTGCACAACATTCATTTTGTTTTTTGGAAAATACACACGATAATTATGGGGTGTTTCAGTGTACCCCATAAAAATCCCAACCTCAGTTGTTGGTTCCAGCTTCTTCCTGGTGTACTTGGTCACATGCACATAAACATATGAGCCAAAAATCTTAAAGTGTGAAACATCAGGTTTCTTACCAGTGAAAGCCTCTTCAGGTGTACTCATGCCAAGGACTCTATGAGGATAACGGTTTTGCACATGTACCGTTGTATTGCATGCTTCCGTCCACAGATGCATCGGTAAGCCTTGATCATGCAACATCGCTCGTGTTGCACCCACAATATTTATGTTCTTCCTCTCCGTGACCCCATTCTACTGTGGGTTATGAGGCACTATGATTTCTCTTCAAATTTCTTCTTTGCTACAGAAGTTCTTGAATTCATTAGAGATGTATTCTCCACCATTATTGCTCCTAAAAGCCTTCACTTCCTTCCCCAACTCTTTCTCCACCAGTGCCTTAAACTCACAGAACTTAGAGAATTTTTTATCTTTCTTCTGCATGAAGAAGATCCAACACTTACGAGAAAATTCATCAACAAAGATTACATAATACTTATGTTTTGCTATTGAAGCAATCGAGAAAGGACCACACACGTCTGTGTGAAATCTCTCAAGGATCCCCGAAGCTTGGTTTTCCTTCTCATGAAAGGTGGCCTTTACATATTTTCCCATTGTACATCCCTTGCATGTGTCTGACTGTGCAAGTGTACCCGTGGGAAGACCAGTATAAATATGTTGCATGACTTTCAAGGCTCCATGGTGAAGATGGTCCAATCACATGTGCCATAATTCGCCCTCATCTCGACTCACCACTTGATCTGACTTGCCCATCATTGGTGCGCAACCATATACCTCTAGTTTGTAGATATTCTTAACTCGAATCCCTATCCTCTTGGCTTGTCCCGTTGTTTTATGTCGCAGGAAAGCTTTTCCATCACTAAAAACAACATCATAGCCTCTGTCCTCTAACATTGTGACTAAGACCAATTTTTTCTTCAGACCTGGTACATGCATTACATATTTTAATTGAAAGGGTTTACCTGAATCCCTCTGAAAGGTAATGGTACCAATCCCGGTAGCACTGTACCGTTTGTCGTCGCCCATTTTAAAATGCATCTAGAGATATTTCTCCTGCAAGTCACTAAAAAGTTCCTTGTCTCCCTTCATGTGAAAGGAAGCACCACTATCCAAATACCACACAGATCCCAATGCACTGGACACCATCCATGCGATCAATGAGAATTCAAGCTCAAATTTCAAGGCAAGAGCCTCACCAGCTGTAGATCCTCCAACCTTCTTGTTCTTCTTCTTTTGTGGACAGTTAGTAGTGAAATTCCCATGCTCGTGATAGTGAAAACACTTCACCTTGGACATGTCCTGCTTCTTGCCATTCTTGGACTCGAATTTATAATGGAATTTATTCCCCTTCCTCACCTTGGCAACCAAAGCACAATCCTCCTCATCCTCATTCTTATATGAAGATCCATCTCTGGTGTTTCGTCTGAACTCCTCCTGCACCAACTCCAACCACAGTTGTTCCCAATCTGGCAATTTTTCCCTTCCATTGACAGAGTCTTGATAACTGTGCCAACTATTGGGAAGTCCTAAGAGAGCCAAGCTCACCAAATCATCATCAGCAACTGTTATTCCAATGCTCCCCAGTTCATCCCTACATTGGACAAACTTTGTTAGATATTTTGGATTGGTGTCACCCTTTTCCATCTTGATCTTCCCGAGTTTATCTTTGAGCGCCAATTTCCTATGGTCATTATTTCTTTGGAATAGATCCATCAAAGCCTTACACATTGCATATGGTGTGGCTTTCCCATGGATGCTTGAGACAATGTGGTCTTGTACTCCCTCCAACAAGATCCTGCTCGCCTTTGCTAGTTTCTTTTTCCATCCATCAAGATTTGCAGCATCTGCCACAGTGGGTTTAGGAACATCATTGTCAATGAATTCCTTCAAGCCATTGTCTTCGAGTACTGCCTCCATCCTGTCCTTCCAAGAAATATAGTTTGAGTTGCCCTCGAGCGCATACTCCAACCTCAAGCCGTTGAAAGCCATTGCGATTTTGAATCGGCTGTAGCACCAAGAAAGTCTTTCTGCAAATTTGAATTCTATCCAGTCACAAACTTAGCTCCTGCTTCACCTCTGCAATTTCCTGTGCTCTGATACCATATAGAAATTATACAACATGCATGTATACCTTGGATTCACCCGATCTAACAATGTACTAAATTTAAATACTGAATCGCTTCTACAAATATTTTGCGGAATTAAAAACACAATTGCTAATCACATGAACATGAAGAAAGATCAATCACACACAACATAGATAATTTCTCGAGGAAATATTACAGCTAAAAACCCCACTATATTCTATTTTATGTTAAGAATGGATCATGAAACAATTACATACAAAACTCTTCTCATAAGAGCCCTCCAGTACTCAGCTAATTGTCTCACACTATCATATGCAAAACTTACCAACACATAGCCAATTCTCAACCTACAGATAACCTGCCTTGCTTGCACAATCCTTGATGGTATAGATCCCTAAAAGATAGGAATTATTGCCTACCTTGACTACGCAAGTATCATGGGCACTCCAATGGGTGTTTAGTTGCATGTGTGCAACCCAATAATCCTACAATTGATATTCAACTTCCCTTTCACCTATAACTCAACTGGGTCTCCACTGGATCTGACATGCATGTAGCTAATAATAGTAAATCCTCAGTCGCATGTGAGATCACTAATTGTGAATTAATTAATATTTAATTCACTAGATCTCTCACTAGTGTATCTTCAGCTACAACTAGCACAACTCAGTTCAACTCACTTAACTAAGTTTAACTCACTTAACTGAGTTTAACTATTTACAACTTGTATTAACTGATGCACCACTGCACTTCGAACTCTGCTACAACTATAATTCATCTGCATGCCTCACCAACTACTTCTAACTCGAAATCCACTAGCTAACTAAATTTATCACTTTCAATTAATTGATTCAAGTCAACATTGAGAATAGATTACAGTTTAATGTCCATCTTAATTAATGGATAACCAAATAGACATGCACCCAAAAATAACACTGTGGGCCCCACCCTAGTTTGGGTGCTTAATACAACTAGGCGTGGGTACTGAAATTTTCTTGCTGAATATCAACACTCCCTCTCAACTAGAAAGGGATTATCCTTCACTGCGATTATGTCTCTATGGTATTCTAATTTTCTCCTGGTGAGCGCCTTTGTAAGAATATATGCATCCTGATCTTCTATGGGAATGTATTGAAGCAACATTATATCTCTCTGCACACAATCTCTGAGATGATGGTACTGGATATCTATATGCTTGGACCTAGCATGAAACATAGGATTAATTGAGAGTTTAATTGAGCCATGTATCCAGTAAAGGTCAGGAGACTGTCTCTGCCTACGCTGTGAAGAAGAGGATCCTAAATTTTCTGCAACATCAAGTCTCAATCTATCTGCTTTCGTGGAGCAACTTCTGCCATTTCTGATGGATGGCTTTGCATGAATGTTTTCCTACACTCCATGAACCTCCTCATGTGGTGATCCACATCTTGAGAATCATCCTTGGGAACCAACAGTTCCTCCTCTGCATGTAAGTCCAGCTCCCTCTCAAGGGACAACCGCATGGCTTTCTCCTCATCAAATTTGATATCTCTTCACAGAGCAGTCATTCTGTTGTTTGGAAAATACAAACAATAATTATGGGGTGTTTCACTGTACCCCACAAAAATCCCAACCTCAGCTATTGGTTCCAGCTTCTTCCTGGCGTCCTTGGTCACATGCACATAAACAGATGAGCCAAAAATCTTAAAGTGTGAAACATCAGGTTTCTTACTAATGAAAGCTTCTTTAGGTGTACTCATGCCAAGTACTCTATGAGGACAATGGTTTTGCAAATGTACCATTGTATTGCATGATTCCGCCCACAGGTGCATCGGTAGGCCTTGATCATGCATCATCACTCGTGCTGCACCAACAATAGTTATGTTCTTCCCCTCCGCGGCCCCATTCTATTGTGGGTTATGAGGCGCTATGAGTTCGCTTCGAATTCCTTTTTTGTTGCAGAAGTTCTTGAATTCGTTAGAGATGTATTCTCCACCATTATTGCTCCTAAGAGCCTTAACTTGCTTCCATGACTCTTTCTCCACCAGTGCCTTAAAATCACAAAACTTAGATAATGTTTGATCTTTATTCTACATGAAGAAGCTCCAACACTTACGAGAAAATTCATCAACAAATATTACATAATACTTATGTTTTTCTATTGAAGCAACTGAGAAAGGACCACACATGTTTGTGTGAACTCTCTCAAGGATCCCTGAAGCTCGTTTTTCCTTCTCATGAAAGGTGGCCTTTACATATTTTTCCATAGTACATCCCTTGCATGTGTCTGACTGCGCAAGTGTACCCCTGGGAAGACCAATAGAAATATGTTGCACGACTTTCAAGGCTTCATGGTGAAGATGGCCCAATCGCCTGTGTCATAATTCGCCCTAATCCCAACTCACCACTTCATTTGCCTTGCCCATCATTTTTGCGCAACCATCTACCTCCAGTTTATAGATATTCTTAACTCAAATTCCTATCCTCTTAGCTTGTCCTGTTTTTTATGTCGCAGGAAATATTTTCCATCACTAAAAACAACATCATAGCCTATATCCTCTAACATTGTGACTGAGACCAAATTTTTCTTCAGACCTGGTACATGCATTACATCTATTAATTGAAGGGATTTACGTGACTCCCTCTGAAAGGTAATGGTACCAATCCTGGTAGCACTGTACCGTCCATCGTCACCCATTTCAATATGCATTTGGAGATCTTTCTCCTCCAAGTCACTGAAAATTTCCTTGTCTCCCTTCATGTGAAAGGAAGCGCCATTATCCAAATACCACATAGATCCCAATGCACTGGACACCATGCATGCGATCAATGAGAAGTCAAGCTCAAATTGTGAGGCAAGGGCCTTACCAGCTGCAGATGCTCGTGACAGTGAAAACACTTCACCTTGGACATTTCCTGCTTCTTTCCATCCTTGGACTCGGATTTAGAATGGAATTTCTTCCCCTTCCCCTTCCTCGCCTTGGCAGCCAAAGCACAATCCTCTTCATCCTCATTCTTATATGAAGATCCATCTCTGGTGTTCTGTTTGAACTCCTCTTGCACCAAATCCGACCACAGTCGTTCCCAATCTGGAAATTTTTCCCTTCCATTGATAGAGTATTTATAATTGTGCCAACTCTTAGGAAGTCCTGGGAGAGCCAAGATCACCAAATCATCATCAGAAACTGTTATTCCAATGCTCCCTAGCTCATCCTGAAATTGGACAAACTTTGTTAGATATTTTGGATTGGTGTCGCCCTTTTCCTTCTTGATCTTCCTGAGTTTATCTTTGAGCACTAATTTCCTATGATTGTTATTGCTTTGAAATAGATTCGTTAAAGCCTTCCACATTGCATATGGTGTGGCTTTCCCATGGAGGTTTCAGATAATGTGGTCTCGTACTCCCTCCAACAAGATCCTCCTCGCCTTTTCCACTTTCTTTTTCCATGTGTCAATATTTGCAGCATCTGCCACAGCGGGTTTAGGAACATCATTGTCAATGAATTCCTTCAAGACATTGCCTTCGAGTACTGCCTCCATCTTGTCCTTCCAAGCAATATAGTTCGAGCTCCCCTTGAGTCCGTACTCCAACCTCAAGCCATTGAAATCCATTGCGATCTTGAATCAGCTGTAGCACCAAGAAAGTATTTCTGCAAATTCGAATTCTATCCAGTCACAAACTCAGCTCCTGCTTCACTTATGCAATTTCTTGTGCTCCGATGCCATGTAGAAATTATACAACATGCATGTATATCTTGGATTCACCCAATCTAACAATGTACTAAAGTTAAATACTAAATCGCTTCTACAATTTTTTTGCAGAATTAAAAACACAATCGCTAATCAAAGATCAATCACACACAACACAGGTAATTTCTCGGGGAAAGATTACAGCTAAAAACCCCAATATCTTCTATTGTATATTAAGCATGGATCATGAAATAATTACATACAAAAATCTTCTCACAAGAGCCCTCCAGTACTCAGCTAAATGTCTCACACTGTCATATGCAAAACTGACCAGCACATAGCCAATTCTCAATCTCCAGACAACTTGCCTTGCTTGCGCAATCCCTAATGGTATAGATCCCTAAAAGATAGGAATTCTTGCTTGCCTTGACTGCACAAGTATCATGGGCACTCCAATGGGTATTTGGTTGCATGTGTGTAACCCAATAATCCTACAACTGATAGTCAACTTTCCTTTCACCTATAACTCATCTAGGTCTCCATTGGATCTGACATGCATGCAGATAATAATAGTAAATCCTCAGTCGTATGTGAGATCACTGATTGTGAATTAATTAATATTTAATTCACTAAATCTCTCACTAGCGTATCTTCAGCTATAACTAGCACAACTGAGTTTAACTCACTTAACTGAGTTAAACTATTTACAACTTGCATTAACTAATGCACCACTGCACTTCGAACTCTGTTACAACTAGAATTAATCTGCATGCCTCACCAACTAACTCTAACTCGAAATCCACTAGCTAACTGAATTTATCACTTTCAGTTAACTGATTCAATTCAACATTGAGAATAGATTATAGTTTAATGTCCATCTTAATTAAGGGATAACCAAAATAGACATGCACCCAAAAATAGCACTGTGGGCCCCACCCTAGTATGGGTGCTTAATGCAAATAGGCGTGGGTGCTGAAATTTTCTTGTTGAATCTCAACATCGAACACTCGACTAACAACACAAAGTAATTGCGTTTTTTTTTATAAATAATTGACCCAACCACTCAACCTCGGCATTCTCGATGGTCAAATTACTTGTCCTAATGAAACCATCCAACTATGTTATAGTCGAGGTCATAATAAAATCAATCATAAAACAAAAAAAATAGTCGATTGTCTGACCTTTCGACTGTTTGATCGAGCCAATTAAAAAAAATAAAATCCCCTCTTTTATTTTCCGACCACTCGACTTACAACACGAAGTCAATAGATTTTTTTTATATTATAAATAATCAGCCTAAATTCCCAAACTCGCCATTGCCTAACTGTCCACTTAGCCAACCTTAGCATTAGTGACTCTCAAACTACTAGATCTCCCGACCTCAGCATTGCCGACAATCAAAGTACTCAACGCAATGAAACCACCCCACTATGTTATAGTTTGGGTTGCCATAGAATAAATGAAATATAAAACAAAAAACACTCGACTATCCGACCTCTCGACTGCAATTGACACATATATATATATATATATATATATATATATATATATATATATATATATATATATATATATATATATATATATATATATATATATATATCACTCACATTCTGGACAATAATTTGTAGTTTTCGCACTTTGAAAATCAGTTACTGAAAATTTAGTCTTCTTTATTTATTTGTTCTGTAATTTTTTGACATGAAACATATAATTTTAAAAATTCACAGAATTGCTATCATGTGTGTAAGAAGGATTTATTTCTTTTTTGAATAACAAAATGTACAAAAACAAAAGCCCTAAACATTTTTTTTTTCTTTTTTTCGAGAATTAAGTAGGAGATCAGATCTAAAAGCATTTTGTAAAAAAAAAATTGTAACATCCCGACTACCCGACCTTCCGACCACGTGACTACCAACACAGGGTGACTACGAACACAAAGCATCCGGCCTCCTGACATTGCACTAAGTGACTTTCACCACCACTTTTATTATGTTATGCAACTTTTACATTGTGCCCCCAACTCTCCGTTACCCACCTCATTGCTTGAACCATGCAGATATCCCATATCTAATGTACAATCGTACAACAGGAGAATCCCACTGCATCAATCAAAATTTTTCCTATACATATTTCTAACTACAAGAGGATAGAGCTTATCCAATTCTTTCTATAAATTTAGGATTTTCGCCCCTTTGCTCCACAATGAACATCCTTTATTATTATTCAAGGATGGTTGCATCATACTTCTTTAGCTCTGTAACACACAAAACCTTTAGTCGACATTTATGCATTCTCCCCAAATACCAGGTGTATTGTTGCATGAACTACTTCCAGCTAATCCTCTCGATTGTGGTCTAGCCTCAAGGATTCTTTTCGCTTTTAGATCTAAACGAGCACCTCGCCACTCTGTCGAAGACATACTAAGACGTTCTACGACGTTACCCCCTCTAAGATTGGGTGATATCTACATTGAAGAATTTACTATCCCCTAGTGCTTCCATGCCTTCAAATAGCGAATTCCTCGCATGTTGGCATAGGCGCTCCTGCAGCTCTTATCTGACAGAAGTGTGGCACCACCTCACAACGGGCCTGCACATTGATGCCACACAACAAATATTCAAGGATGCTTACGAACTCTCTCAGCATCTTCTCGAGATTACTCATGGGTAGCCAGGGCATTTGATTATTGACAGGGGCTTGTGACCCTCATTGCCAAGCTCCCTGTGGTAGGAATGAAGGTTCGTGCACAATAAAGGCTAAAGCCTTTGCAAGTTCAACAATAAGACATAATCGACCCAGAACATTTGCTTCACATTTCCCATATTGTTCTCATGTCAGCAAAGTATTTTTGTAAACATATATCTTGATGTACACATTGATTGAGTTTATCAAACAGAGTGTCTTTGTTATAAAATTGTGCATTAATATAAAGTGTCTCATAACCCAATTTGTCTAATAGATCTTGTTTTGGAAAATAGATTCTTGAGGTGCTTAGCTTCACTTATTGAATTATTTGTGATATCATTAAGCATTTAGGAAACATTTTTATAATATTCTTCTTCAGTCTGAACTCCAGACACTCTGTAATTAGTATTTCTTACCATATTAACTTATTATTTTTTTCATACAAGCATAAGACACATCTACCTATGCATAATCATAACTAGAACGATAACCAGGACCTTTGTTGTATGTGATATACAGCCATAAAAAATCTATATATATATATATATATGGAACTTTAGTTATTTTTATATTAACTTGTTGATTTTTTCCACTTGTCAACAATTCGCAATGAAAATTGGATAGAAGCATATCAATTCTTGTAGTCATAGTTGCACCTTGATCTAGGGTTTACATTGGTAATGCTTATAATATAATAGGATCATATATTTCATGTTAAAATGTTTATGATTGTTTATTGCATAGTAAATTTAGTATTCTTTTGAGCATTGTTGTACAGGTTTCCTCAAGAAAATACATTTCACTAGTTTTTGTTGCGCTATTGTTTCTTGTAATATATGTCTGTCATTATATCCATGGAAATAGTTATGCCTATAAGATCAAGCACAACGTGACAACAAATTCCATGTTGAGCCTCGCTTCCAAACTTGGTGTGCCCAGAGTTCCAAGAGAAGAGTTATTATATACAAAGCTAGGAGAAGGAGTTGACCAAATACTTGCACATTTCGTCAAAAAATACTATGTGAATTACTATGTTCTTGGATTCAATTATGTCGAGTATTTAGCTCTGAATACAATTGCAACTAGCAAACTTAGAGTCATCAAGTTATTCCATGTCCCTCCATTACTACTGTATCCTTGATCTTGCAATTACTCCATAAATTTTGTTCCCATTTACTCTTTGTATTATCTCAAAGAAACATAGGCATGAATATTTTCCTCAAACCACTAAATTTCAATAAGCATCTCCTTTACCCCATGGACCAGTCAGCCTTTAATGCCTATCATCAAGGTCAAGTCTCTTATTTGCACAATAAACTATATCATCCTTACCACGAATTTTGCATTCCTATCTTCACAATCTATGTCCTCACACTCAGTGTCCTTTTTTTTCGTGTTACTTGAAATATTATAACATATGTACATTCTTTTTACAATGGAACTCATACCAAAACCTTGGATGAAATTGTCACATAGACAGTAAAACTCATGAACACTAATAATCAATAAATACCCTTTTTCTATTGTTTATTCTTGTTTGCTAATCTGATGCAAAGTGAAACAAATGTCAAACAACTCTAACTGTTTACTCATTTATTTTAAGAAATAAACTTTCTATCAAATTAATAATTGTAAGTATTAGTACACAAGTAAACAACAATCTTGTCACCTATTCAAATAAAAAAAAACAAAGGCACAAATGTCATTTTGCAAAAAATAAGTAAAAGTAATTTTTGCAAAAAAAAAAAACTATACCAATAAAAATAACTTGAATTATATATATATATATATATAATCAAAAGCTCATGCTTTTCTTTAATTAAGAATACTCTACAAAATTACACTTAGAAATTAAATTTTAATATTTTGAAATTAAAAATTAAAATTGAATAGTTGACAAATAATATTATAACTAGATAATTACACATTTGCTTAATAAAATTATGCTTTTTTCTCGAGGAAAAAAAATATTATAACTAGATAAATTAAAAACTAAATACACACTAATCAGGTTTACAAATAAACATTAACATACCACTACATGACTCGTGTTAAAAAACTAACACATAATAAAACAACTATATCACAAATATAATGAAGATTCCAAAACTCCACACAACTTGTAGTGATGGCTTCGCAAAGTTCCTTCATTGCTTACTGAGCATGACACACCATATTCATCAATGGATGAAATTTTGTAAATAATATCAAGACCAATTTCCACATATGTATGAATTTTTTTAATGATGTCTAATATTTCCCCATCTTTCTTCATTGCCTTGTGACATATAGCATGACATATTCTACTTCGCACTAGGTCCACAAGGCCATGCTTATTGCGTGTGTATATGATGGCCACAAACAATCGCCCTAACCCATCACCAAGCTGAAGGAAATTAAAATTTAATGCATACAAAACTCTTAATAAGGCATTACAATCATTCATTTTCTTCTGGCACCTATCACATCTAACAATAAGAAGAATAACTTCAATTCCACAACCAAAAGGTGATATAGAAATGTGGTTGCTTTCTATGGTATTTGGGTGTATATTTCACAATTATGGACGATGCTTCTAGGCCCTTGTATCCATCATGACTTTTGAGATTTTGTGTGCTTCATTATTTCCCGAACGCTTGGACTGATTTGGTTCACAATTTTTGGGATGCTCTATGCACGATATATGCTTTAGGGTTTTTACAATATTGCATGTTTTGCAAAGAATTTAATTTGTGTTTTATAGATAAATATTTCTTTTTATTTTTTTATATAATGAGCATTAATTTATTTAATTATAAAAATATCAATATAAAATTAAAGTAAATATTTTTTTAATATTTATATTTTTAGATTAAAATAAATTTATGCTAATATATTTTATATTATATAATTATAACATTTTTAGTATAGTTTAATTGTTTTATGTTTTAGTTGTTCAGTCGAAATTGATGATAAATTTTTAATAAAATTGTGAATTTTTATTATTAAAATATATTTTCAAATGCATAAATTTTTTAATTGTACATATTATATGGTTTAAATTTATAATTTCAACGAGCTATATTACAAATGAAATTAATTGAAAAATATAACTAAAAAAACCTTTAAAATTAAGCGACAACTTTCTTTATATAATATTTTTATTATAATAAAATATTAATTTTATTTTTAGATTTTAGATTTTTTTTAACATTAAATTATTCAATTATATCGCACATCTTAGTTGGAAATTACATTTTTTTTTAAATATAATGAAACATCATTTTACACTTTCCCTTTATACAATTTTATGACTTTTTTTTAATTTATTTTTTATCGGAAAATATTTATCTTACAAAAATTATCTAAAAAAGTTATGATTGGAAAAAACATAAAAAGGTTGTAAACACATGTTTTGGAGCTATACATAATCAAATAGAGTGAAATGTATTAAGATGCAACAAAAAGAATGGAATGTTTTATAAAAGGGTATAGAAAACCAAAATCCATAAACTAGTTGTTGCCCCAAAAGGTGCAAAGAGAGGCCGATAGGAGTATTGTTTGTGAATTATTAATTTGAAGTAATTGTGGTTTTTTGACATGAAGGAAAAAATGTATTTTCCTTAAACTTGAGATTTTCCAATACATTTAATGGGATCTCATCATTAAGATAATTCTTGTAATGTCTACCTCAGCATTCCCAATCCCGTGTTTAATGGGGACATTAGTTTGAACTTAAATTCAATGTGTTTGCCTTTATAAATTGCCTTCATGGAGACATTTTTTTTTTTAATCAACCCCAGAATGAAATGTTGAACCAGCAAATCAATTAAATTTCATTAGCATAGTTAGAAAAATAAAAAATTGGTAAACCCCACTAAACTCAGCAACAAAAATTTGCAATGTAATAATATCACCAATAAGTAAATTAATCACGAGAGCAACACAAATACTTCCACATTCTAAATACGAGATGTTTCCACACAACAAAGACATTCCTAGTCATTCATTTGCAATTGAAGAATCAGACATAAATTAAAAATTGCAAATTTCTTTATCGTATCTTACTTATTGACAAAGTTTTCAAAATAAAATTATAATAAAATCAATCTTCTAATAGAATATTTTTAAAAATGATTTCCTTCGAACTTTCTAAGAACTTTGTATTTATGGGCGTTCTTTTAATTATTCATTGACCACAACATTTCTGATCCCTTGTGTCATTCTTTTACACGAAAATTTAAGAAATACGAGCAACCATTCTTTGAAAGAAGATCATTTTTCAGAAGGTGAAAAAATAGATGGAGAAGATGATTTTTCAAGGAGGGAAAAAGTAAGAAGATAGTTCACAGCGAACTTCTGGGCAGAACTCTACATAACATCGAAAGCAAAGCTTAATTTATAAAGATGAAAAAAATCCTGAACTTTTTCTCTTTAAATGCCTTTCTCTGAATGGTACTATCATACACATAAGTGACAACAGAGTTTTTTCAAGCCAAAAACTAGTTGACTTGGATTTTATAAGATGATTTTCATACTATAACCTGTAGCATTAAAAATAAAGGTTTTCTTTTTCCCTTTATTTAAGATAGTTAACTGTGGATTTTTCACAGAGTTTCAAAGAATCCTGGCATTCGCATTAAAAGGAGCGATTTTTTTGTAAATATGGCAAAGAGCATTGAGAGATTTAATTGTGAATACTAATGGCGGCGTCATAAATCGAAACGGGCGCGGAATTTTTAGCCAAAAGACTACCTGCTGTGAAATTATGTTGAATAATTCACAAAATCTAACTTTTGGTTTGAAGACAGATTATCTGGATCTTTTTCTTTGAAAAGAATGTGCAAATTACCTGCAGGACTGTGCGACTTCGAGAAGCCCGAGACTCGAAAACCCCGAGCACTTCTCCAGCTTAAGAACCTATAGAATGTGGCCCCGGGCATGAGCTAGAAACCTGAGATCCTCATCCGTAACGATCATTCTGCGCAAATGAAGAGCCTTTAAGCAGAGCAATGTCTGGGAAATCTCATTAATCCACGGCTCCGCGTATTCGCCCCAGTCCTGCGGAATCAAATTAAACATGGCAGCCCTGGGCTTTCCCTTCAATTTCAGCGACTCGACCTTCGGGAATCATGAGCCAAGATCCGAGGGGCTTATGGTGTAACAGAACGCAATGGTAACGTGTTTGCGAGTGAGAGCATCCACCCTAGCCGCAAGCCTTGGGTGTAGGCACATCATGTGGAGACGACCGATCGAGGTTTGTTACAGAGTGGAGATGGCCGGTGGAGGTTTGCTACAGATCGGAAAAGATCAGAAATCAGTCAGAGAACAGTCGGAGAACAGGTGTCAATAACAGAATGAATATGTTGACGATCCAAAACTGCATCTTTTCATCAGAGAAGGCCTATCGGCCTAATTATGGACCACTTTTGAAATCGTGTGAATGATTGGTGAAAATGTTTTTTTTTTTTTTTTTAATACCATTACACCTTACATATGCATATGCACTTGCAATAAATGTAGAAAATGAAATTTCATTTGAATTTTCAATGTGGGAAGAAAATAAATTTATTTCATTATTGTGTTTAGTTAAAGATTTTTATATTGGAGAGATGGGAATATTGTATTATTGTTGAAGCACTGGACAAATAATTAAGATGCACAAAGTAAATACAAATTCACCAATTTGGAAGACGTGAAGTGGTATATGCACAATTTTCATTGTTATAGTTAGGTAATGGGAATAGGGTGTTTAAATGAGAAGAGAGTTATTTGGAAAAATAAATTGGAACTATCTGTAAGTATGTAAGTTATTTTTTATTTTTAATTTTTTTTTTAATTTTTTAGGGTAGGTATATCTACTCAAAAGGATTACATTTTACCAATTTATTTGTATAGCTTAATTTCAAGGGCGTCGAGGAGAATTGACCCTGTGACCTCTTATTAGCGAGGTGCTTTAGTGGAAGTCAACCAATTGAACTAACCCTTTGGGCTTTCACTTTGTTTTGAGTTAACAATATAAAAATAGTTTGAAATTATTTGTAAGTAGATGTAATTAAATGCATTTTGTTTTGAGTTAACAACATAAAGAAGTTAGAACCCCGATGGGGGTGGATGAAGGGATTTATGAGGGGCACGAAGGCATGCCTCGTCTCCTCCTTGAGAATTGAATCACAGTACAAGTGGCATGTGGGATACACGCGATCACAACATGGAAGATTCGTGATGGGTGGTGCTATGTTTATGATCAGGTGCTCAAAATTATGCTAAAAAATGAAAGTTTTCATAATGGTGTGGAACCTGAATGACCACGTAGATCTCGTCATTTTGAATCTGGCGCAACTTATTTCGCGGAACACTGACACCGTATGCTCCCATAAACGTGTTCTGTCCACTTTGTTAAACATACAAAATTTTGAAAAAAAAAAGGTGCAAGGACAGTCTAATCAGTAGTCCGTAATGCTAACTGGGCATGCCCATGTGGCAGGTTGACTGGTCAAAGGAACTGTCTCTGACGAATCGGATTGTGGCAAGTGGCATTGCGTCGTTGGTTTGAAATGGCAGGTTTTGATTGGGTTTTAGGTGGCCAAGCACAGGCTGCCATGTGGCCCAACCAGGGGTCACCACATGGTAGTTTGAAGGCCACCAAAATTTTGGTCAAAGTTCGAGCGGAGTAGGAGGGAGTCGAACCCGCGACCTCACAATCCACAACACCAAGCATTACAATCGCTCCATCGCATTAGTTCTTAATATGTAATGGTTATGGGTTATATTTAAAGGTTAAAAGGTTTATGTTTAGGGGTGGGGGTCGGGGTTTAGCCCTAGCCCTAGTCACCGTGTATGGGAGTGGAACCATGGGCAGGAGGCTAGACCCACTCCTCCCCCCCCCCCCCTCCCCTCCCAACTATTCCATAACCATTAACATCAAACCATCGGCCGATGGCGCCATATGTTTGCCCAAGCCACGAAGACTGCGGTCTAATTAAACCACGTGGATTTTAAATGTTGAGTAGGATTTTTGGGGGCGAGAGTTAAGGTCTCGGCCCCTAGCCATATGGCCATAATGTGGCCCTCCACATGGCCAAAATTTTCGGATTTAAGGCCTTAGTGGCTAAATTAGCGCCCCAACAATTTCGCATGGAAATTGGGCAATCTGGCGCTTGGTTAGTGGATATGGAGGCGAAATTGTAGGATGGTGCCGGATTTGGTGGAATTTGGGGTGTGGTTAGTGCCAAAACTTGGGGAAGCCATAACTTACTCAAATTTTTACCAAATTCAAAGCCAAAAGAGGCTAGACATACATTTTTGGGCATTCTGGAGCCATTGGAGTAGGTTTCAAAGTTGTTTCAACATTGCAAATGTATGTAATCACACTTTCGAGCATAATTGAAGAGGGCCAAGCCATTGAAAGCTGGACTAAGGAGATGTAGACCAGGAGGGTTGAACTCCTTCATCATGTGTTGTTGTGTTACTGTTTATGGTGATGTTCATGTTTGTTATATGTTGTTGCTCAATGTTTTGTTTATGTTAATTTGCTCAATAAATTCACATAAAAACTCATGGTTAACTTGCAATTTATCTCATAATCCTCAAGCACGTTGTTTATATTCAAAAGAGGAATTTAGCACAACAAAACTAATTTTCCCATTCAACACTGTTGGCATCTGTTTAATTTCCTAAATGCCCTACATGTTTTTGAAGCT
The DNA here is from genome assembly GCA_034641835.2 of Pinus albicaulis. Classification (NCBI taxonomy): domain Eukaryota; kingdom Viridiplantae; phylum Streptophyta; class Pinopsida; order Pinales; family Pinaceae; genus Pinus; species Pinus albicaulis. The sequence continues at coordinate 179,432,137 of CM076569.1, read as the reverse complement.
CAAAAGAGGAGAAGACAAGCTTGTGGGTGCAGGTTCTCAAGTTGGAGCAAGGAGAAGGAGGGCACATTCGCCGCAATATCCACCACAAGATTCACTTCTTGTTGTACCTGAGGCTTTAGTAAGCATGTCTCATGAAGGAGGAAATTATAACATGACACAATATGAGAAGGCTTTTAGGAAGGTTTTCTTTGAGATGACAGAGATGGTGAAAGTCCTCTATAAAGAGAGGAATACAAGGTTGTAGGGTGAAAGCTCCAGGCCTCCAAGAGGAGAGGGTTCTCTAGGAGGAGGAGGTAATGAAAATGGTGATAAGCCACCATCTACTCCACCATCATCCTCACCACCATCTTCACCTTCATCTTCATCTTCTTCCACTACTACAACCCTTACTCATACTCATCAACATACCTCAAAAGGAATTGGTAAAACACCCTTGTTAAAACTTGATATTAAATTTGAGCTGCCTATGTATAATGGTGAAGTGAATGTAGAGAAGCTTGACAATTGGGTTCGTCAATTGGAGGTCTACAGCAGGATTCAAAACCTTCAAGATGATGATACAAAGATTTAGCCAGCTTCCTTAAGACTGGAGGGTGCAACACAAGTATGGTGGGAAGCCAAGACACGAGATGAGATAACAAAAAAAAACATGGTAAGATCTCAATCTCTTAGTCTAATTTCATTGTTGCAGTTAAAAGACAATTTTACCCTCTAACATATATGCAGAAAGCCATCATGAATTGGCAGAACTTTAAACAAATTAAAGGTCAAAATGTGCAAGATTACATCTAAGAATTTAGAATAAGAGCTCTTATTTTAGGCATTGATTTGCAATCACAAGACACATTGTTGAAGTATATAGGGGGTTTACATAGCTACCTAAGGAATACTATCATTATGTTCAATCCCACTAGTCTAGATGAAGTTTGTGTGCAAGCCACTCACCTTGAGGCAAGAGGGGAAAATATTCCAAAAGAGGGTAAAAAGAAGCCATTTAAGGGTGGAGAGAAAGGGAAGGGTTTCAAAGGAAAAGGAAAGAAAAATGCATTTGTTAAAAAGGAAGGAGAGAAAATAACATGCAAACATTGTTCCAAAGAGGGTTACGATGAGGACCATTGTTGGAAACTTCATCCAGAGATAAGGCCTAAGAAATTCAACAACAAGGGGAAAAAAACAACTACAACCACTCAACATGATTTGGGATCCGATTCGGGTGATGAAACTAAAATTATAGCCATTGGGTATGAAAGGAAAAGAATCCATTGCTAGCACTACTTCATCAAATTGTCACACTAGTACTCCAAATGAAGAAACAAGGATTGAATTATTTCATGTGAGGGTTATTTCAAAACATACAAAAATCGACACATTATTTGATATTGGGTCTCAAGCTAATTTTATATCTGAAGACTTAGTCAAGAAACTTAATCTTGAATACATTCCACATCCCAACCATATCCATTGGGTTGGATATGAAAGAACACATATTTACAGGTTACAAGAAAGTTTATTCTTTGGTTTTCAATTACAACA